>ML782484.1:278640-346990 GCA_009831015.1 Picea engelmannii | reverse complement strand
TATTCAAAAGTAGTGTTATTTAACTACAATGTTTTTTCGATTTATTGAAGTAAAGGTAAACAATGTGTTAAAAATGATGTTTTTCACTATATTTAAAAAGTATGGAACAATAAATTAATTAAGGAGACAAAATTCTATGAAAAATCATAACTTCAAAAAACTAAATGGTAAAAAAGATTTTTAAGATTGAAAGAAGCATGAAAAATAGAATAAAAATGGAGTTGAATAATATATATATATATATATATATATATATATATATATATATATATAGAAAAAATTGAAAATAAATGAAAACTGAGCATTTAAAAAAATAATGTGGATACATTGTGGATCAAAAAATTTAAAATATCGAAAATCACCTAAAACCGGAGAGGGGGTGCTACCGGTAGCACCATTTTTAAAAATGGGGTAAAAAATTGGAACCCTCAAAAAATGAGAACTCTGGAGAGTTTTCGTTAATTTGGTAACTATGTTGGGGTCGTTACATATGGTATCAGAGAGGATTCAACCCTGTAACTGTGGATCACCATGCTTTCCACTGCAGTAAACCTGTGAGTAATAACCTGGCACTAATTAAATCTTTAACCTGTGCATGCAATATTCATGGTTAGGGGACATTGTGGAGGTAGACGATGTGGTGCATGGTGAGGAGGCACAACTCCTCCAGTAGCCCTGTGCCAGAGGGGTCCAACCCCCAGTGAGAAGAATAAGTCTTGATCATGAGCAGATTGTCGCTTGGGATGCGTTGATGGTCTGACAAGGTCCTTATAGGGAAATGTCGGAGGCCTTGAATATCCATCTATACTAAGTTAAGGCTAGGGCACCTATACCCCTGAGGGTCCACAACGTGCTCCTTCCAGTATAGGTAGCATTCATGAAGAAATCGAGAAGGTTAAATTTCCTGAGTTCACGAGAGCCATGGATGACTTAGTCGTCGAGGCATGGATGGAGAAAAAGGAGACGTGCTTTGCACTTCACGGTTACAACTTATGGTGTGAAGGTCCACAAGGCGGTCTTTTGCTTAAGGGGAGTTCTCTTATATAGTGGAAGAAACTCCTACCTACGCTAAACATGGTAGTCGAAGTCGTGTTATGAGAACGATTCAAGGAATGGTTTCGGGAGAAGTATTGTGAGAGGAATTCATTGAATTCCAGCTCGATGAGTTCATCTACTTACAATAGTGTGGTCGTACGGTGTCGGATTATAAGACCAGTTTTGTGGAACTACTTTGGTATGTCCTGCATCGGAACTAGAAAGGATGGAGATCAACGGGCTCGTGATCGGCCTTAACTCCAACTTTCATGCTAAGGTGAGGATTTAAATGCCTCGGACGTTGCACGATGCAGTCCAGTAGGCCACACAGCTATGAAGAATTGACTGCGGGAGTCATAGCATGACTCCTACAAGACCGTCTGGACTGACAACATCTGGTGCGCATCACAATCAGACGCCAACCGGAAAATACATCTTGGTATCAAGATACGACTATAGAATCCTTGTTCATGACACCATAATGATGGGTTCCTTAGCAAAAAACCCCTACAAAGTATCACCACCAATAACCGCAGTTAGGTTTGTCAGCTGAATAGATGAGGATCTGAGGTTGGTAGTTTAGCAACTTATACCTCATGGACCAGGAGTTTAAGATCGGAGACGTGTGCTGGACATGTGGATACTCCACCTTACCTGCAAAATTGTTTGATTGAAAGGATGGATTGTTCGGGTCAACAGGACACACTACCATTGGGGGAGATGGGCAAGGCCAACAGGATTCTTTATCACGATGAATAACGGCTAGGCTAAGCACTAGCCCACTATTCTCAAGGCGTCAGGTACCATCTCCAACCAAACTTATTATTTTTTAGATCCTGGTGCTACACAAAGCTTTATTCCTAGTACCACGCTAAAGTGATTCAGGTTAAGGCATTTGAAAGGATGAGCTTAGATTCTTTGATCTGGCTTTGGGTGCCAACCGAATGGTTGGAGGAAGGGGTATGAACTGTCAGTTTAACTTGGGGAATAGTGTAAGATATTGACGACGTGGTTAGTATGTAATGGTTATAATCACTTGACGTGATACTCAATTAGAAGACGAAATGATTGAGTATGGTTGATGATGATGGATAGAGATGAGTGATTGTAGGAAGGAACTAGGGAGTATCCATGAGGTTCATTCTTACCTAAAGGTATAGAATAACATGCACATGGATGAAATCTATCTACAATCTTGGCGTTGAATGACAAGGGCATGACGAAACTATTTGAAGGACCTTCCCGTGGCACTAGTTTTGCTGACATGTTTCAAGAAAATTACCCAGATTATCGCCCACAAAGGAGTTGGAGTTTATAATCGACTCAAAATCTTGGAACCAAATCGATAGCAAGAGTGCCTTATCGGATGTCAATCCCTGAGTTAAGGAGTTCAAAATGCAATCAAAGGAGTTGATGGACTCAGGACTTATGCATCCAAGTATGTCACCTCGGGGTGTTCCTGTTATTCTCATATGAAAGAAAGTTGGGTCGTGGAGACTCTGTATTGACTACTGTCATCGGAATGAGGCAACGATCAAGAACCCGTATCTGTTTCCAAATGCAGAAACTCTGCTTGATCAAAGGAAAGGTGTGACGATGTGTTCATGTTTGACTAGAAATTAGGTTATCACCAGTTACAAATTAAGGAGGAAGATATTCCTAAGACCACATTCAGGATGAGGTTTGAACTCTACAAGTTTACCATATTACCTTTTGGACTACCAAATTCCCTAGGGGTATTCCTGAGCTTAATGAATGGGGGGTTCTGTGAATACTTTGACAAGTTGTTAGATTATTCATTGATGGAATTTTGATTTATTCTCGAAAGATGGAAGAACATAACAAACGTTGTTCTTGGTACTACAGTGTTTACTAGAGAACAAATTACAGGAAACTGTCAAACTACCCTTTTTACCAATCAGGGATTCATCACTTAGGACGTGTTATCTCCGGAGAAGGTATTGTTTTGGATCCAACAAAGGTAGAAGTTGTTATGGAATGGCCCATGCTGACGAATGTACCGAAAGTGTGTAGATTCATATGTTTAGCGGGATATTATTGACGGTTCGTCGAGGGTTCTTCGAAGATAGCAAATCCAATTACAGAATTGCAGAAGAAGAACAAGAAGTTTGTATGGACAGAGAAATGCGCAGAATCATTTAGAAGGATCAAGGAGATGTTGACGATAGTTCCAATACTAAAAGTCCCTGCCATGGATGAGGGATTCTTGGTATGAACTGACGCATCCAAGGAAGGATTAGACGAATCCTTGAGGCAAGACGGTCGACCGATCGCTTACATCTTGAGGAAGTTAAGGAAGCATGAGGATAACTACGTAACACATGATTTGGAGTTGTTTTCCATCATGTATTCCCTGAGAGTGTGGAGACACTACCTGATTGAATGAAAATTCAAACTAAAAACATACCACTGTGGTTTACAACACCTTTTTACACAAAATGAATTGAATACGCAGAAAAGTAGTTTGTCAGAACTTCTTATCGAATACAATTTCGATATTTCCTACTTAAAAGGACAGTGAACAGAGTGGAAAATGTGTTGAGTCGGAGACCATGCATTTTTTCAGTGATAGCTCTTCAAATGAATCTACGTGAAAAGATTCTAACTATAGTGTGACACTGGCTGGTATAAAGAGGGTAAGGAATTTTTTGGGAAAGACACCATGATGGTACCAAAATTGAGGGATATACTGTGGACAATGATGGATCTTTGAGATATAATAACCAAATTGACTTACATCCCAATGAAGATTTGAGAATTTTTGATCTTATGAAAATCTCATAGAGTAGTGTATGTGGCTCATCTAGGAGTCATGAAGATGAGGACCGACCTTAAGCCCTTATTCTTCTGGAAGGGATAAAGGAAGACATCGTCAATTGCATGGAGAGATGGCTAGAAGGTTGACGGGTGAAGGATGAACATACACATCCGACAAGATTTCTACGACCAAACGTTATTATGGAATCGACATGGGAGGTCATTTAGACGAACTTAATTGTTGAATTACCGCTGATGACAATGAGACATGACTTGATTGTCATGACAGTTGACACTCTGACGAAGAGTTCATATTTTTTCCTTGTGCATATGACACATCAGGAACCAAGTATAGCTAGAGTTTATATCAGTATATTTTGAGACTTCCAGACGTATCAAGGGAATTGTATCCGATAAGGGATTCGGTGTTTGCAAGACGATTTTGGATGAGTTTACCAAGAGGCCTCAGGAACACCACTAAACTTCAGTACAACATGTCCTTGATATAAACAGGTTGATCAAAGGATAAAACCAATTTGGGAAGGTTGTGTTGTGTATGTGTGTGTTGGAACAATAGAAACGTTGGGAATATTTTTGGTTGTTGGTCACGTTTGCATGCAAGAATAGCCATCAAGGCACCATTAAGATGGATCCATTTGATTTTCTTGATGGGAAACCGTATTGGATGCCTTTGATTTGGGATCGAATTGAGGATGGGCTCCTGGTAGGACCAGAAGTGATCCAAGAATTGAAAGAACAATTACAATGATATGAAAGGGGGTGGAAGAAGCACAAGATCGACATAAGAGTTATGTCAATGCACATAGCATTGATCATTTATGAAGTTGTCCTATCGACTAGCCGTGCCTAATTCCTGAGGATTATGCACATTCTTTTTCTTGTATTGTTTGTGATGTTATGTTAGTGATCCTACGCATATGATTGAATTGAGTTATTGTGGGTGTCGGACTAGGGCGCGCTCATGACAAAGCCAATCTGCATTCTGGACCATCGCATTCGATAGCTACGATGTCGAGTAGTCAATCAGGTCAAGGTCTAGTGGGACAATTATAGTCCACACTCAGCTACCTGGGAGGATGCATATGATATGCATCAACAGTTTCCATTTTTGTTTGATAGCTAGACATTTAGATATTGTGAGATACTTTATTTATGCACTTGTATACTGTGAAACTTAGGGACAAAGTTTAAAACAAGAGGCGGTGTATGTAACATCCCGCTTTTGCATGCACCTAATGCGATTTATCCTTTAAGGACACTTGCGTGCAAGTTCTCCGGTTCATTATATGATTGAAATTTTTTCTTATGGACTCTGATAAGGATACTGTGGATTATGATGTCATGTTATGTTATTATATATAGATAGGTGCTATTGACTGGTTTCTCTTGAGTGTGTAGGGCTCTCAATCAATTGAGGATTTCAATGGAATCGGTGGACCTTCTTGGACTCCAGATTGAGTCAGGGAGTGGAATGCTTATGGTTTGAGTATTTTTGTTATTTCATATGTGACATATGACTGGTATATAATGATGTTGATTATGGATCGCTGACATGTTTCGTTGATGGATGCAGGCTAATGATAGATTGCTAACCAGACTCACTTTTGGAGTTAAGGGGTAATACACGAAAACCCGAGATATTGAGGGAGAGGTGTGGCAGAAGCCCTGCCATAGCCTACTAGCATTCATATCGTGCATCAAACTATAAGTTAACGATTACCTAGTTCGATAGATCCACGATGTCGTGAGGGAAAACTGGGATAGTTGCTCATGATGATTCTAAGGGGAACGCAATAAGGCAGGGTCTGTATTCCTTAGAGGACCTTAGTCTCCCACAAGGTCACCTAACAGAGTATTTACTCCAAGGGCTTGACGTATACCAAATCAGTTAAAAGGCGAGTGGCAACCTTGGAGCATGTAGTGTGTCTTGAAGGGCACGTCACATTAATGAAACATGAGTGAAGGCGAGTGGCACCCTTGGAGCACATAGTGTTTCTTGAAGGGAATGTCGTGGTTGTTAACACTAGTGAGTCAAGGAGCCTAGGTACCTACAAAACAACATCTTGTGTTGATCTGGTCATCCTTAAGATATTTATTTCATGAGTAAATCTTAAAAATTATAAAATTCTCTTAAAAACAAATTTTCTAAGCCTAGTTGAATTTAAGCCTAGGTCTAAGTAGGGCATGAGAACGAAAAATTAATTAAGCAATTAATAAAGGGGGGATGAAGCAAAGTGGGGATAAAAATTAAGTTTAAAAATTAATCAAGGATTAAATTATTTAAGAAGATTAATTGTGTTTATGTGCAAAACTTGCTAATTTTGAACTTAGACAAAAAGGGGAAACTTGTATACAAAAGGAATGTGGAACATAGAAGGGAATATGGTTTAGAGAACTTTCTAATTTCGAACTCGACTAAGCTTTAAAAAATACGTCATTCTTTAAGAGAATGTAAGGGATTAAAGGGACATTGAGGAGAGTTTTTAGGAATGCTTTTAGGTGGGTGAGGGAAATAGGAAAATTTAAATTAATTAATTTAATAAATTTCTAGTGCAACTAAAGGATCGGGTGAAAAGTGTATTGGGGAGAATATTCCTATTAAAAAATTAATAAAAAGAAATTAATGTGCATTTGGGAACCTAGTCACTAAGAGAACTCTATAAAATAAATGGGGAGTAGGAGAATGGATCACATCTAGTAGGCGTAAGGTTACGCTGCCGATATTTTTATTGACTAATTTTTCTTGTGGGACTTGGGATACCCAGCTCGAAGAGAGAGTGGTAGCTCGACCGTGCAAGGCGAGCTAGGAGCTAGCTTATTCTGTGGGTTGTGTGCATGGCCCCTTTGTGGCTCGGGGTCTTAGGGGGAAGAAGAGTACCCCTAGCGTTGACTGGGAGGTATCGATGATGTCTCAGTGGTTTGCAAGAGGGAGCTAGACGAAGTGCAAGCGCGAGACAGTCACTTTGAATTCTCCGCCTTCGGTCCGATAGGCCTTTAAAATTTGTTGTTGTAAAACTTCATAGAATTGTACATAGAGTCATATGTGGATGGTATTGTAATAGAGTCATATTGTATAGAATGCTTCCGTGTAGTTCAATTCTGTGATGTATGACTAGTAAAGGATTTAAACTCCATGCGTGCACTGAATTCTGATGTTTGTACAGTTTTAGGTGTTAGTGTTTTGCACGAGATGGAATTTTTATGATGGATGACCATATTTGGTGACTGAGCCTTGCGTCTCGAGAATAACTGATAAATACCTTGCGCCTTGGTTAAATTTTGGTCTGTTATGTGTTATTTGATTGTTGACTCCTGTACCTTGATTTATTGTGATATTGCATCGATATGTATTCGTTATTCACGACGATGATGTGTCGGCTTGCGTCGTGTTTGTTGCTTGCATTTAAGTTGTTTCAATTATACATTGCACTGTGGGTCAA
Organism: Picea engelmannii; assembly: GCA_009831015.1. Taxonomy (NCBI): domain Eukaryota; kingdom Viridiplantae; phylum Streptophyta; class Pinopsida; order Pinales; family Pinaceae; genus Picea; species Picea engelmannii. Next base: position 339,716 of record ML782484.1, on the reverse strand, counting down.
TGATGTCGTGATTAATTGGAATGTATATTTCCTAATGCATCTTTAAAAGAAAAAGAAAAAACAGAATTTTACCTGTTGTATGTCGCTTTTGTCGTCGTAATGGCGAGGTCATTATAGTTCTTAGTATCCTCCTCCTTGTCCTGTTATGATGGTTTGATATTAGTATCATTATTATAGACCATTTAGTAGCGTTCATTGTCACCATAACCATCTTCTCCTATGGTTGTTGAAATAAAATGATATTAGTAGTATTCATTGTCACCATAACCATCTTCTCCATCTTCTCCTGTGGTTGTTTCATAGTTGTTTCTTCTAATGAAAATGAAACTATTGCTAATAAATATGATCTTTCTAATCAACATAAGAGACTTCTCTTTGAAGATAATTTTGATGAAAACTTTTGGTAAATGGTGGCAACCAAATAAAATTCAGGCAATGTTAAGATTTGTGAGAAATGCATTAACGAGGGTAATCGATAAGACTTTTATTGTACGATATCTCAAACCAAACACCAATTTACTATAATTGAAAGCATGTAATCATAATTTTCTCATACTCACCATATGCACTTTATTGAGGTTGTATGACTCATTGTAATGATATTATACATGATTTATGTTGATTATAAAACTGTTTCACATATTCTAATTATAGAACAGAACATTTGTATGCTACACTTGAATTCATGGCTACATTGTGGACCGAAAATCCTTTAAAACCAAAAATCCTATAAAATCGCCGAGACAACTACAGTGCCAAGATTGTGTCCTCTGTGTTATAACCATGAAAATTTCCTACCATTCAAGCTATTTGAATCTATTAATAGTTTATCTCTCTTTATTATAAATAATATCACATCTTATATTATAAATAATATGCCTCATTGCCTAGAATGTTGAAGTAAATCAGGGTTTTATTTATAGGATTGTTGAACGATATAGCATACAGTTCAGTGATTTAATCTAAATATCAACTCTAATCTAAACTTCCCTTGGTGTCTTTGTATTTAGCAATATGTTTTACTAAATCTAAATCTCTAATTGTTGAAAGTGAAAATGGAATATTAAAGAGAGCGCATAGTCAAACATGGATTAGATGAAGCGGTGGAATCTCTAATAGATAAAAGCGCAAATGCAATATTGAAAAAAGTGCACAGTCAAACCTAGCATGGATTAGATGAAGCAATGCAAGTAATAGTATGTTGGTTGGTTCGAGACTTAGTTAAAACTGGAGTATAAAATCTTCCATAGTTTCTTCATCTACAAGTCTACATTTTCTTAGCTTCCATTGCTTCTAAGAATATTTCTTAATATCAAATATTTTCATTAACCTTTAAAAATGAAGAGAAAGAATTTAAGAATCAAACTATTTATATTTTTTTTGTAAAATTATGAAATTAAAAATTAATAATTTTTTTTAAAGTTCATGTATACTTTTAGAATATATAAAGAAAAAAGCGTGAACAACATAGAAAAGTTTCAAAATCACTTATTATATATTCATCATTAGCTTATGTCTCTAAATTTAAATTTAAAGACATAAACATTTAAATATTAAAAATGTTATGAACATTAATTGTTTGACCTATCATCTAAATGGAATTAAATGATTACAATAATATACTATTAAGAGATTAACATGTGAAAATTGAACTTGGGTGTGGAGGATAACAATCATTCCTCCCAAACACTTAAGCTAAACCCAATTTATATTTAGTACATTATTGAATGAGAGTATATTATCTATTAACAAATTTCATGGATTCATAATCTCTTCCCAAATAGAACATGAATATTTAGATTCATTTGAATCTCCTTCTTAGTTATTTGTTCCCATGGAATGCATACATTCCCTTCCTTCAAGAATCATATTTGTTCATGTTTCAACTTTTCTAGTCATCTTAGATATGCTTATGAGATATTGGGTCTTCTGTCGTTTCAATAGTCTCCTTCACTTGTCATTTTAATAATATATATCCTTCACTTGGAGTGATATATCATTCGATGAATGTTGGCGCAGGCCAATTTTGGGGAGAATTAAGGAATTTTTGAAGGAATCAAGACAACGCTAAAAAATAGGGAGCGCGCCAGAATTAGAAGAAAAGCAGCGTTCAAAAAAGAGGAAAAGCACCGCCGAGAAAAGTAGTTACAATGTGCACAAACTGTTGCGGAGCAAGTGGAAAGTGGAAAAGCGTCGACTTGGAGCAACGGCTGGATCCAGGACTAGCTGAGATTAAGTCAAGGAGAAAGTGGGAAAACATAATCCACTTAGGGTTAGGGTTTTTTTAAGGGATTTTTCCCAGTTTTGTATAAGTAGAATGTATTAGGACGATTAGAGGGTTGTTGTCATTTTTTTGTATGTGTGTATTGTTGAGGTTGTGGTAGATCCTTTATTTGAGTAAGAGGTCTTGTCGAGAGACTGGTGCAATCTATGGAGATTGAATGTAATAGCAGAAGGATTGTACAGTGCGTAGCACTAGATTTTTCAAGAATATGAACAAAGATCCCAAGCGACAAATCTTTGTGGATGTAGCCTTAGGGGGGGTGAACCATGGTATATATGTGTCTTTTTTGAATGTATGAAGTGTTTCTGATTGTATTTACTTTAGTAATTTTATGATGAACATGTTAAATTGTAAAGGAAATAACATTGTGAACTAAGAATAAACCAATGGAATCTAGAGAATAACACTAAGTAAATGAATGTTATAGTTAGTGTTGATCCAGATTATTTTTTGGAACAAATTTAAAGCAGAGATATTACAATGAAATACTCATAAAAATTTCCATAAACAAAGAAATACAAAAATACTTTATTTCTATTAATGAAAGAATTGTAAAGAGACTGTAAAAATACAGAGTGCAAGACTTGGTAGAATGGTGGAAGCTTTATCTTTGAGAAGAGATGTGACGGTTACATTCATTCACGAGAAGATGATTACAATTAGGCTCTGAAGGCCTTTTTATGATAAACACAAATGCCAAAACCCTATACATCCAAAAACATAACCCTAGGAGATGAAACACCAAAATTCATGTGGGCCCCATTTGGGTAAGTTAGTACATTAAATTATCGAGGTCATAACATTTGCATACGATCTTTGTTTTAGGTGCATGATAGCCCATTGGAAAGTATTTTCAAGAAATACACATTACGCCGTCAAAATATGAATCGATGTATAGTTTAATTGTGGCGAGCCAAAAAAGAATTGTTTAGGGCCCCAAAACGGCCCTAGAAATACAACAAGAGGTGCTCACATGAAAACATACAAAATAAGCTAGTTGGATTCGGTGGGAGGCCACCAGTATCCACCTAGAAGATGTGTAGGGATTCAGAAAGACACAAAAGTGTAGAACCCACAATTACAAAGAAGTAAAGAAGAACGTGTTTCACTAAAAACTGAAAAGAGGAGCCAGTTGGAACAGGTGGCTAGCCACGAATATCCACCTGGATCAATCCCCCCCCTTAGGAAACAATGGTCTCCATTGCGTTGAGTTCCCAAGGAAGAGGGGAAAGAATTTCTTGAATCTGACGCTTGGTGAATTGTGTGCCTTGTTGGAGAAGTTGTGCTTCTTGTATTGTGGAATACTGTCATAAACCTGTTGTTGGAGGGGTTGAATATATTCCACCAACCTGTTGTCTCTAGGTTGTATGGGGCATTGTGTAGGCACCGTTTTAGGTGAAGAAACAATATATTTTGTCTATTCAACAATCTTTTTTTGCTCGATAGAAGGTGTTGAGGCTGTAGTGGTTGTAGTGGTCTTATGTGGATCCTTTGAATAGACCGTGAAGAGGATAAATATTGCAGTATGAGAGATTACCTTGTTTTGGTGGAGAAATAGTCGAAACTACCTCTGGTATCCTGTAGAGATGACCTCCTAGAGTAATAGTGACACTACGGGGTCTAGACTCATATAAAAAATGACGTTTCCACATATATGGTTGGCCCAAAACCACATCACAGACATTAAGAGTGGAAATATCACACAATACCTTATCCTTGAAGGGATGGATGCCATAGGACAGGTGACACTATTGGCTGACATGAAGATCTCGTCCCTAGTGAAGCCATCGAATGTTGTATGGTTGTGGGTGTGGTTTTGTCAACAACCCCAAATTTTTTACAACCTTAATTGATATGAGGTTCTTATGGTTGTGATGCAGACCCCCCGCTACTCTCCCTCAGGGCTTCTTGACCTCCCGGTCAAGGATCATTAGATGTTCTTGACCTGGATAAACTCCCGGGGACCTTACTGGCCACAAAATTTGAACACACACATGTCCTGTTATCACCCTCAGGGTTTTTCACGGTCACGATCTGATCGTCACCGATTTGTCCATCGATCGACGATTCACATAAATTGTGGGCTTCCAATGTATGCGCCCTTTATCAGATAAATATGTCCCCAAAATCGAAAAAGTTCTTGCTCAATCTTATTTCGAATTGTGGTCGTTTATTTCTTGTCCCGTCGAGACCAACGACGCTGGAAAATTGTGGGTTGTGAACTAGCGCGATCGTTAATTTTTTTTCCTCTCCCCTCAATGGCTCCTCACCGTCGATTCTCCTAATCTCAGGTCGACAATCATTCGTGAGTCCTACCTTCTTAGAAAATTTTCTCGAATCCTACACAAGCCGACAATAAATCCTTCCTCACCTGTGACCTGGGGCTATGACCCAGGGATTAACCTCCTGGCACTTCCCAACTTTGATGTTTTCAACCAAGACCATATCAACGGTTTCAACCTTCTCCACAATCAACAATCGAGATTCACTTTGGGACTCCACGCTTCGGGAGTTCGAAACTTTGGAACTCCTCTCCCCCCCGGAGTATTCCATATGCGAAGCTTTGGATCATGCGCCATGTATCCACCTCGAATCAATGGATCTAGCCCACTTCGGGACCTCAGCCTTAAGAAGTATCAACCTTTCCATGTTGGTTTCCTCTTGGACTGCGTTCACATCAAGTACACGATCTGTCAACACGTTTCCTTATGGATCTTACGACCATGATCCACTTCGGCTATTCAGGATTCGGGAGTTTAAAACTCATGCGCACTCATTCCTCCCGGAGTTCTTTCACCCGAAGTTGACATATTTCCATCACGCGTCCCTCTGGATCTAACAGTCGAGATATTCTTTTCTCTCGTCGACTTCCTTTCAGATTGTTATGCCTCTAAAATTTCGGATCCCTTGCCACGTACTCTTCACAATGAACGATTGTGATCTACTTCGATCTTCGAGACTTTGGTGAATTCTCTCTCCTTGCGTGTATGTAGAGCTTCAAAATCTGTGCGCTTTATCCTAGATCCAACGATCTAGAATGATCTTGGTCCCTTCTGGATGGATCTTAGCCGATGGCTCGTGAAACCTTCAGAACTTCGTTTCCTTTGAACATTTTTCCCCACTATCTATCTTGAGTTTTATCTCTCGGACCCTTTGACTCTTCAAAGGGTTACCTCGACACTTGGTAGAACTTCAAATATGTGCACTCCTTGCAACATATTCTTACTCAAGAATTAGCTTCTTGCGAGTGACCACGCACACCTTGCGGCAGTCCCTTCTGCACCCTTTTCCATGGAAGTTTCATGCTATCTCTTCTCAACTTCTGATTCAAAATAGACTCTATCAATGAACCCCTTGTGGCCTATATTCACACCTTGCATAAACGAAAAGAAGAGAAACAATTGAAACTTATTCAAATGCTTCACAGTCCCATACTTTCAATAACATAACTCATTCATTCATGAAAACATAAAATAACAGGGAAACTGTAAACATTAGCGACACTATGCATTGAGTCAATATCCCTCTGTTATATTCACTCCAATGTAAAATGGCCACAGCCTGAAAAAAACTTACATTTAGTAACCACAATCTCATATTCTACAACTAACCTTATTCAGGTATACAATGCACCTATTTATACAGGAGGTCCTCTCGGATTTCCTCCAACTACCTACCCAATCGAAATTAAATTCTATAACTACTTAAGTCCTATTACATAAACATTTGTGACAGAAAATTTAAGACAATTCCTTAGATCCATGCCAAAATAAAATAACAAAAGGACAATATGATCTCTTATGGATTTTATGCAATCGTTCAACCTCCTCCCATTAACTTCTCTGATTCATCTTTTACTCATAAGTTCTCTGAGATATGCCATCTTTCAAAATTTAAAATTTTACTCGAAATGCATGCTAAGCGTTGAGCTATCATCCCATAAGGTTGTGGTTGACAATGCTCCTGCATCATACTCCTCCGGGAAGAAAAATTATGGACTCTTGTCCATGAGCTCCTTCACTGACCTTTCATGCTTCTGGACATCAACTTCACTTACCCAAATGACATCTTATATCAAGTATCCCTTCCTCTTGACCAAATAATTGAAGTAGGTCTTCCTCCTGGTATTCTTGCCAATGCTCTTATCAACGATCTTCTCTATCTGTGGATTTTCTTCTACATCCATCTGCTTCTCCCACTGAATCCTCTCTTGATCTTCTGATCTCTCTGTGTCATCTTCTTTGTAAGGATACAGGTTTGAAATGTTGAATATGGGTAATATTCCCACAATCTCTGGAAGCTCTAGCTCATAAGCATTGTTACCAAATTTTCTTAGGATCTTGCATGGTCCAATATTCTTCAAATTCATCTTGTTATATGTTCCTCTTGGGAACCTTTCCTTCCTCAAGTGTGCTAAAACTTGATCCCCTACTTCAAATTGAAGTTCTCTTTTGTGTTGATCAGCTCCGTGTTTATAGTCTACATTGTTGTGTTGTAACTTCTCCTTGATCTGATCAATTAGCTTCTGTATTTCTGCAGTGAATTCTTATGCTCCAACATTTATGAATTCACTCTTCTCCATGTTTCTCAACTCTGATACCCCGCTTGGAATCATCCCATAGACTATTTGGAATGGGATTTTTCCTGTACTTCTGTTTGGTGAATTATTATATGCAAACTCTACTTGTGAGAGAGTTTGATCCCACTATCTATGATGTTCAGTGACCAAACTTCTTAGAAAATTTCCTAAAATCCTATTTACCACCTCAGTTTGTCCATCTGTCTGAGGGTGATATGTTGAACTAAAAGAGAGTTTTGTCCCTATCTTCTTCCATAACTTTCTCCAAAAATGACCAACAAATTTAGTGTCTCTATCTAAGACAATGCTCTTGGGCAATCCATGAAGTCTCACAACTTCCTTGAAAAACAAATTCGCAACATGTGTTTCATCACTAGTCTTCTGGCATGGGATAAAGTGTGCCATCCTAAAAAATATATCAACAAAAAAAAATATGGAATCAATCCCCCTCTGGTTTCTTGGCAATCCCAACAAAAAATCCATGCTTATTACATCCCAAGGCCTATCTGGAATGGGAAATGGGTGATACAATCCATTGTTTTGTTTCTTTCCTTTTGCATACTGGAAAATATTACATTTTTTAACAAACATTTTCACCTCTGCTCTCACACCTAGCCAATAGTATGAGTTGTTCAATTGTGCAAACATCTTGTCATGGTTGAAATGTCCTGTTAGACCTCCATTGTGTTTTACTTCAACAGACTTTCCCTCATCGAGCATCTTGGTATGCACAATTGACAACCTTTAAACAAGAATCCATCTTGAATCATGTACCCTATCCACTAGATTCTATCTCTGAGCATAGGACTTGCACATGCTTAAGATGCTTCCTTAAAATCTGGATTATCACAATACATATCCTTAAGGTGTTCAAACCCTAAGGTCTTGACCCAAAATTCATGCAGAATTAGACATCTCATGCTCAATGCATCAACAACCTTGTTAGCATTACCAGAAACATGTTTAATGATGAAAGTGAAATTTTGCATAAACTCTATCCACTTAGCATGTCTCTGGTTAAATTATCCTGTCTAGTTATGAATTGTAAATCTTGGTTATCGCTATACAAGACAAATTCCTTTGGAGCAAGGTAGTTCCTCCATTTTTCAAGGCTTGAATTATGGCATAAAATTCTTTGTCATATGTGGAGTACTTTCCCTTAGTCTCATTCAACTTCTCACTAAAATATGCAACAGGCCTATTGTCTTGGCTCAAAACTACTCCAATTGCAACTCCACTTGCATCACACCTTACTTGAAATGTTTTCCAAAAATTTGGCAAGACTCAAGACTGAAATGTTGGTACTGCACATGGAATCAATATTTCTTTAACCAAACCCTTGTCTAATAATTCCTGGACTTGTTTCTTTACCTCCTCATTCTCTTGAGGTGTCAATCTATATGTTTCTTTTTTCGGAAGGATTTCTCCTGGTATCAAATCAATATGATGGCTGATACTTCTTATTGGTTGCAATGAGTTAGGAAACTCATCCACTACTATGTTAGCGAAATTCATCAACAACTCTTGAACTTCTTCAGGCAGATCATCCATAGAATTACTTGTAAGGACAACTCTAGGTCTCCTCACCACATCAAACTGCATCTCATGTTCCTTCTTGACTGCACTCAGGATTTCCTTCCCACTCATGAGAAGTATTCTTGTGACAGATTATTCCTTCACTTTCTTCTCCTCTATTGGCAAAAACATGTGTGTCCTGCCATTCTTTTCCAAAGTGTAAGTGTTCTTTTTCCCATCATGAATGACATTCCTGTGAAACTTCCATGGTATTCCCAACAAAACATGACATACATCCATGGGGATTACATTACATAGAATCTCATCTCTATATCCACCTATTTTAAATTCAACGGGGAATTGTTTAGTTACCATTACCTGGTGTCCTTTTTGAAACCATGAGACCTTATATGGATTTGAATGTGCAGTTGTCTCCAAATCCAATTTTGTAACATCCTCAGCCACCAACAGTGTCAGGAAATGCCACTACTCAGCTCTGAATTAGCTGCGATACCAAACTATAATGTCCCTAACCATTCAACAGGATGAGTAAAACTACCACATAGAACATTCACATATAAATATATAACATGCATTTTAATCGAAATAAAACACATAACACATAGTTACTTCTACCATACATATTCAAATGTAATAGACAATAATTCATATACGCAAAATAATACATGATAACCTTCAAGCATCACAAAACATGCATAAAATACATAATTAATCACATAAATGATACTTATCTTTTAGCTGGAGTAAATCCACCAACTATGTGCAGACCTTCCACGAACCTCCCAGAATTAGACCACATTTCTCATCATGCTCAGTAGTGGGTCACGCCCGAGCTGGGACTAAACTCCACCCAGGGAAATGACATCCTATACTAGGTTGAGGTTATAGGAAAAATGCATAGTGAAACCAGAAGGAATCTCTCCAAAATCCTTCTTACACCCACTACTCACGAACTCTCATTCCCCACATGCTTGTTCCACCCAGGAGTATACACCTTCACTGTCAAACAATCCATCGGCTACTTCACCTCCTTCTCAGGGTCTTGACAACAGGCCAAATCAGGAATTCTTAGAGCTCTGTAGCTGGTGTTGGACTCTCTCTTTAAGAAAACCACTTCCTAGTAAACTCTCTCTCTTGGAGAGAGCTACTCATAGGCCTGACAACCTGCCTCTTCAACCATGGGCCTGAAAACCTGCTTCTTCAACTAGTTCCCACTCAATTCCCAAAAGTTAAATATAACAACTACAAAAACAAAATTCGGTTAACTCACGGGTGACAGAAGCAATAGGAAATTGGGTATAGACATCCACAAAGGACAACAGTCCACACTAAGACACAACATGACACAGGCATTTATAGGGTGCTCAAACTTCATAGGAGACATGGCTCAGTCCATGGGTTTCAAGGTGCGTGACAAGAAATCAATGCAGAGGTCGATCATGGAGGCTTCAGTTTCAGACTTCAGATGGAAGAATGGTGGGAGAAATCAGGTGGAGGATGGAAGAATGACCCATGAACCCCCAATAGAGGTGACACTTTAGCTTTTAACGACATGTGCCCAGGTCGACAGTTGTCTTCCTGGAGCTGGATGCCTTCCCCTTTAGAGGTAATCCCCCTAGCTTATCCCCTAGGCCCACACACTTAGCCTCCTCCATTACCCAACCTTGTGGAAGCTTATTCCCCTATCACTCTTTCTTCGTGGTCGGTCTGAACGCATCAATGTTTATATTTTATTAATGATCTGCATAGTTACATATACAAAATCAAGCTCTTGGCCTTTAACACTTAGGCTCTCCGTCCTAATAAACACATAAGACCGCCAAATTATCAAAACTCGGATCACCGGCCTACAAAACATTTTTTCAATTTATAAATACAACTAGGACTCATCCTTGGGGATATTACAATCCCCTCCCCTTATTTTTTCACTGTCCTCAGTGTAACTCTTTACACAACATCAACAACATTTTCAAAATCTTCAAAAATATGTGGGTATTCTGCCTGCATAGCATCCGCATGCTCCAATGTCATGTCCTCAATACCGTACCAAGTCCACTAGACCTTTATAAACCCTATGGATCGATTCCGAAGCTATTTTCTCGTCTGGTCCAATATGCGCACAAGATGCCTTCTTACTCCACCTGAATCACATTCCAATCAATAACATGATTAGCATCAGGTATATATTTCTTAAGCAATGAAACATGAAACACATTATGTACAGTCATGGATGTAGGTAATGCAAGCATATATGCAATGGGTCCAATCATTTCTAGGATTTCAAATCGCCCACAAAATATGGCTGCCAACTTCAAACAATTTCCCAACTTCAGGGAACTTCTGTTGGTTTTTACTTTCAAGAAAACATGATCACCCACTTTAAACTCTCTGTCAGTTATGTTCTTATCAACATAATTTTTCTGCCTATCTTGGGAAGCCTTCAATTTTTGTTTAATTTTTAGCATTTTCTCTTCCATTTCCTTGAGAAAATTTGGTCCAACCACTGCTCTATCAGTTGGGTTATCCCAGCTTATTGAAGTGCTGCACTTTTTGTCGTAAAGTGCTTCAAATGGTCTCATCTTCAGTGATGTTTGATACCCATTGTTGTAGGCAAATTCTACCAAGTGTAGGTAGTCTTCCCATTTAGATGGTTTGTCCATCACATACATCCTTAGTATGTCTTCTATTACTCGATTCACCCACTCTGTTTTCCCATTAGACTCAGGATGATAGGTTGTGCTGAAGTTTAGATTCATTCTGAACCCCTTGAATAACCCTTTCCAGAATTTTGAGGTGATTTGCAGGTCTCTGTTGGAGACAATTGTCTTGGGAATACCCTACAATCATGTTATTTCCCTCATAAAAATATCAACAATGTTAGCTTCCTTGTGAGTATTCTTTAGTGGAATAAAATGGGCATCTTTCGTAATCTTCTCCACCACCACCATGATTGAATCATGTTGCTTGCATATTCTGGGAAATCCTGTGATGAAATCCATTGCCACCACTTCCCACTTCCACTCATGAATGGGTAAAGGCTGTAGCAACCATATTGGATGTCTACTCTCAACTTTGACCTTTTGGCATTCCTTACATCTGGCGATGTATTCTCATATTTCCTTCTTCATACCTGGCCAAAATTAGTGGCTCTTTATTGCTTCCATAGTTTTCTGATATCCAGGGTGCCCAACATAAGGCACATTATGCATTTCTTTCAAAATCATAAGTTTCAATTCCTGGACGTTAGGTACATAAATTTTGTTCTTGTACAAAAGTGTTCCATCAATTTCCAATTTATAATTCTCCACTTTCTATGGCATATTACCTTGTTGTATCTTTGATATCAAATCCCTGTACTGCAAATCTGCATTTGCAACTTCCAAAATTCTTCACTTAATATCAGTTTGGTACAAGATAATGGCTATAGCATGTAGTTCATGCACTCTCTTGTTGAGTGCATCAGCCACTTTGTTCTCTTTCCCTTTGATATGCTTGATATCAAAGTCATACTCACAAAGGAATTCCAACCATATACTTTGCCTAGCATTTAAGGTTGGTTGATCAAACAAATTGCTCAGACCGTTATGGTCTATCATGAGCTCAAACCTCCTTCCCATGAGGTAATGCCTCCATTTCTTTAGAGCGTGAACAATAGCCTCCAACTCCAAATCATGAGTTTCATAGTTCTTTTCATGCTATTTAAATTTCCTCGACTCATAACATATTACAAATCCATTTTGTCCAAGGACTCCTCCCAGTCCTTCTTTGCATGCATATGTGCACACTACAAAATCTTCATTTGGATCTACAATCATTAGGATTGGAGCACTGGTAAACATATGCTTCAATTGCTGGAATCTTCTCTCACATTCTTCGGTCCACTGATACTTCTTCTCCTTCCTTTGTAAGGAAGTGATAAGGTGAGCTATCCTTGAGAACCCTGCAATGAACCTTCTATAATAGCCAGCTAGACCCATAAAGGATGTGACTTCCATCACATTCTTAGGCACTGACCATTCTCTGATGGATTCTATCTTCTCAGGATCCACAACTATCCAATCCTCTGAAATGATATTCCCCAAGTAATGGACCTGCTTTTGATAAAATGAGCACTTTCTCAACTTGGCATAAATATGGTGCTCTCTTAACACTTGCAGCACCATCTTCAGATGTTTTTCATGCTCTTCCTCCGACTTGGAATACACCAGGATGTCATTAAAAAATACTATGACAAACTTGTCTAGATATTCCCTAAATACACCATTCATTAAACACATGAAAACAACGGGTGCATTCAACAACCCAAATGGCACCACTGTGAATTCATAATGACCATACCTTGTTATGAAAGTGGTCTTTCTGATGTCTTCATCCTTTATTCTTACCTGGTGATATCCTGATCTAAGATCTATTTTTGAAAACATCTTAGCATCCTTCAACTAGTCAAAGAGATCATCGATCCTCGATAGAGGATACTTGTTCTTAATAGTCACTTTGTTTAATTGTCTAAAATCGATGCACAATCTCAATGTCCCATACTTATTTTTCATGAATAGGACAGAGGCACCCCAAGGTGACACACTTGGGCATATATACCCCTTCTTCAATAGCTCTTCAAGCTGCAATTGCAATTCTTTCAACTCTAGCGTATTCATTCTGTAAGGATCTTTCGACACTGGAGCTAATCCAAGCATCAAGTTTACAGAGAAGTCAATATTTTTTTTTAGGGTTAGTCCTAGTACCTCCTAGAATACATCCTCAAAATCTTTTAATACTGCATGGTCTTCAATCTTTGAGACCTCATCCTTAGATTCTTCCTCCACATGGTCTGCAAATAATTGACATCCTTTTCTGTAGCACTTCTTCAGCTGCATTGTTGAGATTTCTCTGATAGCCACAACTATGGGAATTCCTTGAACTATTTTCTGATTTCCTTCCTCATCCAGGCAAGTAAATGCCTTGTTATGATAGTCCAAGATGGCATGGTGTTGCTCCAACCAATCCATACCAATTAGGAAATCATAAGAACCTAAAGGTAACATATTTAGGTATGCCTTAGTACTTAGTCCATTCATGTCCACTGGACATGATTTAAACAATTTTGTAACCTTTGTCTTGGTTCTTGTAACCAACTGCACTAACCAATATTTTCCATGTTTTATTTTTGACAATTGCAAACCTTCCACCACCCTAGGATCTATATAACTATCGCTAGCCCCTGAATCAATTAAAATAGTAAAGGCATGGTTGTTGATCATACCTTTCGCTTCAATCATGTGTGACTGATATTCTTCTTGCTTGTTGTCCATGGCTGCATAGATTCTTGGTATTCTATTGCCCATGTCCTCCACTATTTCAACTTGCTGAAAATTATGGACAACTCTCACTTTGCCATTTGTGTGGGGAAAATCTCTGTACTTGTGGTTTCCCTCACAACCCCAACACTGAATGGGTGTCTTCCTCGGCCTTTGTCCCCCTACGTCAGTTGTTCTCGGCTCTCTAAATGATGGCTTCCCTTGAGGACTGTTTCTGAAAAAGGGAGGTTTGTTTCCCTTCTTCTGGTCATCCCAAGCCTTTTGAAAAGTAGGATTTTCTCTTGGCCATTCACATAAGAATTTTTCTCTCCTTATAGTCTCTTCCATAGTCTTAGGGTCATCATACTAGATCGTTTCACCAATGGAAGGTGACAGTCCACTCAGATACCTTTGAATATTGACAGTCTCATCCTTGATAAAGGGAACATATTTCAACAACTCCAAGAACCTTCTTTCATATTCATCAATGGTCATGCTGCCCAACTTGAGTTCAAAGAACTCTTTCATCCTTTTGTCATAGTATATTTTAGTCAAGTATTTGTTTTTGAAATAACTCTTGAATTATTTCCAAGTAATATCCTTCTCTTTAATGTGTTGCACCTGCACCAGTTGATCCCACCACATAGATGCTTTTCCTTTCAGTTGATACATTACAATTCTTCCTTCGGCATGAGAGGAATAAATCTGCAGTTGGAAATATTTCCTCATGGAAAGCAACCATGTCTCGACATTATGCTCCTTCTTTTGCTCTCCATCAAACGTAGGAGGCTTAATCTTGATTATTTCGGCCTTTATCTCATTCACTCCAGATCTCCTATGTTTTCTGGTAGGATGTGGGCTTGAACTATTGTGTGCCTCCTTATTGGACTGCTTCGGGGAGTGACGTCGATTCCTGCTAACACTTCTTCATCTTATTTTCCTCTCAAGGGTCTTATGACTCCCTAATTTTCTTGAGTCACTCTCCTTGTCCACCTTATTTTCTATTCTCTCAAAAATCTTCATCAACTTTAAGTTGAATTATCCCTGTTATTCCTTAGCTTTCATGAGCTTCTTGTTATCTTCTCGGTCAGTCTAGGAATCTTTCTGCAATTGATCAATGATTTTCATCATATTCCCTTCCTTATTTATTTATTCTCCATGCCCATTGGAGTTCGATCCTTCAAATACCAAATGGTCATCCATTCCTTTTACTTCATTCTCTGAACTAGAATAATTATGTTCCCCCTCCATTTCTCTGCTAACACTTCTTGATCTTGTTTTCCTCTCAGGGGTCTTGTGACTCCCTGATTTTCTTGAGTCACTCTCCTTATCCACCTTATTTTCTATTCTCTCCAAATATTCATCAACTTTAATTTGAATTATCCCTGTTATTCCTTAGCTTTCATGAGCTTCTTGTTATCTTCTCAGTTAGTCTAGGCATCTTTATGCAATTGATCAATGATTTTCATCATATGCCCTTCCTTATTTATTTATTCTCCATGCCCATTGGAGTTCGATCCTTCAAATACAAAATGTTCATCCATTCCTTTTACTTCATTCCTTGAACTAGAAGAATTTTGTTCCTCCTCCATTTCTCTACACTCAGTGGAAATTTGGTTCAATTATGACACTTGTTAAACTCTGCAAACACGATGTGCAGTCAACTGAAGTTTTTCAGGTCATTAGTCCTTAAAAATTCTCACAGTATTCATAAGCCAATTTGTTTTAAGAAACTTTCATATTTCATGAATTTTCTTAGCTCTTCTCGGCTCTATAACAATTTCAGGCCTTAACTCTTTTCTCTTAACCCCAACCCCTGTGACCATGGGTTGTAAACAAGCACTAGAT
Source organism: Picea engelmannii (assembly GCA_009831015.1). NCBI lineage: Eukaryota > Viridiplantae > Streptophyta > Pinopsida > Pinales > Pinaceae > Picea > Picea engelmannii. The sequence continues at coordinate 324,175 of ML782484.1, read as the reverse complement.
CAATAGGTGCTTAATCAAGAATTTGGGTTCCGAAGTCTTCATAATAAATCACAATAGACTCTCTTAGTTTTGAATTAACGAACTCACGAAGTAGGGTGGATCAATAGTCCACGACTACCCAACATCCATTGGATGATACCCACTATGGAATATCAAGCGTGTGAGGTTCGGAACTTCGAAGCTTCAGGACTTCGAAGGATTTCACATCCATGCATCCCAAATCATTAATCTCTGAACACTCCCAATCACCTTTGGTGATGTCATTACGTCACATCGCTGAGTTCTCTTCCAATTGTGGGGGCATGCAATGATGGTTTGGAGTAACCCACCTTTCATCCCACAATTATTCTAACATTGACATGTAACCCCTCAAGAAAACCATGGTTTGGATTGTGGGACCACCTTGGAGAATTAACTCCCATGAAACTTGGGTCGCTACAATGTCTCCTGGCACTTGATCTTGATGTATCGTGATCAATGCTAGTGTGGTTCCTCCGACGTTTAACTTTGTTATGTAACCTCGAGTCCCACTAACCATGCTCATATAGAGTGCCACGTGGAAGAATACTAGTAACTAACTCGTGGCCCAATCATATGGGTGTCACACGTCACGTTCCATATGGAATTTCAACCTTCCACGGGTTCTAAACCCACTAACATGTGGCACACATCCCATGTGTCCATGTTCATCCAAGTGACCTCATCATGAATCACTACTTCGGATCTTCGGGAGATTTCTCCCTTCACAACTGTGTTTGACCTTTTAACATTGTCTTGATCCAACAGTGGAGCTATCCTCTCGAGATCTACAATGTATATCCACTTCAGATCTTCGGGCTTCATCCCTTCTCTTGTTTCTGGCATCCAACTTCACTGAAGTAGCGAAGTCCGAAGGGATTTTGGTTTAAATCCTCTTTACCTTCCCCAGATATGACAGTCATAAGGGATTTCCCTTCCTTCCGAATAGATCCTAAGTTCCACATTACTCCGTGGTCCAACACCACTTCTCTCATGGTTTTACGATACCGCTATTCCTCTTGAGCTTTGTAACAGGGCTGTGGTAACTTCTTGGCACTCAGGAAGGTTCTGGGGTTCGAAATTGGTCCTCCAAACACAATTTCCTCTTGAAACCTTGGGTCCAATGGCCACTTAACCATCCCATTCAAGCTCAGTGTTGAAACCTTGGTTCTTATACCAATTTGTAATATCCCTAGCCACCAACATTACCGAGCAATGGCACTAGTCAGCTCTGACTTAGCTGCGATACCAAACTGTAACGTCCCCGACCATTCAATAGGACAAGTAACACTACCACGCGAAACATTTAGATATAAATATGTAATATGAATTTTAATCGAAATAAAACACATAACACAGAGTTACTTCTACCATACATATCCAAATGTAATAGACAATAATTCATATACGCAACATAATACATGATAACATTCAAGCATCACAAAACATGCATAAAATACATAATTAAGAAAATAAATGATACTTATATCTTAGCTGGAGTAAATCCACCAACTATGTTTAGACCTTCCACGAACCTCCCAGCCTTAGATCACGCTTCTCATCACACTTAGTAGTGGCTCACCGCTGAGCTGGGACTAAGCTCCACCCAGGGCAAGGGAATCCTAGACTAGGCTGAGGTTATAGGAAAACTACACAGTGAAACCGAAAGGATTCTCTCCAGGAGCCGTCTTATGCCCACTACTCACAGACTTTCATTCCCCACATGCATGTTCCACCAGGGAGTATACACCTTCACTATCACATAGTCCATCAGCTGCTTCACCTCGCACTCAGGGTCTCGACAAGATTCCAGATCAGGAATTCTCAGAGCTTCATAGCTGGTTCTGGACTCTCTCTGGGAGAAAACCACTTCCCAGCAAAATCTCTCTCCTAGAGAGAGCTACTCACAAGCCTAACAACTTGCCTCTTCAACCACGGGCCTGACAACCCGTTTCTTCAACCAGTTCACACTCAATTCCCACAAGGTAAAGATAAAAGAAACAAAAACAACATTCGGTTAACTCACGGGTGATAGAAGAAATAGGAAATTGGGTATAGACATCCATAAATGAAAACAGTCCACACTAATATACAACATGGATCAGGAATTTACAAGGTGCTCGAACTTCACAGGAGACACGACTCAGTCCATGGGTTTCAGGGTGCGTGACAAGGAATCAATGAGGAGGTCGATCATGGAGGTTTCAGGTTCATACTATGGATGGAAGAATGGTGGGAGAATTGAGGTGGAGGATGGAAGAATGACCCGTGAACCCCCAACATCATTGATGCTTCAACTTTTAACTGCATTCGCCCAGGTCGACACTTGTCTTCCTGGAGCTGCATGCATTCCATTTTGCACACATTCCTTTTCAAATAACTTAGGACAGCACTTGGTCAATTGTCCACCTTAGGCTTTATAAAATAATAATAAATTATTATCCGCTTTAGAGGTAAGCCCCCTAGCTTATCCACTAGGCCCACACACTTAGCCTCCTCCCTTACCCAAGCTTCTGGAAGCTTAGTCCGACATCAATCTTTCTTTGTGGTCGGTCTTCATGCATCAATGTTTATATTTTATTAATTATCTTTATAGTTACATATACAAAATCAGGCTCTTGGCCTTTAACACTTAGGCTCTCCGGCCTAATAAACACATAAGCCCACCAACTTATCAACGCTCAATGCACCAGCCTACAGACCATGTTTACAATTTATAAAAACAATTGGGGCTCGTCCTTGGGGATATTACAAGTTTCTCCACCATCTCTCTGGATACTAGATTATTAGTGCTCCCACTGTCAATTATCACCTTGCATACTCTGTCTTTAGTCTTGGAAGTTATCCTGAACAAACTATTCCTCTGCACTGGTTTTTCAACTTCTAGTTCTGGCTTCAAGAGAACCTTCCTTAACATTAGATATTTTCCATCCTCTGCACCTTCTGCTTCAACATTCCTTTTATGTGCTTCTGAAATGTGAGCTTCACCTCCTCTTTCTTTCTTTCTCTTGGGACACTCCCAAGACTTGTGTCCTAGTTTTCCACATGTATAACATATTATCTATCCTCCTCTGCCTATTCCGCTTCTTCTGGAAAGAGAATGTCTTCCACCAGGATGTCTCCCTCTAGAGCTTCCTTCTCTTTCTAAGTGATTGTGGGTTATCTCATCCTCACCCTTGGGATTATGTACGTTTTCATGGGAAACTCTACCTATATTCAGGCTTCTACCCCTTCCTCGTTGGATTTGTTTTTCTGACAACTTCTTTTCTGTGTTCAGTGCATATTGATATGCCTCCTCTAATTTCCTCATCGACATCATGTTGATTTCATCCTAGATTTCATATCTTGGTCCATTTATGTACCTGGAAACTTTCTCTTCATCTCTCTCCCTCTGTCCAGTCCTGATGTTCATCTTGTAAAACTCTTATCTATACTCTTTCACTATCATTCCCTTCTCTCTCAAGTTATGTATCCTCCTGAATATATTTATTTGATCATCCTTGTTCATGAACTTATCCTTTAGTTTGGCTACCATCCTATCCCAACTCTTAATATGTTGTTTTCCTTTTCTCCTCCTATCAGCCTGCAGTTCGTCCCACTACAATGTTGCATTTCCCTTAAGTCTGGTGACAACATGTCTCACCTTCTTATCCTCAATGACATATTCATAATTTAAATACTTGTCCATGGACCTTATCCAGTCCAACAACTCTTCAACATTTGGATTTCCTTCATATATTGGGACGTATATCTTTTCTCTAGCTCCCAACTTCAAAACAACTTTCAATAAGAATTCTTCAACAACATCTCCCCCTTTAGCTTATTCAACCTCTATCTCTTCACTTTATTCCTCACTGATGTCTCCAATGTCATGTGCTCTTCTCTGCGCTGCTTCCATTTCTTCCAACCTTACACGCAGTTCCCTCATTTCCATTTTGATAGCTCGATTATCTATAGGCGGCTCCATGTAACTCCTTGGTGGAATTTTGCTGACTGGTTCTCACTCACATAGTACAACTTTGAGTTCATGATGGCTATGATACCAGTTGATGCAGATTCCCCCTACTCTCCCTCGGGGTCGCTCAACCTCCTGGTCAAGGATCGTTAGACGTTCTCAAGCTAGATCAACTCTTGAGGACCTTACTGGTCTCAAACTTTAAACAAACATAGGTCCTCTTATCACCATCAGGTTTTTTCATGGTCACGATCTGATCATCACCGATTTGTTCGTTGATAGACGGTTCACAGAAATTGCGGGTTTTCAATGTACTCTCCCTTTATCGGAGAGCTATTTCCTAGAAATCGAAAAAGTGCTAGCTCAATCTTATTTTGAATTATGCTTGTTGATATCTTGTCTCATCGAGATCAATGGCACTAGAAAATTGTAGGCTGTGAACTAGCATGACCATTAATTTGTTTTCCTTTCCCTGCAATGGCTCCTCACCGTCGATTCTCCTGATATCTGGTCGACAATTATCCATGAGTCCTACCTTCTTAGCACCTTTTCTCAAATCCTACACAAGTCGGCACTAACTCCTTCCTCACCTGTGACCTGGGGCTATGAATCAGGGCTTAACCTCATGGCGCTTCGCAACTTCGGGGTTTTCAACCAAGACCCGATCAATGTTCCTGGCCTTGTCCATGATCAACAATAGAGATTCACTTCGGGACTCCATGCTTAGGGAGTTCGACACTTTTGACCTCCGCTCTCCCATAGAGTATTCCATACCTGAAGCTTTGGATCATGTGCCATGTATCCACCTCGAATCAACAACTCTAGCCCACTTTGGGACCTCGACCTTTGGAAGTATAAACCTTTCCACGTTGGTTTCCTCCCGGAATGATTTCACCTCAATTACACGATCTGTCGACACGTTTCCTTCTGGATATGATGGCCACAATCCACTTCAACTATTTGGGATATGACGGATCTTAGTCGATGTCTCATGAAACCTTCATAACTTCATTTCGTTTGAAAATTTATCCCTGCTATCTCTCTTGAGATTTATCTCTTGGACCCTTTGACTCCTCAAAGGGTTACCTTGACACTTGGTCGAACTTCCAATCTGTGCACTCCTTGCAACAAATTCTTACGCAATACTTAGCTTCTTGCGAGCGACTGTGCATACCTTGCCGTAGTCCCTTTTGCACTCTTTTCCATGGAAGTTTCACGCTATCTCTTCTAATATTCTGATTCGAAATAGACTTTGTCAATGCACCCCTTGCAGACTAAATTCACACCTTGCATAAACTCAAGGAAGAGAAACAATTGAAACTTATTCAAATTCTTCACAGTCCCATACTTTCAGTAACACAACTCATTCATTCATGAAAAAAAAAATTAACAAGGAAACTGTAAACAATAGTGACACTATGCATTGAGTCAATATCCCTCTATTATATTCACTCCAATGTAAAATGGCCATCACCTGAAAAAAACTTACATTCAGTAACCATTATCTTCTATTCTACAACTAACCTTATTTAGGTATACAATGCACCTACTTATATAAGAGGTCCTCTCGGGTTTCCTCCAACTGCCTACCCGATCGAAATTAAATTCTACAACTACTTAAGTATTATTACATAAATGTCTATGACAAACAATTTCAGGTGATTGTTCATATCCACGCTAAAATAAAATAACAAAAGGGCAATCTGATCTCTTTTTTTTTTGATGTGATATTTCAAACTCCTCCCATTAACTTCTCTGATTCATCTTTTACTCAAAAGTTCTCTGAGATGCGCCATCTTTAAAAATTTAAAATTTTACTCGAAAGGCATGCTTAGCGCTGATATTTCATCTCATGTGGTTGTGGTTGACGATTCCCTTGCATCAGGTTGTCGTTATCAACAATGAAATGCAATGGGGTCCCCTTCACCCACATCTGTGAATGGAAGAGGCACTCCCCCTCTTCAGGATCTACTGGTTCTTTTAGATGAACTGTTGTGGTCATGACAGTAGCAGTGGAATCAGTGCCGATGATCTGTCTATTTTCAATATATTTTGGATTGGATTCTGAATCAGGTTTCAGCTCCGTGTCTTTGACCTCAATGACCAATGACTATTTTGAGAGACATTCATCGGTGTTGTGTAAGAGGATTTTGTGGAAGTCACACCACTTCCCAGTGTCATTATTCATCTTGACTTTTCCCTTTTTGTCCTTTTTCTTAGACTAGTTGTCTAGAGGCTGTTGGTTAGGGTCGTCTTTACCATGCTTTGGTTGTTTCATATTTACAGACCTGAATTCCCATTTGTTCTGGTGCCTAAATTTATTCACCTAAATTTGACAACATATCAATAGGAAGCTCCCAATGATGAGATGTTCAAGAAATCCATTTCAGTTTGGATGTACCTATTTAGAGCCCCATGATATTTCAAAACTAGATGTCACTCATAGTATTTGATGCCCATCTTGGTGCGCAAGGTATGGAAATTATTTTTGAACTCCGACACTGTTTTGCTCTTCTCTTGTCATAGTGTGGTCCATCTCATGTACTGGTCTTAATAGTTATCAATAGGAGAGTATTGTTATTTGAACACATCCACAACAAAATATGAAGTGGGATCGACCCCATATATTCCAGATTCCTCTGTGGAAATTTTCTCCCAATATTTTTCCCACCAATTTTTGACATGGGGGAGAGCCTTGAGGAGTGTAAAGATGATATTTTCCCTGTCATAAAATTTTTAAACAAAGAAATAACCTTCTAATAGATTTAGCCATTTTTCTAGGTAATCTGCATCTATCTGACCTTCAAATATGGGAATATCAAACTTAACTTGTACCTTGAACGGAGAAGTTCCTCCAAAATGGTTGCTTCATGAAGATCTGATTGTTTCTATCGGCAGGAGTTGAAGGATGTGTGCAAAATTCTCCATCATTTCATACCTCTGTTACACAAGAGATTTCTCAAGCAACAGGTTAATAGAATATTTTTCTCTGCCATTTTTCTTTTCTACCACCATCGAGGGTTTCTTGGGCATGCGAGAGTGATTGTCCTCAAGACAGACAAACTCGAGACCCAACTGGATATACTCGGAACTTGTCAGGGACATGCACTGAGAAATGATCACGATCAACCTGCTCTGATACCACTGATCCATATTATTTTTTGGAACAAAACGAAAGAAGATATATTACAATGAAATACTCATGAAAATTGTGAGAAATAGAGAAATACAACAATACTTGATTTCTATTAATGAAAGAATTGTAAAGAGACTTTAAAAATACAGAGTGCAAGACTTGTTAGAATGGTGGTAGCTTTATCTCTAAGAAGATATGTTACGGCTACATTTATTTGAAATAAGAAGATTACAATGAAGCTTTAAAGGCCTTTTTATGATAAACACGAATGTCATAACCCTAGATATGAAATGCCAAAAGTCATGTGGCCCCGTTTATGTAAGTTAGTAGATTAAATTCCCGGGGTCGTAAGTTTTGCATACGATCTCTGTTTTAGGCCTGTGATAGCCTGTTGGAAAGGTAGTTTAGAGAGCTAGGCATTACACCATTAGATTCTAGCTTCATCTACATTTTGACTATGGTGAGCCAAAAAAACATTGTTTAGCGCCCCAAAACGGACCTGGAAGTACAACAAGATGTGCTAACATGGAAACATACAAAATAATCCAGTTGGATTAGGTGGGAGGCCACCATTATCCACTTGGACTATCTGTAGGGATTCAGATAGCCCCAGAAGTGTAGAAACCACAATTACAAAGAATTACAGAAGAACGTGTTGTAATAAAAACTGAAAAGGGGAGTCAGGTGGAACAGGTGGATGGCCACCACTATCCACTTGGATGAAGTGTTTAGATATGAATCTTATGGTACAATAGATGAATATATATCATGGAATACATGTGGATATAATGGTTAATGGAGTCTTTTTGGAATATTAGTGTGTTATTGGCATGAACTAAGATCTAATGAGGGATTGAGGGCTAACAACGAGTAGATCCAATGCCTCTGAGAGAGAAAGACATCCCATCCCATGGTTGCATACATTTGAGTCTTGCAACCACCGATAGAATCCATCTCAGGTGAGAGTGCACAATGCACTCTATGGTTTGTGTTTCCTTCTGGTATCCATAAGGACCGATGGTTGAAGGGTTGTTGGTAATCCTGTAGTTAAAACCCAGGTCAACCCATAAGTAAACCAACAATGGTTCTATTGCTAGTTGGAACTTCGAAGAGTAAATCGGGAGGGATGTATCACATCGTATAGTGAGAGGATTAAGAAAGGGGAGGTTTTAGGTTGGAACCCAACGAAAGAAGAGATCGAAATATGGTTGACAGTTTAGGAACTAGAGTTTTCCCATAAATATAATAGAAGCCCTATGATTAAGCCAAGACAATATTTGGAAAGATACATATTCAATGAAATACACGAGAGTTTCTTTAGTGAGTTTCCCACGCTATTGCAGGAGTGGATAACATGGTTGAAATATTCCTAGACGACAAATAGAGTTATATCAGTGGAGTGGAAATAATAAAGTATCGCACGATTGAAAAGGGTAAATAACAAATTCACGTGCACATTAGATTTATCGTTAGACAAAATTGTACTGGGGTATATCACTCAGTTCGCAGTTGATACATCGATGTATTATAGTATAGAAGAGTAGGAGTTTCTTAAGGGTCCAATGAGAAGGTACATCATATTTTTGTACACTTTGATCAAGAGATTATTGCATGATAAAGGGGTATTAACCATGGAATAAGACAACTAAACCACCCTATGTGCATGGGGGAGTTAGGGGAAACATTGAGGAAGGTCTGAGATGGAGGGAAAAATGGATAGAAAAGAGCATAGTAAATAAAAATATCCCATTATGATGGGTCAAGATGAGATCCAGGAAATTATGCAGAAGCCAGGAACGACGCGTAGTGGCAGAACCTACCAATATAAGTTTAATAGGAAGAAAAGATCAGTAATAGAGAGGGGAGGCTTAGAGAGTGATGAGGAACAAGTATAGGATCTTTGTGTTGTGGAGTAGATTGAATAAATACTATGTGTCACATATGAAAGAAAGAATAGAGGAGTGTGATCTAATGAGGAAGCAGATACCCCAATCCATATATGAATCAGTGAAGAACCTACAACCCCATGTACGATTACCACATAAGAAAAGAAAGAGTTATTTAGAGAACCATTGATTGAAGGTCATAGGAAGCTAGGAGATCAGAATAGAAGTTAGGTTACAAGTGGAAGTACTAGCAGCATGTTAGGGTCCTAACCCGCACATAGGTAGAACAATATATTCGGATGTAATAAAGGTCAATATTAATAAGGCCTTTCAATAAAATAGAATAAGGTGGATGTAAGAAGACCTAATAGAAGCTTCCTCTTCTAGAAGGATCTTCCTCAAGATGCTTCCTTTTAGTATAAATAGGAGTCAAGGGTATGAGAAACCTAGCTTGGATATTATTGTAATATATCTCTGCTCAACTAGAGGTTGTTGCATCGAAGAGGCTCATGAACATTGCTTTTAGATTTAAAGTGTTATTTCTGTTGTTATTCTTATATCATTTCAGTGTTATTGTGGTGAATGTTCTAGTTATATTGTTGTTATTCTACCATTACTAGCATTTTATTTCTGTTATGCATACATTTTATATCTGGTATATTACAAGTGGTATCAGATCACTTTCCTTGACAGAAAGTGTTGGTTAAATTTTGTTCAGGGTAGAGACGTATTCTGACGTCTTTAAGCCAAAGAGATATGTTGTTACGTGCATAAACCCGCGGTTGAGGGATTCATACACGAAGGAAATACAAGTGGTACTTAAGCGCACATCTATTTTCCACCCTTGTAACCCTTGTTGGTACCCCTTCGAGTGGTAGCGCATCAGACAACACTTGTGTATGGATCGACCTAGATTACCTAAAGCCCTCTTTAGATAAACTGATCGACCGCCTAACTGTTATAGTGTCACCGAGAACAACACTCGGGAAGATACTCTCTAGTACCTGGGTATTCGGGTAGTATGGTTAAGGGTACAATCTATCCTCCTCAGTTAGTGCCTTGTGATATTTTGTTGAGTACTATTGTTGGGTCGAGTACAACTATTGGAATCTTTTTCACCATTATTTCAGACCTATTCCATTCGATTCATCTCTTCGCCCTTATCACATTCATCCATATCATTTTTTCGGCAAAACATTTCTACCCCGCCCGCCCCTTTTCAATTCCTCCATCCTCATGGCCCATACTTGTAGCCAAGACATGGAATATCTCTTCAACACCTTGCAATCTGGTCTCATTGAGACCCAACAAGAAGTGAAACAACTCAGTGCCAATGTTGTCGTCATCAATACAACCATGCAGTCCTCAATGGGCGAAATCAAACAAGACCTCACCACCCATCTTGAATCAGTCTTTTTGACACTCTGCACCAAACTGCATATCCCTACAAATAACCCTTCCTCTTCCTCACGCCCACATACTAAAGGTGACCATTCCTCTCATTCCCATACCTTGCAGAACCATCACTTTCAACGTGACCTACGCCTTTCGTGGGTGGATGTGACCAAATATGATGGCTCGAACCCCACTGGTTGGGTAACCCAAATGGAACATTACTTCTCTTTATACAACATTACAGATGACTTGGCCAAACTCTGGCATGGTGTTCTCCATCTAGATCAAGAACATTGGCAATGGTGGCAATGGAGAAAAAATTCTCGTCAAGGGTATATTGCTTGGACACAATTTGTGGAAGAGATTTATGAATGCTTTGACACTGACACCAACCATTTAGGCCGTTTGAAAAATCTGAAACAATTAGGTATAGTTGAAGACTTTATAGCTGCCTTTGAGAGGCTGGCTTTTAGAACAGAGGGCATGTCTGATGCTTTTTTCCAAGAGTGTTTTATCAGAGGCCTCAAGGATGAAATTTAGGCCCATGTCCTCATGGCTCGGCCTGAGAGTTGGGTGGAGGCTACCAAAAGACATAAAGAAGCACAAGAGGTTGTATCTTTTCAAAAACGCAAATCATCCTTCATCCCTTTCCCTAAACCAGTAAATCCCACTACTCCCTCTGCTCCACTAAATATCCAAAAATTGACCTGGGCTAAAATGGCTGAACGCCAACTCAAAGGCCTTTGTTATAACTGTGATGACAAATATTTCCCAGGCCACAAGTGTAAAGAACAAAATATTTTTATGGCCATCTCCGAGGATATTTCAGAAGAAGATGAAGAAACTCCCTCTTTGTCTGAGTCACCTGAATCCACTGACATAACCCCTCCCTCAGATCCTCCCAAAGTAGAACCAGTCATTTCCCTCAATTCTCTCACTGGCTTCTCCGCTCCCCAAACCCTCAAGTTAATCAGTTACATCAATCATCGAAAGGTCATCATTCTGGTTGATAGTGGCAGCACCCATAATTTTATTCATTGCCGCATTTCCCAAGAAACTCATTGCTACATCCATGCCGTCAATAATTTCCAAATCATGATTGCCAATGGTGGTTCCATGAAATGTGGAGGGTGTTGTGAAAATGTGCATCTCCAAATTGGCGACTACCACCTGAAATACCATATGTTTGTTATCGACATGGGAGGTTGTGACATTGTGCTAGGTGCAGATTGGCTAAGGACTTTGGGTCCCATTCTCATGGATTTTAAAGACTTAACCATGCAATTCTACTAGGAGGGCCACCAATATAAGTTCCAAGGGATCATCGTTGGTTCACCTGAGATCATTAGTTCCCATCTCATGGAAAAGCTGCTCAAAAAGGGTCATTCTAGTGTTATCACCCAACTCCATGCCATATAAGCAACAAAGACACCCTTGGTACTGCAAGACCTCCAAGCCATCCTTTATAAACAACAATTGGTCTTTTACACTCCCAAAGGCCTCCCTCCTTCCCATGGTGTTCATGAGAATTCCATTCCCCTTGTACGAGGAAGACTTCCTCCCAATATCCGTCTGTATCGTCACCCCATTTCCCAAAAAAATGAAATTGAGAAAATGGTCCAGGAACTCTTTAATGTAGGCATTATCTGCCCTATTATGAGCCCCTATTCATCTCCTATGGTCATGGTCCTGAAGAAAGAAGGTTCTTGGTAAATGTGTCCTGACTTACGTGCCCTCAACAAACTTACCATCAAAGACAAATTCCCCATTGCTGTGATTGATGACCTCCTCGATGAATTGAGTGGCGCCCAATTATTCACTAAAATGGATCTTCATTTTGGCTACCACCAGATATGTATGAAAGAGACAGATATTCCCAAGACTACCTTTAGAACTCATGAGGGCCACTATGAGTTTTTGGTCATGCCCTTTGGCTTGTGTAATGCCCCCTCCACCTTCCAAAGCCTCATGAATCATGTCTTCCATCCTTTTCTCCACCAATTTGTCTTAGTTTTCTTTGATGATATCCTCATCTATAGAAAACCCTGGACAAACCATCTAGCTCATGTGGATCGAGTTCTCCATCTACTCTCTCAGCACCAACTTTTCCTAAAACAGTCTAAATGTGCTTTTGGCGCCTGAGAAGTAGAATACTTGGGTCATCTGGTTGGCAAAGATGGCGTCAGGGTGGATCCTAAAAAGATTTAAGCTATGCAAGACTGGCCTCACCCAAAAAATCTTAAGAGCTTGCGTGGATTTCTAGGCTAAACAGGGTATTATCGCAAGTTTGTTAAGAATTATGGGAAGATTGTAGCACCTCTCACTGCTCTCCTAAAAAAGAACTCTTTCACTTGGACTCCTACCACTGCTCAAGCTTTTCAAACCTTGAAGATGGCCATGTGCACCACTCCACTCCTCACCCTTCCTGATTTCACAAAGACCTTTGTGTTGGAATGTGATACCTCAAGGAAAGGAATTGGTGTTGTCCTTATGCAAGGGGATCGACCTTTGGCCTTTACCAGCAAGTAACTATCTAAAATAAATCTGGGCAAATCTATCTATGAAAAGGAAATGTAGGTTATTCTTCATGTCGTGGATATGTGGCATCCTTATCTATTGGGGCAACGTTTCCAAATTAAGACAGACCATCAAAGCCTCAAGTATTTTCTGGAACAATGCATTTCCTCTCCAGAACAACAAAAATGGGTAAATAAACTCTTTGGATATGATTATGAGATCATTTATAAGAAAGGCAAAGACAATGTGGTTGTGTATGCACTTTCCTAAAAATATGAAGATGAAGGTTCCATTTTTTCTCTTTCATTCATTGTACCAAATTGGCTCCAAGCCGTTCACCAGGAATGGCTATAAGATCCCAAAAGGTCGCAGTTGATCCAACAATTGCTTTCCAATGCTCCAACTTCCCTAAGGTACTCTTGGCTCCATGAGGAACTTCAATACAAAGGCCATTTGTATTTATGTAAAAAATCAAGGCTTAAATCCACAGTACTTTCTGAGCTTCATGCTACACCCACAACAGGGCACTCTGGGTTCACCAAAACCTATGACAGGGTCAAACGTTCCTTTTTTGGGGATGGTATGAAATAGGAAATTTGTAATTTTGTAGCTAAATGTGACGTGTGTCAACGCAACAAGGGAGAAACAATCAAATCTCCAGGTGCACTACAAACGCTCCTGATTCCACCTGCTATGGATTTATTACCGGCTTACCCAAATTGGGAAATAAATCCGTCATCATGGTGGTTGTTGATCGCATTTCCAAGTATGCTCATTTCTGTGCCCTTCAACACCCGTTTACAACATGCATGGTGGCTCAAATCTTCATGGATCATGTCTTCAAGCTTCATGGCATGCCACACTTTATTGTTTCTGATCATGACCCAACTTTCACAAGCAATTTTTGGAAAGAACTATTCCAGATACAAGGCACAAAATTGCATCTTAGCACAACTTATCATCCCCAGACTGATGGCTAAATGAAAGTTGTCAACAAGTGTTTGGAAACATATTTCAGGTGTTTTGCCTTGGAAAAGAAAAATCAGTGGGCTCAATGGTTACTGCTAGTTGAATGGTGGTACAACACTTCATACCATACAGCTACACACATGACTCCTTTTGAAGTGGTATATGGATAGAAGCCACCTTCAGTTCTCTCATACTTACCAGGTGCCTCGAAGGTCCAGGTGGTTGACCTAATACTTATAGCTCGAGAGGCTATTCTCCGTACCCTCAAAGAGAATTTGGTCATGGTACAGAATCGCATGAAGCAACAAGCAGGTCAAGGTCACTCTAAACGTCAATTTGCAGAAGGGTATCGGGTGTTTCTTCGACTGCAACCTTACAAGCAAACTTCCCTCAAGGCCGAGCATTGTCAGAAGCTAGCACCCAAATTTTATGGTCCTTATACCATACTCAAGCATGTGGGACAAGTCTCCTATCAGTTAGCTTTGCCCAACCATTCGAAGCTACATCATGTTTTTCATGTTTCATGCTTAAAGAAGGTGATTGGAGCTAAGTGCCAAATTCAAACCAGCCTTGCAGAGTTAGCTGAAGAAGGATTCATTTGGCTACAACCAAAAGCCATTTTGGACCAGCGTGACCATCGTCTACATCAGAGAACCATCAAGGAAGTGCTATTCTAGTGGAAAGATACAACTCTAGCAGACGCCACTTGGGAACCAACTACTGTTTTGCAACAATTTCCTCATCTCAAGCCTTGAGGACAAGGTTGTTTTTAAGGGGGCGGACATGTTAGGGTCCTAACCCGCACATAGGTAGAACAATATATTTGGATGTAATAAAGGTCAATATTAATAAGGCCTTTCAATAAAATAGAATATGGCGGATGTAAGAGGACCTAATAGAAGATTATGCTTCTAGAAGGATCTTCCTCTAGATGCTTATTTTTAGTATAAATAAGAGTCGAGGGTATGAGAACCCTAGCTTGGATATTATTGTAATAGAGATCTACTCAACTAGAGGTTTCCCCCTCGAAGAGGCCCGTGAACATTTCATTCAGATTCAAATTGTTATTTCTATTGTTATTCTTATATCATTTAAGTGCTATTTTTGTGAATGTTCTCGTTATATTGTTGTTATTCTTCCATTACTAGCATTTTATTTTTGTTCTACATACATTTTATATCTGGTATATTACTCACTAGTACAGGTAGTGGTACAAGTGGAAGTACCAATACTAACACCAATGGGAGTTCAAGTCCAAACAAGAGTAGACAAATAGTAGTACCATGTGGAGGAGGTACAACACATTCAACAACGACAGGTGTAGATCCAACAACACGATTACCAAATTTTCATGGGGATGGATCATAATACCCATAGAAGCACCTATTCATGCATGAGAGAATATGGGAAGCAAAAAGAGTCACTGATGAGGCATCATCAAAAGTAGCGCAGCTAATAACAACATTTAGAAACCGCACACTGGATTGGTATATGCATCTAGCAATAAACAATCCACAGGGTGCATCGAGAACAGTGACAGGGATCAAGCAGGAACTGATCACAGAGTTTTAGAGGCCAAAATTAGAGGATCAGTTTATGAATGAGACGATTGAGGTTAGACAAAAATACCTTCCACAATTGAGGTTAGACGATTGGGAATATATACCTTCTACTTCAATCATGTGTGACTGATATTCTTCTTGCTTGTTGTCCAGGGATGCATAGATTCTTGGTATTCTAATACCCATGTCCTCCACTGTTTCAACTTTCTAAACATTATGGAGACCTCTCACTTTGCCATTTTTTTGGGGACAATCTCTGTACTTTTGGTTTCCCTCACGGCCCCAACACTGAATGGGTGTCTACCTCGGCCTTTGTCCCCCTACGTCAGTCATTCTCGGCTCTCTAAATGATTGCTTTTATTGAGGACTATTTTTGCAAAAGGGAGGTTTGTTTCCCTTCTTCTGGTCATCCTAAGCCTTCTGAAAAGTAGGATTTTCTCTTGGCCATTCACACAAGATTTTTTCTCTCCTTATAGTCTCTTCCATAGTCTTAGGGTCATCATATTGGATCTTTTCACCGATGGAAGGTGAGAGTCCACTTAGATACCTTTGAATCTTGACAGTCTGATCCTTGATGAAGGGAACATATTTCAACAACTCCAATGATCAATACTAATAAGGCCTTTCAATAAAATAGAATAAGGCGGATGTAAGAAGACCTAATAGAAGCTTCCACTTTTAGAAGGATCTTCCTCTAGATGCTTCTTTTTAGTATAAATAAGAGTCGAGGGTATGAGAACCCTATCTTGGATATTATTGTAATAGAGCTCTACTCAACTGGAGGTTGCCCCCTCGAAGAGGCCTGTGAACATTTCTTTCAGATTCAAAGTGCTATTTATGTTGTTATTCTTATATCATTTCAATGTTATTGTGGTGAATGTTTTGGTTATATTGTTGTTATTCTGCCATTAGTAGCATTTTATTTATTTTCTTCATACTTTTTATATCTGGTATACTACAAGTGGTATCAGAGCACTTTCCTTGGCATAAAGTGTGGGTTAATTTTTTTTTAGGGTAGAGACGTATTCTGAATTCTTTAAGCCACAGAGATTTGTCATTATGCGCATAAACCCACGGTTGACAGATTCATACACGCAGGAAATACAAGTGGTACTTAAGCGCACATATGTTGGCCACCCTTGTAACCCCTGTTGGTAACCCTTCGAATGGTAGCACATCAGACAACACCTGTGTACAGATTGGCCTAGATTACCTGAAGCCCTCTTTAGATAAACCGATCGGTCACCTGACTGCTATAGTTTCACCGACAACAACACTAAGGAAGATACTCTCTAGTACCTAGGTAGTCGGGTAGTTCGACTAAGGGTACGGTCTATCCTCCTTAGTTAGTGCCCTGAGATATTGGGTCGAGTACTACTATTGGAAAATTTTTCACCATTATTTTAGACCTATTCCATTGGATTCATCTCTTCACCCTTATCACATTCATCCATATCATTTTTTTGGAAAAAAAAATTTACCTCGCCCGCCCCTTTTCAGTTCCCCCATCCTCATGGCCCATACTCATAGCCAAGACTTGGAAGCTCGCTTCAACACCTTGCAATCTGGTCTCATTAAGACCCAACGAGAAGTGAAACAACTCAGTGCCAATGTTGTCGCCATCAACACAACCATGCAGTCCTCAATGGGAGAAATCAAAAAAGACCTCACCACCCAGCTTAAATCAGTCCTTTCGGCACTCTGCACCAAACTGTATATCCCTATAGATAACCCTTCCTCTTCCTCACCCCCACATACTGAAGGTGACCATTCCTCTCATTCCCATACCTTGTAGAACCATCACTTTCAACGTGACCTATGCCTTACGTGGGTGGATGTGACCAAATTTTATGGCTCGGACCCCACTGGTTGGGTAACCCAAATGGAACATTACTTCTCTTTATACAACATTACAAATGACTTGGCCAAACTCTGGTATCGTGTTCTCCATCTAGATCAAGAACGTTGGAAATGGTGGCAATGGAGAAAAAATTCTCGTTAAGGGTATATTTCCTGGACACAATGATCCAGGTGGATATCGCTGGTCACCCACCTTTTCCAACTGGCTCAAAACAACTTTCTGGCAATTTTGGCAATTTACTATTTTTAGCAGTTTTTACTTCTAGGGCCATTTTGAGGGCCTAAATGAAGTTTTTTTCGTATCAAGCTCCTCAATGATATCCAAAGGCATGATTGAGCTCCCAAAATGAATCTCCTTGATGATACCTTTCCAACGGTCTATCACACGCCTAAAACGAAGATCGTATGCAAAAGTTACGACCCCGAGAAGTTGATGTACTAGCTTACCCAAACGGGTCCCACATGACTTTTGGCGTTTCATCTCCTAGGGTTAGGTTTTTGGATGTCTAGGGTTTTGGGCATTCTTTCTTATTGTAAAAATTCCTTCAGAGCCTCTTTGTAACCATCTTCTTGCGAATGCGAGTAGCCGTCACAGCTCTTCTCAGAGATAAGCTACCACCATTCTAGCGAGTCTTTCACTCTGTATTTTTACAGTCTTTGTACATTTCTTTCATTAATAGAAATCGTGTATTACTATATATCTATTTTTATGGTTGCATCTCTGATACATATCTATTATATTATTGAATATCTGTGATATCTCTGTGCATTTCTTTATTATATCTCTGATCTCATTTTGTGTCAAAAATAATCCGGATCAGTGGTATTAGAGTAGGCTTCTCTTGATCATTTTTTCAGTGCATGTCCCCGACGAGGTCCGAGTATAGCAAGTTGGGTCTCGAGCTTGTCTCTCTTGAAGACAATCACTCTCTCACACCCAAGAAACCCTCAATGGTGGAAGAATAGAAAAACGATGGAGCAGACGATCCTATCAATCTGTTGCTTGAGCAAGCTCTCACGCAACAGAGGGACGAAATGATGGAGAATTTTTTCCACATCCTTCAACGCCTGTCGATAGCATCAGGCGCATGTTCATCAAGCGGGCACTTTGGAGGCACCTCGCCTTTCAAGGTACAAGTTAACTTTGATATTCCTGTATTTGAAGGAAAATAGATGCAGAAGCCCTAGAAAAATGGTTAACTCTGCTAGAAGGTTATTTCTCTGTTCACAAATTTTTCGACAAAGAAAAGATCACCTTCGCACTCCTTAAAGCTCTCCCTCATGTCAAACATTGGTGGGAAACTTACTGGGAGAAAAGTTCCACAGAGGAGTCTGGAATATATGGGGTCGATCCCACTTGGGATTTTTTTGTGGATGTGGTAAAGGAGCAGTATTACCCTGTTGGCAACTATGAGGACCGATACATGAGATGGACCACACTGTGCCAAGAGAGGGGCCAAGCAGTTCCGGAGTTCACCAATACCTTCCATACCTTGCGCACCAAGCTAGGTATCAGAGACTTCAAACGACATTTTGTTCTGAAATACCATGGGGCTCTAAATAGATACATCCAGACTAAAATGGATTTTCTGGACATCTCATCACTCGGTGCAGCTTATCGATATGCTGTTAAAATTGAGCAGAAATTTAAGCACCAGAACAAATGAGATTTCGGATCTGTAAATCCACAACAACCAAAGTATGACAAAGACAACCCTAACAAACAGTATCCCGAAAACAAGTCCAAGACACAGGAAAAGAAGGGTCACGGGAAGACAAAGAAGGACACCGGAAAATGGTGCGATTTCCACAAAATCCACTGGCACAACACCGATGAATGTCGCTCAAAAAAATCATTGGTGGCATGGATCAAAGACAAGGAGACGAACCCTGATTCAGAATTTGATTCTGAAAACAATGGTAAAGGGTCGATCATTGATGTAGACCCCACTGCTATTGTCGCAACCGCATCAATTCAACTAAAAGAACCAACAGATCCCGAAGAGGGGGAGCACCATTTTCATTCACATATGTGGGTGAAGGGGACTTCATTGCATTTTATTGTTGATAGAAGAAGCGAGAAGAACCTCATCTCAGCAGAGGTCGTCAAACAGTTGGGATTGTCAACAACACCACACCCGCAACCATACAACATTGGGTGGCTTCGCCAAGGACAAGATCTTCGTGTCAACCAACAATGTCGATTGTTGTACATCATCCAACCCTTCAAGGATGAGGTATTATGTGATGTTGCCCCACTGGATGTCTGTGATGTTCTCTTGGGGAAACCATATATGTGGAGACGCCATGTTGTTTATGAGTCTCGGCCCTGTAGTGTCATTGTTAATTTGAGGGGTCATCTCTACAGAATACCATAGGTAGTTCCGACTACTATTCCACCTAAAAAGTGTCACAAGGTAGTATCTCATACTGCAAAATTCAGCTTCTTCACAATCTGTTCAAAAGGAGAACAAAAGGACACTGCAACCACTACAGCCTTGCCCCAAGCACCTTCTATCCAACAGAAGTAGGTCGACAAGGTTGCAACAAAGTGCAAAGAATCCTTCTACATACCATCCTCTCATGTATCTTGACTTTTTGAACAGCCTCAACCTCAATAGGTTTGTGATAGACTTCCACAAACTGAGCAGCGTGGCGTCTCTAGCAAGACAAGCAGCTCACCAAGATGCAGATTCAACAAACACTTCTCCCCTGGGAACTCAACGCAATGGAGAAAATTTCTTACTAAGGAGGGAGGATTGATCCAGGTGGATATCGGTGGTCACCCACCTTTTCCAACTGGCTCAAAATAGCTTTTTGGCAATTTTGGCAATTTACTATTTTTGGCAGTTTTTACTTCCGGGGCCATTTTGAGGACCTAAATGAAGGTTTTTCAGTATAGAGATCCTAAATTATATCCAAAGGCATTATTTATCCCTTAAAATGAATCTCCTTGACGATACCTTTCCAACGGGCTATCACACGCCTAAAACAGAGATCGTATGCAAAAGTTACGACCCTGGGAAGTTGATGTACTAGCTTACCCAAACGGGGCCAACATGACTTTTGGCGTTTCATCTCCTAGGGTTAGGTTTTTGGATGTCTAGGGTTTTTGGCATTCTTTCTTCTTGTAAAAATACTTTCAGAGCCTCATTGTAACCATCTTCTTGTGAATGCGAGTAGCTGTCACATCTCTTCTCAGAGATAAGTTGCCACCATTCTAGCGAGTCTTTCACTCTGTATTTTTACAGTCTCTGTACATTTCTTTCATTAATAGAAATCATGTATTACTGTATATCTGTGTTTATGGTTGCATATCTGATACATCTATGTTATATTATTGAATATCTGCGATATCTCTATGCATTTCTTTATTATATCTCCGATCTCATTTCGTGCCGAAAATAATCCGGATCAGTGGTATCAGAGCAGGCTGCTCTTGATCATTTTTTCAGTGCATGTCCCCGATGAGGTCCAAGTATAGAAATTTGGGTCTCAAGTTTGTCTCTCTTGAAGACAATCACTCTCGCACACCCAAGAAACCCTCAATGGCGAAAGAAAAGAAAAATGACAGAGCAGACGATCCTATCAATCTGTTGCTTGAGCAAGCTCTCACGCGACAGAGCGACGAAATGATGGAGAATTTTGTCCACATCCTTCAATTCCTGCCGATAGCATCAGGTGCATATTCATCAAGAAGCCAATTTGGAGGCACCTCACCTTTCAAGGTACAAGTTAGCTTTGATATTCCTGTATTTGAAGGAAAATATATGCAGAAGCCCTAGAAAAATGGTTAACTCTGCTAGAAGGTTATTTCTCTGTTCACAATTTTTCCGACAAAGAAAAGATCACCTTCGCACTCCTTAAAGATCTCCCTCATGTCAAACATTGGTAAGAAAATTACTGGGAGCAAAGTTCCACAGAGGAGTCTGGAATATATGGGGTCGATCCCACTTGGGATTTTTTTGTGGATGCGGTAAAGGAGCAGTATTACCTTGTTGGAAACTATGAGGACCAGTACATGAGATGGACCACACTGTGGCAAGAGAGGGACCAAGCAGTTCCGTAGTTCACCAATACCTTCCATACTTTGCGCACCAAGCTAGGTATCAAAGACTCCGAGTGACATTTGGTTCTGAAATAGCATGGGGCTCTACATAGATACATCGAGACTGAAATGGATTTTTTGGACATCTCATCACTCGGTGCAGCTTATCGATATGCTGTTAAAATTGAGAAGAAATTTAAGCACTAGAACAAATGAGATTTTGGATCTGTAAATCCACAACAACCAAAGTATGAAAAAGACAACCCTAACAAACAGTCTCCCGAAAAAAAGTCCAAGACACAGGAAAAGAAGGGTCACGGGAAGACAAAGAAGGACACCAGAAAATGGTGCGATTTCCACAAAATCCCCTGGCACAACACTAATGAATGTCACTCAAAACAATCATTGGTGGTTGAGATCAAATACAAGGAGACGAACCCTGATTCAGAATCCGATTCTGAAAACACTGGTAAAGGGTCGATCATTGACGCAGACCCCACTGCTATTGTTGCAACCGCATCAATTCAACCAGAAGAACCAAGAGATCCCGAAGAGGGGGAGCACCCTTTTCATTCAAAGATGTGGGTAAAGGGGACCCCGCTGCATTTTATTGCTGATAGCGGAAGCCAGAAGAACCTCATCTCAGTAGAGGTCATCAAACAGTTGGGATTATCGACAACACCACACCCGCAACCATACAACATTGGGTGGCTTCGCAAAGGACAAGATCTCCGTGTCAACCAAAAATGTCGATTGTCGTATGGCATCCATCCCTTCAAGGATGAGGTATTATGTGATGTTTCCCCACTGGATGTCTGTGATGTGCTCTTGGCCCAACCATATATGTGGAGACGCCATGTTGTTTATGAGTCTCGATCCCGTAGTGTCATTGTTACTTTGGGCGGTCATCTCTATAGAATACCAGAGGTAGTTTCAACTATTGTTCCACCTAAAAAGTGTCGCAAGGTAGTATCTCATACTGTAAAATTCATCTTCTTCACAATCTATTCAAAAGGAGAACAAAAGGACACTGCAACAACTACAACCATTCCCCAAGAACCTTCTATCCAACAGAAGCAGGTCGATAAGGTTGCAGCAAAGCGCAAAGATTCCTTCTGCACACCATCCTCTCATGTATCTCGACTTGTTGAACAACCTCAACCTCAACAGGTTTGTGATAGACTTCCACAAACTGAGCAGCATGGCGTCTCCAGCAAGACAAGCATCTCACCAAGATGAAGATTCAACAAACACTTCTCCCCTGGGAACTCAACGCAATGGATACCATTGCTTCCTAAGGATGGAGGATTGATCTAGGTTGATATCGGTGGTCACCCACCTTTTCCAACTGGCTCAAAACAACTTTCTGGCAATTTTGGCAATTTACTATTTTTAGCAGTTTTTACTTCCCGGGCCATTTTGAGGGCCTAAATGAAGGTTTTACGGTATCGAGCTCCTCAAAGATAGACAAAGGCATGAATGAGCCCCAAAATGAATCTCCTCGATGATACCTTTCCAACGAGCTCTCACACACCTAAAACATAGATCGTATGCAAAAGTTACGACCCCGGGAAGTTGATGTACTAGCTTACCCAAACGGGGCCCACATGACTTTTGGCATTTCATCTCTTAGGGTTAGGTTTTTGGATGTCTAGAATTTTTGGCATTCTTGCTTATTGTAAAAAGGCCTTCAGAGCCTCATTGTAACCATCTTCTTGCGAATGCGAGTAGCCGTCACATCTCTTCTCAGAGATAAGCTGCCACCATTCTAGCGAGTCTTTCACTCTGTATTTTTACAGTCTCTGTACATTTCTTTCATTAATAGAAATTGTGTATTACTGTATATCTGTGTTTATGGTTTCATCTCTGATACATCTCTGTTATATTATTAAATATCTGCGATATCTCTGTGCATTTCTTTATTATATCTCTGATCTCATTTCGTGTTGAAAATAATCTGGATCACACAATTTGTGGCAGAGCTTTATGAATGCTTTGACACTGATACCAACCATTTGGGCCATTTGACAAAGTTGAAACAATTAGGAACAGTGGAAGACTTTTTAGCTGCCTTTGAGCACCTGGATTTTAGAATATAGGGCATGTCTGATGCTTTTTTCTGAGAGTGTTTTATCAGCGACCTCAAGGATGAAATTCGGGCCCATGTCCTCATGGCTTGGCCTGAGAGTTGGGTGGAGGATACCAAAAGAGCTAAAGAAGCACAACTAGTTGTATCTTCTCAAAACTACAAACCCTCCTTCATCCCTCACCCTAAACCAGTAAATCCCACTACTCCCTCTACTCCACTAAAGATCCAAAAATTGACCCGGGCTGAAATGGTTGAATGCCAACTCAAAGGCCTTTGTTATAACTGTGATGAAAAATATTTCCCAAGACAAAAATGTAAATAACAAAATCTTTTTATGGCCATCTCCGAGGAGATTTCGGAAGAAGATGAAGAAACACTCTCTATGTCTGAGTCACCTGAATCCACTAACATAACCCCTCCCTCAGACCCTCCCGAAGTAGAACCAGTCATTTCCCTCAATGCTCTCAATGGATTCTCCGCTCCCCAAACCCTCAATCTAATTGGTTACATCAAGCATCGAAAGGTCATCATTCTGGTTGATAGTGGCAACACCCATAATTTTATTCATCATCGCATTTCCCAAGAAAATCATTGCTACATCCATGTCGTCAATAATTTCCAAATCATGATTACTAATGGTGGTTCTATGAAATGTGGAGGGCGTTGTGAAAATGTGCATCTCCAAATTGGTGACTACCACCTGAAATCCCATATGTTTGCTATCGACATGGGAGGTTGTGACATTTCACTGGGTGTAGACTGGCTAAGGACTTTGGGTCCCATTCTCATTGATTTTAAGGACTTAACCATGCAATTCGACCAGGAGGACCACCAATATAATTTCCAAGGCATCACCGTCAGTTCACCTGAGATCATTAGTTCCCATCGCATGGAAAAGATACTCAAAAATGGTCATTCTAGTGTTATCGCCCAACTCCATGCCATACAAGCAACAGAGACACCCTCAGTACCGCAAGACCTCCAAGCCATACTTTGTAAACATTAATTGGTATTTTCCACTCCCCAACGCCTCCCTCCTTCCCGTGGTGTTCATGAGCATTCCATTCCCCTTGTACCAAGAATCCTTCCTCCCAATATCCGTTTGTATCATCACCCCTTTTCCCAAAAAAATGAAATTGAGAAAATGGTCCAAGAACTCCTTAATGTAGGTGTTATCCGCCCTAGTATGAGCCCCTATTCATCTCCTGTGGTCATGATCTTGAAGAAACAAGGTTCTTGGTGAATGTTTCCCGACTTCTGTGCCCTCAACAAACTTACCATCAAAGACAAATTCCCCATTTCTGTCATTGATGACCTCCTAGATGAATTGAGTGGCATCCAATTCTTCACTGAACTGGATCTTCATTCGGGCTACCACCAGATATGTATGAAAGAGGTAGATATTCCTAAGACTTCCTTTAGAACTCATGAGGGCCACTGTGAGATTTTAGTCATGCCCTTTGGCTTGTGTAATGACCCCCTCCACCTTCCAAAGCCTCATGAATGATGTCTTCCATCCTTTTCTCTGCCACTTTGTCTTAGATTTCTTTGATGATATCCTCATCTATAGAAAAACTTGGATAGACCATCTAGCTCATGTGGATCGAGTTCTCCATCTACTCTCTCAGCACCAACTTTTCCTAAAACATTCTAAATGTCCTTTTGGTGCCTTAGAAGTAGAATACTTGGGTCATCTGGTTGGAAAATATGGCATCAGGGTGGATCCTAAAAAGATTGAAGCTATGGAAGACTGGCCTCACCCAAAGACTCTTAAGAGCTTGCATGGATTTCTAGGCTTAACAGGGTATTATCACAAGTTTGTTAAGAATTATGGGAAGACTGCAGCACCTCGCACTGCTCTCCTAAAAAATAACTCTTTCAGTTTGACTCCCGCCGCTGCTAAAGATTTTCAAACCTTGAAGATGGCCATGTGCACCACTCCAGTCCTCGCCATTCTCGATTTCACAAAGACCTTTGTGTTGGAATGTGATGCCTCAGGGAAAGGAATTGGTGTTGTCCTTATGCAAGAGGGTCAACCTTTGGCCTTTACTAGCAAGCAACTATCTGAAAGAAATCTGGGCAAATCTATCTATGAAAAGGAAATTTTGGATATTCTTCATGCTGTGGATCTGTGGCGTCCTTATCTATTGGGGCAACGGTTCCAAATTAAGACAGACCATCAATGCCTCAAGTATTTTCTGGAACAATGCATTTCCTCCCCAGAACAACAAAAATGGGTGACTAAACTCTTTGGATATGATTATGAGATCATTTATAATAAAGGCAAAGACAATGTGGTTGCGGATGCACTTTCCCAAAAATATGAAGATGAAGGTTCTGTTTTTTCTCTTTCATTCATTGTACCATATTTTCTCCAAGCCGTTTGCTAGGAATGGCTACAAGATCCCAAAAGATCGCAGTTGATCCAACAATTGCAGTCCAATGCTCCAGCTTCCCCAGGGTACTCTTGGCTCCATGAGGAACTTCGATACAAAGGCCGTTTATATTTAAGTAAACAATCAAAGCTTAAATCCATGGTACTTTCTGAGCTTCATGCTACATCCATAGCAGGGCACTCCGGGTTCACCAAAACCTATGAAAGGGTCAAACGTTCCTTTTTCTAGGATGGTATGAAACAGGACATTCGTAATTTTGTAGTTGAATGTGATGTCTGTCAATGCAACAACGGAGAAACAATCAAATCATCAGGCACACTACAACCGCTCCCAATTCCACCTGCTATTTGGAAGGATATCTCTATGGATTTTATTACCGGCTTACCCAAATCAGGAAATAAATCCATCATCATGGTGGTTGTTGATCGCCTTTCCAAGTATGCTCATTTTTACGCCCTTCAACACCCGTTTACAACATCCACGGTGGATCAAATATTTATGGATCAGGTCTTCAATCTTCATGGCATGCAACACTCTATTGTTTTTTATCGCGACCCAACTTTCACAAGCAATTTTTGGCAAGAACTATTCAAGATACAAGGCACATAATTGCATCTTAGCATAGCTTATGATCGCCAGACTGATGGCCAAACAGAAGTTGTCAACAAGTGTTTGGAAACATATTTGAGGTGTTTTTACTTGGAAAAGAAAAATCAGTGGGCTCAATGGTTACCCCTAGCTGAATGGTGGTACAACACTTCATACCATACATATACACACATGACTCCTTTTGAAGTGGTATATGGACAGAAGCCACCTTCAGTTCTTTCATACTTTCCAGGGGCCTCGAAGGTCTAGGCGGTTGACCTAACACTTACAGCTCGAGAGGCTATTCTCCGTACCCTCAAAGAGAATTTGGTCATGGCACAGAATCACATGAAGCAACAACCAAATCAAGGTCGCTCTGAATGTAAATTTGTAGAATGGGATCAGGTGTTTCTTCGACTGCAACCTTACAAGAAAACTTCCCTCAAGGCCGAGCATTGTCAGAAGCTAGCGCCCAAATTTTATGGTCCTTATATCGTACTCAAGTGTGTGGGATAAGTCACCTATCAGTTAGCTTTGCCCAACAGTTCAAAGCTACATCATGTTTTTCATGTTTCGTGCTTAAAGAAGGTGATTGGGGCTAAGTGACAAATTCAAACCAACCTTCCAGAGTTAGTTGAATAAGGATCCATTTTGCTACAACCAGAAGCAGTTTTGGACCAGCGTGAGCATCGCCTACGTCAGAGAACCATCAATGAAGTTCTAGTCCAGTGGAAATGTACGACTCCAGTAGACACCACTTGGGAACCAACTACCATTCTACAACAATTTCCTCATCTCAAGCCTTGAGGACAAGGTTGTTTTTAAGGGGGTGGACATGTTAGGGTCCTAACCCGCACATAGGTAGAAAAATATCTTCGGATGTAATAAAGGTCAATATTAATAAGGACTTTCAATAAAATAGAATAAGGTGGATGTAAGAAGACCTAATAGAAGCTTTCACTTCTAGAAGGATCTTCCTCTAGATGCTTCTTTTTAGTATAAATAGGAGTCGAGGGTATGAGAAACCTAGCTTGGATATTATTGTAATAGAGCTCTGCTCAACTGGAGGTTTCCCCCTTGAAGAGGCCTGTGAACATTCCTTTCAGATTCAAAGTGCTATT
Source organism: Picea engelmannii (assembly GCA_009831015.1). Lineage (NCBI taxonomy): Eukaryota > Viridiplantae > Streptophyta > Pinopsida > Pinales > Pinaceae > Picea > Picea engelmannii. The sequence continues at coordinate 296,635 of ML782484.1, read as the reverse complement.
TCTATTGTTATTCTTATATCATTTCAGTGTTATTGTGGTGAATGTCCTGGTTATATTGTTGTTATTCTACCATTACTAGAATTTTATTTCTATTCTACATACATTTTATGTCTGGTATATTACACAGCAGTACAGGTAGTGGTACAAGTGGAAGTAGCAGTAGTAACACCAATGGGAGTTCAAGTCCAAACAAGAGTAGACAAATAGTAGTACCGCATGGAGGAGGTACAACACATTCAACAACGACAGGCGTAGATCCAACAATACAATTACTAGAGTTTCATGGGGATGGATCATAATATCCAGAGAAGCACCTATTCATGCGTGAGCGAATATGGGAAGAAAAAAGAGTCATTGATGAGGCATCAAATGTAGCGCAACTAATAACAACATTCACAAACTGTGCACCGTATTGGTATATGCGTCTAGCAATAAACAATCCATAGGGTGGGTTGGGAACAGTAACAGGGATCAAGAAGGAACTGATCACGGATTTTTAGAGGCCAAAATTAGAGGATCAGTTTATGAATGAGACTATTTAGGTTAGAAAGAAACTAGGAGAATCCATATGGGACATCAATCAGAAGTTCAAGACATTGAAAGGTAAACTGAAGCATCCCATTTCTGACATGCAACACAAACAATTGTTTATAAAATCTTTGTTACCACACTTCAAATATCCATTGAGACAAAAAAAATTTCAAACCCAGGCAAAGGCACTACAAGAAGTGATGTAGTCAAAGGAGAATCAATATAAGTAGGCAAATCTGTCTATCGAGGAGCTGAAGGAAGATCTGAAGAAATTGACAGTGCAATTGAACTAGAATAAAAGTAGGTAGATAAGAGAAGAAGTGTGGTGTACCCTACGTGGATCAGAGGGACATCACAAGAATGAGTGTCCAACATTTGCGCAGTACCTAGGAGTAGGGATACCAAATATATTTCCTACAGGAGGGGCTTGGTGTGAAATATGAAAGATACATGGGAATGATCCTTATCACTACCCTATGATGCAATAGTACAAGACAAAATTGAAGACTAATTTCTGTAACTTTTGTAGGTCAGTAGGACAAGAAGACAAAAATTGTAGAACTTTGGAGTTAATGAAGGAAACAACCTCAGATGCATACAAGATGCAGGTTGAGTTGATGATAGGATAGTTTGCACCACAATTTGGCAATGCGCAGTAATTTCAAGCAGTGCCACAATTTCAGCAAACCCCACAGTATAATCAGGCACCACAGTATCATCAACAAAACATGGATGCATAGGGGAACATAACAGGATTCATAGGTAGAGGAAGAGGAGGAATGGGTAGAGATAGAGGGCCTATTATCTGCCATAATTTTCAACAGAAAGGACACTATGCCAGATATTGTCCTCAACCAACAATAACATGTATGTACTTTCGCACAGTAGATCATGTGACATAAGAGTGCCCAAAGTTAATGACGAATATCTAGGAGAAGCAGAATATAAACAACCAGAATGTTCAGTGGAATTCTGCAGAAATAAGGGATCTTCGGAGGAACATCAATATAGTGACTAGAGGAGGATTTAATATAGGAGCATATGCACAAGATAAGAAGAAGGGAGTTCAGTGCTAGATTCAGAATAACACTCAGCCACAATAACAGCTTGATGCAAAGAAGGAGAAGGAAACTTTCAAGGAAGCACAAAAGGAGTTCCTGAAGGACAATGAAGCTTCCACATCAAACACTGCATAGAGGTATGGAACTCCTATTTTTTATATGCCTCATTCTTTGGATCATACTTACAAAGGAGAGAAAACAGAGAAAGTAAGTAACTTAAAGAATTTCCCTAAATCTTTCTTTAAATTACTTAATGATAAGAATGCCATGGAGTTTTTTAAAAGTATGCTTGAGAAATATAGCATAGAAGAAGGGATAGGAACATAACCAAATAAGGTCAATAAAATCCATAGAAAGAAAAGAATTAGAAGAGAGTTCATATTGAATGAAAATATAGGAGACTTTAACATGGCAAATGTTATCCTAGACTTAGGATGAGATGTCAACATTTTTACAAAGAAGACTTGGGAAGCAATGGGAGAAGCTACACTAGGGTATTCCAATATCCAATTGAAGCTAGAAAATCATCAGAGAGTGATTCCCATAGGTAGATTGAATAATGCAAAAGTGGATCTAGATGGCGTGTGCACCACAACAGATTTTGAAGTAATGGATATGGTGGATAGGTATATACCACTTCCAACACTATTGGGAATTGATTCGGCCTTTGATAATCAAGCCATAATTAATTTGAAGACTAGGAAGATGATATTTGAAGATGGGAACTTCAAGGTAGTATCACCTTTAGATCCCTCAGATTGTGAAAGATATGTAGAACTTGTGCCTCACAGTGTTCTAGAGGATGATGTAAACCAGCTATATAGGACTATTGCGCGGGAAGAAGACTGTGTGAATCCAACTGCAGGTGGAGTACTCAGTTGGAGGAGTATCAATTCCAACATGTCAGATTCAGATAATGGAGTAGAAAACTAGAAACAAATATTGCATGAAGTCTCTACTAGGAGGTGTGCCAGAGTTACACGCGCATTAATATGGGTTGGGACATAAGTAAGACAGTTTCCCACATTTATTGAAGAAGAAAATTTATAAAAATTCCTAACAGATTTTGAATCAGAGGTTTTGGATAGTCACAGATTACTAGTGTTGTATGTATAATTATGAGAAACACATGCACGATGGTGGGGTGCACATAATGAGGTAATTTAGGACTGGTATCAGTGTAAGCGACTGATGCGCATAAGACTTGGAAGGAGTCAACAGGATAGACCCTTACAGAAGTACGATTGAAGAGGGAACCCAAGACATCATATAAATTATTCTGTCACTAAATGGAGAATTGTACCACCATGTTAATGGATCCATTACTTTATTCATAACTTAGAGGGAATACTTAGTAACCGTTACAAGGAATAGGAATTGCATAGAGAAAATCAGAGTTGGGGTGCAGTACAATAGAATTGTATTAGGACCTTTGTATTTGAAAGTGAAAATCCATCGGTGGATGTAGAATTATAGAGCATCAAAAGGAATATATTTGAATAATATGGGGTAGATACAGGAATAGTAGAAAAAGATTATATAAAAGAAACACTTGAACAATTAGTTTATTGTTATCAAGTCGTAGAGGATGAAGAAGTAGAAGACAACCCACGTGACATACAAATATTAGAAGGGGAAGGAGAAACAGGGTTAGAATCACCTCAACTACAATAATAAGAGTTCACTGCACCTATGAAGATTAAGAAGGTAAATATTGGGACTGAAGAGAAGCCCAAGATAGACAACATTGGAGATTCCTGAGACAGTGAGATAATGTGAAAGATAACTAAATTATTGTGTGAAAATAGTGACTTATTCCCAGCCACATTTTTAGAGATGAAAGGGGTAACAGGATAAATTGGAGAAATGAAGACACCCCTAAGACTATATGCAAGTCCAATTAGACAAATATCGTACATATTAAACCCCATCTATAATAAGCAAGTTAAAGCAAAAATTGATAGAATGCTAGAATCATGAATCATAGAATCTGTGGAGGAATCACAATGGATTAGTCCAATGGTGGTAAATGAAAAGAAAACTGGAGGTATTAGGATATGTCTGGATATCAGGAATTTAAATGATGCATGCCTAAGTGATCATTTTTCTACTCCATTTACAGATTAGGTTTTAGAGAATGTGGGTGGACAGGAAGTATACTTCTTCACAGATGGATTTCCAGGTTACCATCATATTAGAATTGTTTTAGAGGAAAGGTACAAAACTACATTTGCAAAAGAGTGAGTATCATATAAGTACACAATAATTCCATTTGGTTTAAAGAATGAACCAACAATATTTTCCAGAGTAGTAGTAGTTGGATTCAAGGATTTTATACATACATTTTTAGAAGTTTATTGGCTTTAACATTAAGAAATGTAAATTCAGTACACTGTTTGGGATCCTACTTGGACACATTGTATGCAAACAAGGATTGATAGTAGACCTTGCAAAGATTGTTGTTATTGTCAATTTACCACCATAGAATTCAGTGCGCCAGTTGAGAACAACATTGGGCCACACAGAGTACTAAAGGAAATTCTTAAAGGACTATGCACAGATTATTGTTCCCATGGAGAATTTAGCAAAGAAAGACATCATGTTTTAGTGGAATGATGAATGACAAGAGATCTTGGACATAATGAAAGAGAAAATGGTGACAACACCAATTTTGAGCTTTCCATATTGGACAAAATAATTTCATGTGCATGTGGATGCTTCATCCATTGCACTTGGAGTAGTTTTTCACAACTAGGTGAATGAGACATTGATCACCCAATATCTTTTGCTAGTAGAAAATTGTCATATTCTGAGAAGAACTATAATATTACAGAAAGGGAAGGTATGTCTATGGTATATGCCTTACATAAGTTCAGACATTATTTATTGGGTCAACATTTTAAGATGTTTACAGATGATTCCTCTTTGAAGTACCTAGTTGACAAGCCAGTGTTGGGGGATAGGATCTGTAGATGGTTGTTATTGTTTTAGTAATATGATTTTGAAATCCTAGTCAAACCAGGGAAGCTTAATGTAGGACCAGATCATCTATCAGGAATTACTAATGGACAGGAGCCAAAGAACTTGGAGGATAATTTTCCTTATGCTAACTTATTTTCTATTCAGATTGCTGATGATTATTTTGTTGACATTGTTGTATTTTTTAGCACAGGAATGGCTCCCAAGGAGTTTACTGTCATGCAGAAAAAATAGTTGGTAGTGCACGCTACAAACTATCAGTTGATTGCGGGTCATTTATACAAGTTAGGTGCAGATGGAATTCTGAGAAGATATGTGATGGAGCATGAATGTTCCATGGCGTTAGAAAAATAACATGAAGGAATAACTGGAGGGAACTATACAAAAAATACTACAACACAGAAGGAATTTCTGGAATTTGTAACGACAAAAGATATGATGGTTGAATTCCTTTTTGAGGAGTCATTCAATAACATACCCTTACTCGGCAAGAATGATGGTTCAATTTTTTTTTCAACCCAAAAGATTTTAGAGCTCTTAAACTATAACCTTTCTCTCCTCTGTCCTGAACCAACACTTACACCTTTTGCGTTTCGGGGTTTCGGGACTCCTGCATCTTCTTTCCCTTTGGAATTCCGAGTGCCAAAATTCTGAAACATATTCACGCTAAACCGATTTGGGGTTTCGTATACTCGGATTTTGCAACTTGCGGATACAAGGGATCTTGCCCTTTGGTTTCCCGGGTGCCAAAACGCTGAAAACCTTTTTCACACTAAACCGATTCGGGGTTTCGTATACTGAGATTTCATGACTTCCAGAGACAAGGGATCTTTCCCTTTGGCTTCTTGGGTGCCAAAATGCCGAAAACCTTTTTGACGCTAAACCAATTCGGGGTTTCGTGTACCAAAATTTTGTGACTTGCAGAGACAAGGGATCTTTCTGTTGGTTTCTCATGAGTCGAAACATCGAAAAACCTTTTTCACGCTAAACCGATTCGGGGTTTTCGTATACCGGGATTTCACAACTCAGGAAAATGAGGGGTCTCGCCCTTTAGTTTCCCGGGTGACGAAACGCCAATCGGCAGCCACATGTCCCTCCGATGGACGACTGCGATCTTTTAGCCACGATCAACAGTTGTGATCTTTTCGGGCTGATCAATGGTCACGATCAATCCTGGCTTTCTCCTTTTGAGAATTTGGGAGAGTCTTCACTCCCATTTCCCCGGTCTCCAAATCCCAGATGGGCTTGGATCTTTGACACCTGTCCTCCAAATTGGACAGTCTCGATGCTTTCGGGACTTGACAAGTCCTCTCCCTTCTACTGTTACGAGGTTTAAACCTCGCGCACCTTTTCTGGATCCGACAACTCTCGCAATTTCGGCACTTCTCCCCGAAGTGTCTTCACCGTTCATTCAATTGCTCTCTTGTGCGACCTCTCAGAGGTTAAACTTTGTCCGTCCAGATCCTTTTGATCTAATAGCAGTTGTGCTTCCCCCTGATCTTTATTTCTCTGAACCTCAAAGGTTCCTTTGACCTAAGTTTAGATGTTGCCTATATACATATGAGTATGTTGGAGTAGTTTGAGAGTTAAGGTAAGTGATAGAATTATGGACAGAATTTATCCACATAAGCTTTTCGGTTCAAAGTAAAACTAGACTGGCGTAATAATGTCATTATGGATAGAAATGAGTCTTACCTTCGCTTAAATTCTAAGCTTAAACAAAATAGAATTATGTCAAAGATTTTTTTTTTTTATGGTGAATTTGAGGTTCATTACATATGGTATCAGAGGAAAAGATACAACACTGGGCCTGAACAGGGCCACATTAATTGCTTAGTATATATTCTGATTTATGAAAAAACTAATAAATATTGTAGTTACAAACAGAAATCCTTTCTATTTTGTGTTGATTATGGCAGCTCAAGAAGGTGCAGAAATCAGGATGGAAGGAAATCCACAACAAGGACCTCAGGGATATCCAAGATAGAACAGTGATGGAATCTCACCCACGGAGGTGTTGGAAACAATGAGGAATCTTATTGTTGAACTACAGGTTTTCAAGGCCGACAATGAAAAATTGAAGAAAGCACAGCAGGAACAACAAGAGATAAATGAAGTCCTGCTGTGTAGTATAGTAACGAAGAAAATCCCAAAAGACGATAACCATGATGAAGAAGTTAGAAATAGGGCCTCCAAGAATTATGGACCGGAAACAAAAAAAGGAAAAAGTTAATCTGAAGGGACACCTTCAGCTGAGGACAAAACTATACCAGATAGAAAAATAAAACAAGTAGACCACCTTGAAGGAGAATTTAAAAAGATTAAACCAGGACAGCAGAAGAAGTTGAGGCATGGTTGTTGGAAATCAAAAAATACTTCCAGATGTACAACTATTCCAACAACATGAAGGTCAGAATCGCCATCTACAATCTGAAGGGGAAGGCCAGCATTTGGTGGCAAGACCTGAAATTGGCCAAGGTCCTAAAGGAGAAACAGTTGGAATGGTTCGACTTTAAGAAGTATTTCAAGAAACAATACCTTTTTGAAAGCTATTATGAAAGGAAGACGAAATAACTTTATGAGATATGACTCAGACAGATGACGATGGAGGACCTTATAAATAAATTTCTGGAACTACTAAGGTTCATACCATACATCCGAGAGGATAAGGTAAAAATCCAGTGATTCTTAAGCTGTTTACCATAGGTCTACCAGGACAAAATTGAGTTTGACAACCCCAAATCCTTGAGTGAGGTATTCAGGAAAGCACGAATGTGCTATGACTAATATAAACAATGGGTAGAGTTCCCAAGACTTGGAAGGATAAGAAGCAAGATCGAATGAACCAGCGGAAGAAGGGATACCAGCCAACTCCTTATCGGAATGCAGCAAAAAGTTTCCCAAGGAAGGATTTTCACTCCAATCATCCAAATATGCAAGGTAGTGGTAAAAAAGTAAACCTGGGAATGAAGAAGTTTGGGGACAACTCCCGTGAGCCATTAAAGTGTTGGGAGTGTGGAGAAACTCATTTAAGGAGGAACTATCCACATTTAATTGCAGGAAATAGAACTGTTGTTCACAATTTGCAAGAAGCCTCGACAGTGGGAGACATGGGTAGAAGTTTGCATCGGATAAATGCAACCATATATGGTCGACAAGTTGACCACCAGCCCTCGGTGGTAGAAATCAAAGGTAAAATCAATGACACTCGAATTTATGTTTTAATTGACCTTGGAGCTACGTTAAGTTATATTACTCCCAATGTAGTAGAGTTGAATAAACTTAAGAAACTGAAGCACGCAAAATCATGGCTTGTACAACTAGCAACAAGCACTAAAAGGAAAGTAGTTGACTTTATTTACGATCTTGAGTTCATCTTATATGGTCAAAATATAATGACCAATCTGAACATCCTACCACTAGGATCTTATGATATGATTATCGGGATGGATTGGTTGGAACAACATAAAGCAGTACTAGATTGTTATACAAAGATACTTAGCTATAAAGATAATTTTGGCACTGTTACAACAACCCATGGCATACCAAAACATGTATCTGTCAAACAAGTTTTAGCGATGCAACTCAAGAAATGTATTAGAAAGGGATGTCAAGTTTACGCCATCCAAGTGACGAATCTATTAGAAAAAGAAGATAAGCCCAAGTTAGAAGACTTTGTTGTCCTACGTGAATTCAGAGACATGTTTGTGGATGAGATACCCAAATTACCTCCTAGAAGGGAAATAGATTTCTCCATAGACTTACTACCTGGATCAAGCCCTATCTCAAAAGCACCCTATCGAATGAGTCTACCAGAAATGACAGAATTAAAAATACAATTACAGGAATTGTTGGACAAACAGTACATCAAACCGAGTGTCTCGCCATGGGGAGCACCAGTCCTCTTTGTGAAAAAGAAAGACAGTACTCTAATACTATGTATCGATTATAGACAACTGAACAAAATGACTATTAAGAACAAATACCCCTTACCAAGGATAAATGATCTGTTCGATCAAGTGGGTGGGGCCAAGATCTTTTCAAAGTTGGATTTACGATGCAGATATCATCAAATTAGGATAAAAGACGAGGACATAAACAAAACATATTTTCGGACAAGATATGGACACTACAAATTTGTAGTCATACCTTTTGGACTCACTAACGCGCTAGCCACGTTTATGTGCCTGATGAACAATATTTTCAATCAATACTTAGACAAGTTCATGGTAGTATTTATCGACGATATTCTGGTCTATTAAAAAACAAAGGAAGAACATGATGAACACTTAAGGATAGTGCTGCAAATGTTGAGAAAACACAAACTATACACTATATTTGACAAGTGTGACTTTTATAAAAAAGAAATACAATATCTAAGACATGTAATTTTAGCAGAAGGCATTGTCGTAGACTCGGAGAAGACAAAAACCATTATGGAATGGCTAGTACCTAAGGATGTAGCAGATATCCGTTCATTCATGGGAATCACTGGATTTTACCGTAGGTTTATAGAAGTATTTTCCAAGATAGCCTACCCTATCACATCATTACAAAAGAAAGGGACCAAGTTTAACTAGTCCGAAAAGTGTCAAGATAGTTTTAACAAGCTGAAAGAATTATTGACTTCGGCTAAGTTGAGCCCTTTCAAAATACTATATGGCAAAAACTGTACAACTCCAATTAGCTAGGATAACGCAGCTGACAGAATCATGGTTGGACCAGAGATGCTCCAAGAAATGGAGAACATGGTAAGAAAGGTACAACAGAACTTGAAAGAAGCATAGGACAGACAAAAGAGCTATGCAGATCAGAAAAGAAGACACTTGGAATTTCAAGTGGGAGACCATGTTTACTTGAAGGTCAAAGCCCGAAAAAGCTCACTGAAGTTAGGGAACCGTGCCAAGCTGGAACCCAGGTTTTGTGGGCCCTTTGAGATACTAGCTCAAATTGGACCCATAGCATATCAACTTGCACTTCTAGCTAATCTAAGAATTCATAATGTATTTCATGTTTCGTTGTTGAAAAAGTATATTCATGACCCTACTCATAAGATTGATTGGAAGTTGGTACAGGTGGAACCCGAAGGCGATTTCTAGGTGGAATCCCTGTGCATTTTGGACTAGAGAGAAATAACACTTCGGAACAGAGCCGTTGCTCAGGTAAAGGTGCAATGGAAGCACTTTAGTCCTGAGGAGGCCACTTGGGAGTTGAAGGGAGATTTGTGGAAATCTCATCCAATCCTGTTCCAGGAAAGGAATGAACACTGAGGATAGTTTTTTACTGAAGGGGGAAAGAATGTGACATCCCCCCCCAAAAAAATGTTTTTTGAAATTTAAATTTGCTGGAAATTTATTCCGTTTTTAGTAAATTCAAATTTGGAAATTATTTTCCATTTATGGATATTCTGAATTCTGAATTTGATATTTGTAATTAATTATTATGACTATTGGGCAGAGATATGATTTAACTCAACTAACTATTTGAATATGACACTTGTATAAAAACATAATGATTATATTAATTGCAGGAGGACAAATGGAACAGCCATGCTAAAATCAGCTGACCATGACTCCATGTGTGGGGAACATGTTGGAACTACCTCTGGGATGATTATTACAAGCGGCAAATCATAGATTTGGCCATTGGCAGCCCCTGAAAATTAGGGATTTAGAAAGCTGTGAAAATTCCCAAGGGAGGGAAAAAGACCTGGGCAAAATTGATAAATAGCATATGTGAGGAGGCAGGACGCTGCCAAGTATGCTGGGGAAAAAGATTTTGAGTTCTCTTTCTGTTATGAACACTATGGATTGAGTGTGAGGCAAGAGGATTCTGCTAGAATGGAAAGACATTTGCTGAGGAGGAGATTCCAAGTTTTCCCTCATGGATTCATGGTCAGGCTAAGGGGTGAATCAGGGAAGTGTTTTGACTGCCCTATTCTATGATTGGGAGGAACGTGGTTGTTCCCTTTGTCTTCCCACAAGCTGGTTCAGATATGTTGTGATATTCCTCTCTATCTGAATGCTTTTGTATATGATGAACTGTACTTGTTAAATATGAACTGAAATGATTTCCATTTTCTGTTTAAATGCTTGTATATCTGATGCAGTGTATTCGTTAAATCTGAATTGAAATTATGTTCCATCTCTTTGAATTATTTAGGCACAGTTGTAATGCACCTATTTAATTCGGTATGGATACAATAACCTGGGCAAAATCTGTTCAAGGATAATCAAAAGTAAATTATATGGTTAAATTCTGGAATAGTCCCTTTTTAAACTAGGTTATTACCACGGAGGTAGTTGCAGGGTAATTACCAATATTTCGAAACTCCAGTGTACATAATTTATCTATTGTAAATGGAATTGAACCTGAGAAATTTACATAGGGTATTTATACTTCGGTAAGAAAATCATGCACCCAGTTACGATAATGATTGGGGTTTGTTTAGGTACCTAATAGTCCAAAAACAAATAAAATCCAAGTACGACAGGAAACACAATCAATATTTCTTTTACCTATATATATATGCCTAAGTATTACAGTGGAAATGGACAGAATTACGAGTACAGAAGTTGTAAGTGATTTATGCCGATATGTCTACAAATTTTTCCTTTTAGAGCTTAATCCCAACAGGGTTCACATACAACTAGAAGACAGATAGATATTCAATCTATTTATATATATATATTCTGGTAATAAGTAGGAGTTTACAAAAGTATAATGCTCTGTAAGCATAAGGGTTCGGAGATGTTTATTGAGGACCTTTACCAATAAAATAACTTTGACTTTTGTTTAATGGCATAAACCGTAGAGAACAAAATGGTTTGAAAAAATAGAGGTCAATCAGGTTTCGGCGATTACACATGCCGAACACAAAAGACAAAGACCATGTTGTATACCGAATCATGAAATGTGAAAAGACTATGGCCCAGTGTTTCGGGGTTTCAGAGTTCGGGATTTTGGGGTTTACGAACACCTGACCTACAAACAAAATGAAATAAGGAATGTCGAATCGCGAAATGTGAAAAGAATGTGGCCCATCATTTTTAGGGTTTTGGGGTTCAGGATTTCGGAGTTTAATAGAGCAAAGGAACTCTGTGTATATGTAACAAGAAAGTCCCGAATGCCAAAATATCAACCTTCCAATTAAAAGAACAATTAAATGTGCAGAACTGATTACTTTGACAAACTCAGACTCCATTCTTCCTTTTCATTTCTCTGTATAGATTCCCTTAGATGATGATAATGATCTAAGAAACGTCGATGTATAAATAAGAACGATAATGACTAAGTACTCGTATATTTCGGTAATAACCTATGAAAAGAAATAACATCACTAAAGTATTGATGCATGACCAAGATACACATTTAGTAGGATTATATGCATATATTTGTATCTTGCTTGATATCCGTACAACAGATTGATATTCTAGAGCCCCTTTTCTTTTGTTGAGATGTGATTCAAAAGATGTGGGCCTTTGGAAATGCATAGATTCCATACAATGCATAAGAACTCAGACTGTACAGGCAACAACTACGGAAAAATAGTTGAGAACAACATTCTAACTAAACCTTAGTAAAATTTATGGAATTCGTAATGACAAAAGATATGATGGTTGAATTCCTTTTTGAGGAGTCATTCAATAACAGACCCTTACTCGGCAAGAATGACGGTTCGCTTTTTTTTTGCCACCCAAAAAGATTTTACAGCTCTTAAACTATAACCTTTCTCTCCTCTGTCCTGAACCAACACTTACACCTTTCGTGTTTCAGGGTTTCTGGACTCCTGCATCTTCTTTCCCTTTGGAATTCTGGGTGCTGAAACATATTCACACTAAACCGATTTAGAGTTTTGTATACAGGGATTTCACGACTTGCGGAGACAACGGATCTTGCCCTTTGGTTTCCCGGGTGCCAAAACGCCGAAAACCTTTTTCATGCTAAACCAATTCGGGGTTTCGTATACTGGGATTTCGTGACTTGCGGAGATAAGGGATCTTTCTCTTTGGCTTCTCGGGTTCCGAAACGTCAAAAACCTTTTTCACGCTAAACCGATTTGGGGTTTCTTGTACCGGAATATCCCAACTTGTGGAGACAAGGGATCTTGCCCTTTGGTTTCCCGGGTGCACGCTAAATCGATTTGGGGTTTCGGATACCAGGATTTCACGACTTACAAAAACGAGGGGTCTCGCCCTTTAGTTTCCTGGGTGCTGAAATTCCAACTGGTAGCCACATGTCCCTCCGATGAACGACTGCGATCTTTTAGCCACGATCAACAGTTGTTATCTTTTCAGGATGATCAATGGTCGCGATCAATTCTGGCTTTCTCCTTTCGAGAATTTGGGAGAGTGTTCACTCCCATTTCCCCATTGTCCAAATCCCCGATGGGATTGGATCTTTGACATTTGTCCTCCAAATTGGATGGTCCTGATGCTTTCAGGACTTGATGAGTCCTCTTCCTTATACTATTACAAGGTTTAAACCTCGCGCACCTTTTCTGGATCCGACGACTCTCGCAATTTCGACACTTCTCCCCGAAGTGTCTCCACCATTTATTCAGCTTCTCTCCTATGCGACCTCTCAGAGGTTAAACCTTGTTCATCCAGATCCTTTTGATCTAACGGCAGTTGTGCTTCCCCCAGAGCTTTATTTCTCTGAACCTCAAATGTTCCTTCGACCTAAGTTTAGATGTTTCCTATATACATATGAGTATGTTGGAGTAGTTTGAGAGTTAATGGAAGTGATAGAATTATGGATAGAATTTATCCACATAAGATTTTAGGTTCGAAGTAAAAATAGACTGGCGTAATCATGTCATTATGGACAAAAATGAGTCTTACCTTCACTTAAATTCTAAGCTTAAACGAAATAGAATTATGTCATAGAAAATATTTTTTTTTATGGTGAATTTGAGGTTCATTACACTGGAGGTTTTCCCCTGGTGAGATATGCAGGAGCTACCCATATTCATGGTAATTTACAATACTCTCTTCATTGTTTGTGATGAGTAAGAAAAGTTGAGAGGGATTTTGGTCATTCTAGTATTTGTTATTTCTTATGGATTCTTTGTAAACAATGTCTTTCCTTCAAAGATTTGGCTCTGTGGAAAGTCTCCTTTAGTCATGGGGAAATTTGCAATTTCAGTATACTGAACTGCTCCTTAAGCTTTAGGTTTTTAAACGTGTAGTTACGAGAGAGAGAGGATTATTATTATTTTCCGGGGTTTGGACATCCCCTCAGAATTTCCTCTGCTACCCCAAGCGTAAACATCTGGGTATAGGTATCGATTATACAATTTAAATCAGGATACCCTGACTGTAAATTCTTTAGAATGCTTCTTGTGTATTACCTGTTCAGAGCTTCTTACTTCTCAAGTTTCCTGCGTTTTATTTCCATTCAGATATAACTTAGACATTCATATCTCAGTTAGTGTCTCACATTAAGTTCCTGTCTGGAGTACTAATCAAAACTTTATAGCCCTTAAGATGCTTTCGTAAGTCCCTAACAGGCTCTAGAGCTTCATTGTGTATTCGTTTTTCTTTTGGGTAAAAGTTATAGAAAGTTACAGTACTCATGGAGACATCCGTGCTTGTTTCGTATGAAGGTCTATGAAGTCGAAGCGTTCTTATAGATATTTCTTGGTTGAAGCATTAATTTTTCTTTACTATTGAAACTATCATTCTTATTCTTTAAAGGATTGGGAACCGATCTCTAATGATGGGGCTCTATGTTTATGAGGGTACCCATCAGAAATCCCTGGACCATCCTCCCCTCGACCTAGGATGTTTATACGACCAGATACGACAGAGGAAAATACTCTAGTTCTCCCACCATGAGTTGAGTACCACATTTCATTAAACTCTCCCTATCATTCATTATTCTATTAAAGGTTATGTCCATTTTTCTTTTATTATACAATACTAATGTAATTTGAAAAAAAATCCTTACAGGGACTTCAACCATGCATAGATTCGAGCGCAGACTCCTGGTCAAAAGCTCAAAAGGTATTCGAGTTTTAATTCGTTACTCTTAAAGAGTACCCTAGGTGTTTTCTTCCTTTTTCTGATATAATTTTAAGCCGGAAGGGTGAGCGTCATGAAGAGCAGAGTCTATTCAAGGGATAGCTCGGCCCTGTATCTCTATATTTTAAGTTCAATGGTCATAAAGGATTTTTACCTTATTAATGTATATATGGCTGAATTCACATGTGGTTAACTTTTATATGTTGAGTATTCGATTTTAGGGCAATATGGACAGTGACCTCTGTCAAGCAATTTGGTCTCTTAATGAGCAATTCTAGAAAAAGATATCAACATAATTTTAGGGATAGTTATTTCGTATTGATTTTTCTTGTTGGATCTTATGGAAGCAGATTTCATTGATTTTCTAGTTTTAATCTTGTACCCTTTACTCTTTCACACTGTGTTCCAATTTATATTTTATTGTCTATTATATTTATAGTCCGAATTACAATCGTGTAATGTAAGGAAAGGAACTTATGTTTTCTTTTAGGGGATTTATATATGGACCAAAAACAGACTCCTCGAAAAGGAGAAAAACCCAAATATCAGACCTTTGTATAGATCTGAATATATATATCGATATTCTATGTATGGATATGTTACTCTATATGATTGTTCAATACTGTATGCTTATGTTGATATTCCAAACTTGTCTCAGCCTACTTCGATAAATGGTGAGGACTATGATTCTATATAACTATTCATATTAGGTTATGATGTATAGATAACCTTTGTTCTATACTTATATATACAAACAGAATTTTATATGGTCCAAACTAGATCCAGAAAGAATTCCATTTTAAACATAGTAAGTCTATACATACTATTTTCTTCAATGTTTATGTATCTAAGTATTAAAACTGTAGCAACAATATTTGCAGTATAACCGCGTACTTCCATAATTGACTTTATGTAGTAAGTACAATGAGATTATCCGAAAATTCTTCAATGGTACAACGAGGATGCTATATAATCGATGTTAGTGCTCTGTCAGAGAAAACATGTATAGGTATATTCAATTGTTTCCATATAGTTCCTTCTATTCTGTAACTCCCTTATTATCATAGTTGATTTCTGGTTGGAATAATTTGTTTGTCTGTATACTATGTCAACATATTTCTATATAATTGATTTTTGGTTACAGTCATTTAATTTTCATTTAATCAATAAAGCCTACGCAAAGTACCAACTGCAATTGGATCNTATATATATATATATATATATATATATATATATATATATATATATTTATGGAAATACAAATGTGATATACACACAAACTTGTTCAAATCCAATCATACATAGATGGTTCCACCTAGAAATTTAATAACAGGAATAAACATACACCTGTAGATAGAATCTGTTTCAGATTCATTTAAACATAGATAATTTTTCCTATAAATTTAATTACAAGAGAAACATTTCCAGAATTTTGTCATATGTTATAAACTTTACACAAACGACCAGATTGTATTCCTGAAATATTTTACATTAACATAACTAGATGCATTACATCGGATATATATATATATATATATATATATATATATAATCATTCAAACAGAGAGAGGAAGAATTAACATATCTGAACCAGTTCGCAGGGAGATAAATGGAACAACCACGTTCCTCCCAACCGTAGAATAGGGAAACCAAAATCACTTGCTTGATTCACCCCCCTAGCCTGACAATGAATCCATGAGGGCGAACTTGAAAATCTCCTCTTCAACAATGTCCTTCAATTCCAACCGATTCCTCTTGCCTCACACTCACATAGTGTTCATAACAACAAGGAAAAAAAATCAATAGTCTCCTTTCCCAGCATACTTGGTAGTGTCCTACCTCCTCACATATGCTATTTATCAATTTGCCTAGGTCTTCTTTCCCTCCCTTGGGAATTTTCGTAGCTTTCTAAATCCCTGATTTTCAGGGGCTGCCAATGGCCAAATCAATGATTTTCCACTTGTGAAAATCATCCTAGAGGTAGTTCCAACATGTTCCCCACTAATGGAGTCATGGTCAGCTAAATTTAACATGGTTGTTCCATTTGTCCTCCTGCAATCAATATAAAATATTTTGTTTCCATACAAGTGTCATAGTCAAATAGTTAGTTGGGTCAAATCAGGTCTCTTCCCAATAGTCATAATAATTAATTACAATTATCAAATTCAAATTTTGGAAATGTCATAAATGGAAAAAAAATTCCAAATTCGAATTTACTAAAAACAGAATAAATTTTCAGCTAATTTAAATTTCAAAAATATATATATTTTTTTGGGGATGTCACAGTCGCAATGTAACAAAGGTCTATACTTTCGTAACATAAAATGGTTTTTGTATGAACATCACAATGCAATGTGCATTGAAGGAGAATACAAGTTTAGTGACATTTCAACATAACAGGAAGAGTTGTATAAATTTTTGGCTTTCCTTGAGGTTTATATAAATTAATTTCTTTCCTTAAGGTTTTTATTGCATGATGAATAATTATATGCTTGGGCAAAGTGAAATGTCATAAAATACTATAACAATTTAAGAGAGAAAAAAGAGGAGGATGACTTAAAGAAAATATCCCATTGCAACATCCATATTTTAGACTTGTTCATTGCAATGTGAAGAAGGAAAGAGTTTTGTAATATAACAAGGTTTCTGCATGAATGTAAGATTGTGATGTGAGGATATGGGAGTATATCAAACCATGGTTCTATGTTTCATCACATAATGACGTCATCCCAAAGTGCATAACAAAGTGATGTTATGAAGTTAGTCAGAATGTTAAAAAGGAAAGAGTTTTGTAACATAACATGGTTTTTGCATGAACGTCACATTGCGATGTGCATGTAAGGAAATGTCATGTTTAGTGACATTGCAACATTACATGAAGGATTGTATAAATTTATGATTTTCGTTGAGGGTCATATAAATCTATGTCTTTCCTTAAGGGTTATATTGTGTAATGAAGAGGTGTATTCTTGGGTAAAGATAGATGTTATAGAAGATTGTCATGATTTCAGAGGGAAAAAATAGGTGGATAAGTTAAAGAAAAAATCCCATACCAACATATCAAAGCAATGTTATTGTAGAATTGAATGCTAATGTTATTTCTTAAACAAATATTAGAACAATTATATTTGGAGAGGTTAAATATAAAACCATGTGATACAATGGTAATTTAAAAGTAATAAATTGATATACAATAATTGAATAGTGTTTAAGAGCTTTTTTTGAGGAAAAAATTGTATGTGTGAAGTTGGTGTCACAATGTACTTTAAAGAATATGTCATATTGGCAAATATGGTGGGAAATATTTTTATGAAGTTGAGATGAATATTATAGACTTACGAAAGGTTCACATTAAATTAGAAACATAGAAATCCATGAGATTATGTTTGACATTCATTA
>ML782484.1:236331-278590 GCA_009831015.1 Picea engelmannii | reverse complement strand
TGTCATATTGGCAAATATGGTGGGAAATATTTTTATGAAGTTGAGATGAATATTATAGACTTACGAAAGGTTCACATTAAATTAGAAACATAGAAATCCATGAGATTATGTTTGACATTCATTAATTCAGAGGTCAAATGTTACATTATTCCATATTGATACAATTTTAATATAAAAAGATAAATAACTTGAATGGGAAGACCCATATCCACATTTCGAAAAAAAGGTAAAAGTTATGTTTGTTGTAGACATATGAATAACATTAGACATTGCAATAAATGGATAGCAAAAACATAACAGGAAGGGGAAATAATAAATGTTAGACATGTATAAAAGAAAAAGGAAATATAGATCAATAATACAATGACAATTAAACATTAATAAAGTCATTATGTTACATTGAATGACACATATCAACATTTTGAGAGTAATAAAGCTTATGTTTGGTGTATACATGTGAATAAAATTTTTACTTTGCAACATATGGAAAACAATAATTGAATAGATAGACTTCTGAAAAAATACATAAACTTTGTGGTCGATATGTTTAAAACAATTTTTTTTTATTAAAAAAAGTTATCATTTTAAGTACATAAAATATAGTATCCAAACACTAACAGATTTAAAAATTCCTTAAATGGTAAACATAACAAAAGCTATTCCAAATTACAACCATATTTATGACATATGCAAAACCAATTAACATCAACAGTAACTTGATGACCCCTTTGTCGTTCAAGCCATTCTCTGTGTAATTTTCTACCAAATTCTCTGTCAGAAATATGTTGAAACTCACGAACCATTTCTTTCATCTTAGATAAACAATCAAGGGTCTCATCAAACAAGTATGTAGGAGTTCCAATTCTCCTACTAATCATCTCTTGAATTCCAGTAAGAAATTGTTGTTGAGCTGTGATATTATGTATTGTTGAAATAAATGTTGTTGCACTTTCATTATCCATAACTGCATGTAAAAAAGACAATTAATAATAATGATAATTATTTAGTACGAATGGAATAAAAAGGTAAACATAACGAAACATAACCCCTTAGAAATTGTGAATGCAATAGTTATATTGACCCCATTAAAAAAATGTTGCAAGAAAAACTGAATGAGTAAAAAAGACGTATTTTTTTAAAGAAATTTTTAAAACCGTGAAAAAAAAAGAAAGGTATAATAAATTGTATAAGAGAAAGAGTATGGTTGGTAAAAAAAAGAAAACATAACGAAAATGATGATTTTTTTTTCTTATTTCAAAAAAGTAAAATGGATTCAATGAACATTTACATGTTTATACAAACATAAAGAAATGCTAATTTCAAAAAAAAAATATCAAAGGACAAAAAAATGAACTTAATATAGACAATCTATGTAAAGTGAAAATATTTAAATTGAATGTTACAATGATATGGAAGTTAATCATTCCTCTTCTTTTTTCCTAATTGTAACATATGCACTATTTTTCATCTTTGCATAGAACTCAAAAGAGAAAACTGGTGATATGCATAAACCATATATTGATTTGACTCTTGATATATATGTGAAGGTCAACCCTTGCTTCTCTTTGTTTCCAATATCAATTGTTGCACATTCTAAAGTCAACCCCTGTGATTTGTGAATAGTAAGGGCCCATGCCATCTTCAGAGGATTTTTTTTACGATTTCCTCTTATAACTGGTGTGATAGGTACAATGTTTGGATTTATTGGGTCAAATGGAACACCAATGTACTTATCAAAATGAACAGTTGTTTACATTGGAAGCTGAGGAGGATTTGATCTAGACATATAGAATATATTCTGAATGTAACCAAGAGCACCATTCACTAAGCCATCTTCAACCCACAACTTACATGTCAACATGACACATTGTCCAGGGCATAAGAGAACTTCACGTTCCAACTGATCATCATCAATACCAACAATTTTTGTTCATCATGTATGCTCAACAACACATCGTGCAATTGGAGAATTTAATGATTTCAACATCTGCCTATTATGCAAGTTCACCAAATTATTTGTTGGGAACAAGTGAAGTGATGAATTAAATAAATTCCTCTCCTCAAGAGGAAAATTCATATCAACCTGTGACATAAGCAGCTCCCAATCATCAAAAAGGGGTTCAACATTTCTTACATTCATTAACAATCTACAGGAACAATATTGTTTCAGATGATTTCCTTGCTGTTGGAATATTGTATCCAAGGTGACAACAATGTTGAATTTATTCCATAAAACTTTCCCTGTTGTATTACCTACATATAAAGGCTTATCTATGATAGGAGGCAATTGACCAAGGTCACCCACAAGAATAATATATCTACCACCAAAAGGAGAAGATTTATTATCCGGAAATGCTTCTCGCAATCGAGAATCAATCTGTATGAATAACCTTGTTCCTTAAAAGCTCATTTCATCTATTAAAATATATCAAATATGCCTCATTTCTTCTTGAAATATTTCTAGAGACTACCCCTGTAGTGGTCGCATATCCTTAATAGGAATCTTTAGTGTTGTGTGTATTGTTTTTGCATGTATATTAAAAGTAGTTATTTTTGTTGGAGCGAGCAAAAGAAAAGGACTATTTTCATCATCCGACAAAGTAGAAAGAGAATGAATAATACAATGAATAAGAAAAGACTTTCCAGTGCCTGCAGTACCCTGAACAATCATTAGAAGAGGTTCAGGACTTGGATATTGATTTGAATGTTGTAAAATGATATCAAAAGCAACTTGTTGTTTCTCTGCCAAGGAAGATGGAGATACATATCTAGGATGATGATTTTCAACAATAACACCTCTTGATTTGGCGTTTCTTATAAAATAAATAGCCTCTTCTGCAACATCATTTGAAGTTGTTGTTTTCTCCCAATCAAAACATATATCAAAGCCCCTTCGGCCAAGAATGTGAAGGTCAGAAACATTGACATTATTAGGAGGAACCAAGTGAGACAAAAGTTGCAATTATTCAAAATCTTCTTCCACATGGGTTGGTTGTTCTTGGAAATCATCATCATCTTCAATATTTTCTAAAGAGACAAGGGCCCAATGAACATGCCATGGTCGATATCGAAAATTTCCCCAATTTTCAATCACTGTTTCATCTGAAAGGACAATATCAATGGGAATGTTCCTAAAAGTTTTGTACAAAATCAATTTAGACCAACAAAAATTTTGGAATTCTTATGAAGCCTCATCAGGAATAGAATAAAAGTGTGGCCAAACTCTAACAATGGCATGGAAATTTCTAGGTTTCCATTTCTCTTTCTTACATTTGGCAGAAAAGGTCCAAGAACTTGCTGTTTCTATCAAACACAAATGATCAATAAAATCATGTCTATGTTGATACATTTCAACAAAATTGTTGGGGGATGAAAATTGATGGGGGTTCTTCGGCACTTTTTTAAAAACCTTTCTCCCAACATTTAAGGAAACAAAGTTTCAACTGTAAAGTACAAGAGGTTGCTTTAGTAAGATATGGCATGTTTCTTGGCTCCAATGTCACGATCAACAAGTGTTTCAACAAGGAATCTTCTATATGCAGAAAAAACAGGATCTTCTGAGGCACCAGAATTTGAAATTCTAGTTAACATATCTTGATAAATTTCTGACCTCTTTTCTTCTTTGGAAGCATACTTAACAATTTATTTCAACATAGCATGTCGGGAAACCACTGGTTGACAATCAAAATTTGCATGCCACATTGAAAGAACATCTACATTATGGAAATTTAGCTTATCATCATTTCTTGTTGGCTCATATTTTTTTCTACTTTTCTCATCTATGAATAATAGTGAATCATCTCGAACTTCCCATGGAGCATTGTAGTGGCAAGTGAGAACATAACCTTTCTTACACAATCATGAATCTACACTACACTTTGTATGTCTTTGAACAAGGTTCAACAAATGTTCATAATCATCAAGAGGATTGGAAGAAAAAAATTGTTTTGCATTCAATAGGCGGGGATCATCATTGATGCTTCAAGGAACCATTATGTTTCGATGATGAATGTCATGTGGATTCCATGCTGTTACATATCAATCAAAATATGTCTTTGCAACATGCACATCTAAAGGATTAGACCAATCTAATCTTTCCATGTTTGGAGCATCTTCCAACCATAAGAATATGTGGATGTGAGTTGAACCTCTATGTTTCCACTTATATCTAGAAAAGAAGAAGATATAGTAAACATATATAGCAGAAGAAAGACAACAACAACTAAGAAAAAAATTAGTTAGCATAAATACAACAACACAAACCTGTACCAAAAATATTTAGCACCAAGATATTTTTGGATGACTTCTTCTTGAAAGATATTGAATCTATGTTGCATAAACATGGAAACAACATGGGGGTACTTGATAACATTCTCAATTTTTATACAATGTTGATTTAAACCATGAGAATTTTCATTTCTCGCCATCACATTATGCATGTATGGCCACTTTGTGTCAGCTGCACTCAAAGTAAAAAATAGAGTTGGATAACCCAATTGAGTAATCATGTTAATAAGTTCAGTACGACACTTTGTCCAGTAGGCTCTTGTTCCTCTAAGTGAAGAACCAAAATGAATAAGGTGCTCAGCCAATTTATTATTAGGTAAATTTGTGAGTTGTTGATGCAACACTTCTATTGTTGTTGGGGAGTTATCATGTATATTTTTATTTACAAAAATTGTAGCAGTTGCTTGGCTTCGATGTCTCATTATCATGTTCAATAAGAAGTATCGAAAGAAAGGATGGCTTCCAAATCTCTGATCAAAGTATTTGAGCAGATGTAATCCATATTCATGAAGTTGAATGTTACAAATACGTGGATGCAACCAATCAGTGTCACCAGTGGGGAATAATGTGGGGAATGCCATGTCTAATAACCCTTGAGTGTTATATTCATTGATTGGAGATGAACCAATATCTGGCTAGTCGACAGATTGAACAGGTGAAGACTCAACATTTTCAATAAATGTTCTTATTTCTTTGATTTATCTACGTTCATTGGGTAGGAGAGCAACAAAAGATGAAGGATGAGAGTGAAAATGATCAACGGGAAAACCTAAAATGTCATCAAGAGTGTTATTTGTTTCTTCAATATCACAATCAACAAATTTAATCCTAGTTGACACATCTATTGGGTTTTCGGGGAGAGACACAACTGAGTTCATGTCAATTTGAACATCCTTATAAAATTTATCCATTTCAATTTTGTAATACAATGCATTCATCACCCGTGATCTCTTCACATAACATTCATAATATTTAGATTGGGCACCACGTCTCCTAACAATTAGGAATTCAAGATCTTGAACACGTCGTGGAAGATTTCTAGCAATCACAAAAATATATTGAAGAAAGTTAATTGTGTGGCCACTATATGATGTAACATCCCACTTTGGCGCACTGAGAAAACTTATTCTTTGAGGACACTTTCTAGCAAGTCATCCGAACTATTATGATATTAAAACATTTGTCCTTGATTATGATACGTTATGATAGATGACATGATGTTTTACTACATTGACATAGACATGTGCTATTGACTCGTTTTTACTAAGTGTGCAGGGTTTTGGACCTTGAGGATGCATAGGCATCGACGTCACCCCTTGGACTCCGGATTGAGTCAGGGAGTGTGCTATTGGGGTTAATTGTTTTACTGTGATTTTAGTACATTTGATTAGATGATATGATGTGGACATGTTCTGACAAGATTGTTGATGATTTAGGCTGGCGATAGCTTGTCGACCAGACTCACATATGGAGTAAAGGGGCCACACACGACTACCATAGAGGTTGAGGGAGAGGTGTGGACAATAGCCCTGCCACAGCCTACTAGCACTCCTGCCATGGCTCGAACTATAGGTTAATGATTACCTAGTTTGAGAGGACCCACGATGCAATGAGGGCATACTGCGACAGTCGCTCGCGATGATTCTAAGGGGCGCGCAATAAGGCCCGGGCCTTATTCCTTAGAAGCCCTTAGTCTCCCACAAGTTCACCTGGCGGAGTGTTGACTCCAGGGGTTATTGATGTCTACCAATCAGTCAAGAAATGAGTGGCACCCTTGGAGCACGTGGTGCATCCTGAAGGGCACATCCCGTAAAAGAAACAAAAGGGCAAGCGACACCCTTAGAGCACGTGGTGCGTCCTGAAGGTCACGTCGCGCAAAGAACAAAAGAGGTGAGTGGTACCCTTGGAGCACGTAGTGCGTCCTGAAGAGCACGTTGTGTTGATGATGATAGAGGGTTGAACCTAGATGGCCCTAAGACATTTAACACATTAAGAAATTTTAAAACAACTCCCCTAATTAAATGTTGCCCAGTTCAGAATCTAAGTCCTAAGTCTGAAACTTTGCTAGGGGTAAAATTTTGTCTACCCTTGAGAAAACATCTCTAAAAATTTAAAATAGTAAAATTAAAAAAAAAAAACCTTTAAGTAATAATTTTGGTTTTCATAAATTTTTGGGGTAAAATAAAGAGAGTAAGAAATTAATTAAAAGATGTGGATATAAATTATAAAGAAGAATTTAATTATTTAACTTCTGAAAGTGTAAAAGATATTAAATTATTAATAAAAAGGAAAAGAGGTTAATTTGCGCAACTGCCATTTTTGGCTCTAATAAAAAAGGAAAAGAAGGGAATAATAAAAATTTAGGAAACTAGGGGAAGGAGTTAACATAAAAAATGAAAGAGGGGAACTTATGGTAAAAAGAAAGAGGTCAACTTAGTAAAGACTCTGCAATTAAGAACCTTCTAAATTGAACTAATTTAGTAACTTCATTTTAGGGAAAGTATTTAAAACCTGTAAGGGAATCTAGGGACACCTAGGAGTAATTTTAGGAGTAACTCTAGGTGGGTGAGGGAAATGAGACAATTAATAAATTAAAGAAACTGATTTTTGGAGGAAAGTGGGGGATGAATGACACTTGTACGATGGAGAATTTTTAGAAGATTTTCATTAAAACTTAAATTAAAAGAGATTTAGGGAAAGTTTGGAAGTTCTAAAACTCTATAAAAGAGATGAAGGAGGAGGAAGTAGGGGATTGGCTGTTAGCATAACGTTATGCTGTCAAATTAGTGACTTGACTGATTTACTTGTGAGGAGTTGGGATTTCCCAGCTCAGATAGGAGTGGTAGCTTGGCCTTGTGAGGCGATTTGGGAGCTAGAATTACCATATGGATAGTGTGTGGCCCCTTTGCGGCTTGGGGGGTTAAGGGGGGAGTAGAGTACCCCTAGCATTGGTTGGGAGGTACCGGTGAGGTCTCGACAGTCGGCAAGCGGGAGAGCTCGGAGCGCAGGATGTCATTCAAAGCAGGCGATAAGGCAATGGTATGCACTTTTATTTTGTAGAGTAGAATGCATTAGGCCTTACGCCTGGATCTGAATATTGATTGTAAATGAAATTGGCATGTTTATACCTAGTGTTATCTTGTTTTACTTCACCTTTTTATTTCGGTGGACAATCCTGCGTTTTTACATTAATGACTGCGTTTTATGCATGGATGGATAAATTGACTCTGCGTTTAATGGTTTCCGGGCTAGTTAGCTTTGTGCTTACTGTGCCCCCTTGTGTTTCATCTCTACATTTTTTTTTACCTCTCCACAACAGTTTTACCCACCTCATTTTAGGAATTTTTTCTTCCACGTCTTAGTGTAATGGCAGGATTATCTATGACTATATTTTTTTTCATATGCAAGGGGAATATGTCCCTCTACTCTGTTCGATATTTGCCTGAATTTGTATGCCTAAATCAAATTTATGCATGCGTTTGGACTATGTTCCTTCCTGCGTATCTGTTTGATTCTTATTGGGAGTGGGGTGTATGTGGTGGATTGGTAATGCATGAAGGCATATTTGTTGGTGCTGGAAGGGTTGCGTTCTATTTGTCTCGTGAGGGTGTGACTGTGTTCTGCCCCTTCCTTTATTTTTCCTGGTAGATTGATGGGCGGTGCACAATCGTGACCCATGGCCTTCCCATCGTGTGGCTTGCGTTGAATGTACTGGTTGTTGACAGGGCCTTTGAGCTCCCTCGGTGCTCCTTGTAGGTAGAAAATTTGTGAGACTTGATTGGGAAATCGAGTTTAGAGTTTAGGTTTGAAACTAGTTCGATGGGTCTGCTCCGAGTTGTGTTTATTGTTTCCTACATCCACGAAGCCACCTCTTGCATTCTCGTTTTTTTTTTTTAAATCATGTGCCTACTTGTGGGGTTGGGATTCACTTGCTGGGGGAAGGCACACATGGACGGGCAAGTTCTCTAATGCACCTTTGCCTCTCCCAAATCGATTTTCTCCTTAATGTAAGCACAGTCCTCAACTTGCATGCATTTTTACTCGCATAGACCTAAATAATGGCACTCTAATTCTAGGCACAAACATCACCTTGACTTGCACTTCCACTCCAACTTATAAGGATCACGCACAGTAATGAAGATGGTTCTTATTTGTTACGCATATATTCCTGTAGTGCGTCTTCCCGTCGGAATGAAGGATGAATAAATGCCCGCGTGTGATGACAGACGTATTCCTATCTCTGCGTTTTTCCTTTTTTTTTCATTTATATTTTATTTTAACTCTGAGTCGTAACCTTGCATTTTCAATTTCTAACTTTGCGATTGATTACACTGGTGTTTTCCCTCCTTTCAAAACCACCTGTTGTGTTGGGTTGGGCAACTTGCCACAGATGGTGTGTACAACATTGCCAGATTCTTGTGCTGTGAGTGAATCGGGAGGAGTGGCCTTGATTTTTCCTCTGACATCCATGAGCTATCTCCCCTTACCTTTGTTGACAGCCTGGTAACCCCTCCTCGAATTTCTGCAGGGATTTTGTTGTTTTATTAATTATTTAACTCCCTTTTCCTTGCCCTGTTTTTTGAATAGCTAGTCGCATCCTCTCAGCCAGTGAATTTCCCTTGACTGCGAGCCTTCGCCCTTCCCAGCCCTGGACAGTGCTGAGCCTGTCAGGTGGACAACGTTGATTTAGTTCTTTGTGCCTCTGACTGCGGGGTGACAGGTTTCCATTGCCGCATTGTTTTCTTTAATTATTCATCACTTTTAGGCTGATCAGGCTTACTCCATTTATGGCGTGATATCCATGTAAATTTCTAATGCTTGCTTTAGACAATTTTAGAATAATGCTTAAATGGTGGATTTTAGATTTTAGACGAATATTGCTTTGAGACGGATTTTAGATTTTTAGATTTTAGATTTTAGACGAATATTGCTTTTTAGACGGATTTTAGATTTTTAGATTTTAAATGGTGAATATTGCTTGCTTTAGACAATTTTAGAATATTGCTTAAATGGTAGAATATTGCTTAAATGATAATTTTTAACTATTCATTATTCTTGATTAAAATTTGATTGAGTTTAATGATTTTAGAATGTTGCGTTATTATGGCATTCTAATTATAGATTAATGTTAAATTTTTGCTTTAAATGATAAATCATAACTATTCCTTTTTAATCAATGAATGAGTTAATTGATTTTAGAATATTGCGTTAATTATAAATTAAATGTTAAATTTTGCTTTAATTTATAATTTTTAACCATTCATTATTCTTGATTAAAATTGGATTGAGTTTAATGATTTTAGAATGTTGTGTTATTTATGGCATTATAATTATAGATTACTGTTAATTTTTGCTTAAACGATAAATCATAACTATTCATTTTTATTTTTAATGAATGAGTTAATTGATTTTAGAATATTGCGTTAACTATAAATTAAATGTCAAAGTTCACCTTAAATGAAAACTTTTAAATATTCATTATCCTTGATTAAAATTGGATTAATTATTTGGTTAAATGTTAACCCAGTCAAGAACAGACTTGCACATTAAGGTCCTTGAATGATTAATTTAGAGGGTACCTTGATGACAAATTATGATCTAAAGTTGCGCGATGGAATGGCCTTAAGACTAGTGTAGATTATAGTCCTTTGTTTAATTATTGTTGTACTTGGTTGTAATCTTTAATTGCTTGGTCTGCTTGTGTGGGGCGGGATGTAGACACCTCCATGCTCCTTAGAACAGTCGCTAGCCCTAAGACCTTAAATGGTTAAAATTGATGGGAACCTAGGCTTGAGCGTTGCTTATGTGTCTTGGAGGTCCTAACCATTACAGGGTAGGAAGGGTGGGTACTCAGTCTTATTATTTTGTCAGTTAATTGTGGATCATTGATGGCAGATGCTGATGTGCGTCTTAGACCTTTATGTTGATATCGCATTTTCATGCATCATGATTCGTCGTCATGTGGCGGCGTAGAGTATCATGTCTAGTTACCCTTATACACAAGCACACACAAAAACAAATAAATTGCATTTATTATAAGAGGTTGTCATCGTAAAGAGGAGGTTCTTTACATATGGTATTAGAGCGGGTTCAACCCGCGACTCGAGATCGCTACGAATTCCGTTGACATGATTGGATTATACTATTGCTAATCGAGTTGATTGTGTGCATGCATGTAATCATGGTTAGAGGACGCTTTGGAGGTAGACGACGGGGTGCTAGGGGAGGAGGCGCAATGCCTCTAGTAGCATCCACGCCGAAGGGGTCTAACCCCCAGGGAGACGAGAAGGTTCTCGGGTAGGAGCAGATAGTAGTTGGTGATGCAATCGAAATGATGAGATCCTTTCAGCGCATGTCTGAGGCACTAATTAGTTGTTTGGACAGAGATGAGGCCAGGGCATCGGCACCTGCTGAGGTTCCGCCGTGTGCACCGACCTTTACTGGTAGCATTCACCGTGAACTCGAGAAAGTCAAATTTCTTGAGTTCTTTGGTGCCCCGGACGACACAGCCGCCGAGGCATGGTTGGAGAACATGACGACGTGCTTCACACTTCGTGATTATACCTCCAACATGAAGGTCCACATGGCGGTCTTTCAACTGAAGGGGAGTGCTCTTCTATGGTGGAAGACGCTCCTACCGCAGCTGAACATGGCCGTCGAAGACGTGTCATCAGAACTGTTCGAGGAACGGTTATGAGAGAGGTACGTTTCAGAGCAATTCATTGAGTGTCAGCTCAATGAGTTCAACGCCTTACGATAGGGAGGTCGTACGGTGCCTGAGTATGAGGCCCGTTTTATGGAGCTGCTCCGGTATGTGCCGCACCTTAACACGGAGAAAATTAAGGTTAACAGGCTCATATTCGGCCTTAACAGAAACCTCCATGTAAAGGTTAGGATTTTGATGCCTCAAACCTTGCACAATTGCATCCAGAAGGCCCTCATAGCAAAGGAAGATCTTATCAGTGGGGTTAGACCAGGACTCCAGCGAGACCAATAGGGCAGGTCCCATCTGGAACACAGCAGCACCAGACACCAGGGAGACATACGCCAGGATATCATGGCTTCTAGAGGGGATCCACTTTCACTACACCCCAGCGAATGCCGCCTCAGCAGTGGACACCTTATCGGGGACCACCGCATCAGTAGCAGCGTCTCCCACAGCAACAACAATTTAGGCATGTTCATTAGAACAGACTAGGGTTCCAGGCCGGTGGGCCTTCATCTTCTACTTCGGGTACCAGGACTATTGGGCCGAAGAAGGGGTGTTAGACCTGTGGGGAGCCACACTACCAGCGCAACTGTCTTGTGGAGAGGACCAGAGCATCCAGATCAGTAGGACCCACTATAGTGGGAGATATGGGCAAGGCCCATCGGATTCATGCAACAGTGAATAATTGTCAGGCAGAGCACCAGTCGACTGTGCTCGAAACAATAGGTACTATCGCTGACCAGACCCTTAGTATTTTGATAGATCCAGGTGCTACCGAGAGTTTCATTTCTGGTGCAGCGCTAAAAAGGATTAAGGTAAAGGCAGTTGAACATGATGAGTTTAGATTCATGGAGATGGCTTCTGGAGCCAAACCAAAGCTTGGAGGAAAGGTTGCAGGCTGTTCCCTTAACCTGGGAGATTTTGTCACGAGGGCCAACTTGTATGTCATGATCTTAGGATCTTATGATGCTGTGATTGGTATGGATTGGTTGGAGTCACATGAGGTGATACTCAACTGTAAGACAAAATGGTTGAGCTTGGTCGATGACATCAGATAGAGACGTGTGATTGTAGGACGTTCCCTGAGGTTCATCTCTTCCTTACAGTTATGGAAGAGTGTTCGCAAGGGGTGCAAGCTTTATGCGATCCTTGCGTTAAATGACAAGGGAGTAGTGGAAGGTATTGAGCACCTTCTGGTGGTGGGAGAGTTTGCGGATGTATTTTCGAAGGAGTTACTTGGTATGCCACCGAAAAGGGAATTGGAGTTTACCATAGACCTAAAACCGGGGACTGAACCGATAGGAAGGATGCCTTATCGAATGTCGACCTCAGAGCTACAAGAGTTGAAAATGCAACTGAAGGAGTTGTTGGACCTGGGACTGATACGTCTTAGTGTGTCACCGTGGGGTGCACCAGTTATTTTCATACGAAAGAAGGACGGATCGTGGATGCTTTGCATTGACTACTGTCAACTAAACAAGGCCATGATAAAAAACCAGTATCACTTGCCGAGAATTGATGATCTGTTCGATCAAATGAAGGGTGTGATGGTGTTCTCCAAGATCGATTTGCGATCAGGGTATCACCAGTTACGGATCAAGGAGGATGACGTACCTAAGACTGCTTTTAAGACAAGGTTTGGACATTACGATTTTACTGTTTTACTGTTTGGACTGACAAACGCCCCAGGGGTATTTATGTGTTTGATGAACGGGGTGTTTCATGAGTACTTGGACAAGTTCGTCCAAGTGTTCATCGACGATATTTTGATTTACTCTCGTACGACAGAGGAGCATGACGAGCACTTGCACTTGGTACTACAGTGTCTGCGAGAGCACAAATTGTATGGGAAATTGTCCAAATGTTCTTTTTATCAATCGAAGATTCACTACTTAGGGCATGTCATCTTCGGCGAAGGTATCGCCATAGATCCAGCCAAGGTCGAGGCTATTATGGAATGGCCTGCGCCGATGAATGTGACGGAAGTGCGTAGCTTTATGGGTTTAGCAGGATACTATCGACGGTTTGTCGAGGGATTTTCAAAGATAGCAAATCTGATCACGGAATTGTAGAAGAAAAACAAGAAGTTTGTTTGGACCGAGAAATGCGTGGAAGCATTTCGGAGGCTTAAAGAGTTGTTGACGACAACGCCAATACTAAAGGTCCCTGACCTGGACATGAACTTCTTGGTGTGAACAGACGCATCCAAGGAAGGCTTAGACAGAGTCTTGATGCAAGACAGACGAGTGATTGCTTACATTTCGAGGAAACTGAGAAGGTATGAGGAGAACTACGCGACACACGATTTGGAGTTATTAGCAATCGTATATTCCTTGAAGGTTTGGAGACACTACCTTGTTGGATGAAAATTTGAGCTAAAGACTGATCATTGTGGACTACAACACATTTTTACGTAAAGCGACCTGAATGCATGACAATGGCGTTGGTCGAAATTGCTTAGCGAGTATGACTTTGAGATTTCTTACATAAATCGAACAGTGAACCGAATGGCGGATGCTTTGAGTCGGAGACCACGCATCTTCTCGGTGTTGCCTCTTCAGACGAATCTACGTGAGAAGATTCTCACTTTACACCGTGATGATGACTAGTACAAAGAGGTCGAGGGTTTTAACGGACAAAACACAATGATGGTACCACGATATGAGGGATTTTCATTTGATAGTGATGGTTTATTGAGGTTTAAAATTGAATTTACGTACTGCCAAACGACGAGTTGAGGATGTTGATCCTGAGCGAGGCCCATAGAGCAGTTTGCATGGCTCACCGCGGAGTCACGAAGATGAGAGCAGACCTTAAACCCTTATTCTTCTGGAAGGGAATGAAGGTCGACATAGTCAACTATGTGGCCAGATGTCTAGAGTGTCAGCAAGTAAAGGCTAAACATAGACACCCAGCAAGATTACATCAACCACATGCCATTCCGGAATCGAAATGGGAGGTTATTTTGATGGACTTTATTGTTGGATTGCCACTGATGGCAAGGAGACATGACTCGATAACCCCTCCTGGAATTTCTGCAGTGATTTTGTTGTTTTATTAATTATTTAACTCCCTTTTCCTTGCCATGTTTTTTGAATAGCTAGTCGCATCCTCTTAGCCAGCGAATTTCCCTTGACTGCGAGCCTTCGGCCTTCCTAGCCCTAGACAGTAATGAGCCTATCAGGTGGACAACGTTGATTTAGTTCTTTGTGCCTCTGACTACGGGGTGACAGGTTTCCATTGCCGCACTGTTTTCTTTAATTATTCATCGCTTTTAGGTTATTCAAGGTTACTCCATTTATGGCATGATATCCATGTAAATTTCTAAGGCTTGCTTTAGATGATTTTAGAATATTGCTTAAATAGTGGATTTTAGATTTTAGACGAATATTGCTTTTAGACAGATTTTAGATTTTTAGATTTTAGATTTTAGACGAATATTGCTTTTTAGACGGATTTTAGATTTTTAGATTTTAAATGGTGAATATTGCTTGCTTTAGACAATTTTAGAATATTGCTTGAATGGTAGAATATTGCTTAAATGATAATTTTTAACTATTCATTATTCTTGATTAAAATTTGATTGAGTTTAATGATTTTAGAATGTTGCGTTATTATGGCATTCTAATTATAGATTAGTGTTAAATATTTACTTTAAATGATAAATCATAACTATTCCTTTTTAATCAATGAATGAGTTAATTGATTTTAGAATATTGTGTTAATTATAAATTA
This sequence comes from Picea engelmannii, assembly GCA_009831015.1. Classification (NCBI taxonomy): domain Eukaryota; kingdom Viridiplantae; phylum Streptophyta; class Pinopsida; order Pinales; family Pinaceae; genus Picea; species Picea engelmannii. The sequence continues at coordinate 263,859 of ML782484.1, read as the reverse complement.
AATGTTAAATTTCGCTTTAATTGATAATTTTTAACCATTCATGATTCTTGATTAAAATTGGATTGAGTTTAATGATTTTAGAATGTTGTGTTATTTATGGCATTATAATTATAGATTGATGTTAATTTTTGCTTAAACGATAAATCATAACTATTCATTTTTATTTTTAATGAATGAGTTATTTGATTTTAGAATATTGTGTTAACGATAAATTAAATGTTAAAGTTCACATTAAATGAAAACTTTTAACTATTCATTATCCTTGATTAAAATTGGATTAATTATCTGGTTAAATGTTAACCCAGTCGACAACAAACTTGCACATTAAGGTCCTTGAATGATTAATTTAGAGGGTACCTTGATGACAAATTATGATCTAAAGTTACGCGATGGAATGGACTTAAGACTAGTGTAGTTTGTAGTCCTTTGTTTAATTATTGTTGTACTTGGTTGTAATCTTTAATTACTTGGTCTGCTTGTGTGGGGCGGGATGTAGACACCTCCATGCTCCTCAGAACAGTCGCCAACCCTGAGACCTTAAATGGTTAAAATCGATGGGAACCTAGGCTTGAGCGTTGCTTATGTGTCTTGGAGGTCCTGACCATTGCAGGGTAGGATGGGCGGGTAGTCAGTCTTATTATTTTGTCGATTGATTGTCGATCATTGCTGGAAGATGTTGATGTGTGTCTTAGACCTTTATGTTGATATCGCATTTGCATGCGTCATGATTCATCATCATGTGGCGGCGTAGAGTATCATGTCTAGTTACCCTTGTACACACGCACACACACACAAAAAAATCTGCACTTATTATAAGAGGTTGTCATCGTAAAGAGGAGGTTCTTTACATATGGTATTAGAGCGGGTTCAACCCAGGACTTGGGATCGCTACGGCTTTCGTTGACATGATTGGATTATACTGTTGCTAATCGAGTTGATTGTGTGCGTGCAGGTAATCATGGTTAGAGGATGTCGTGGAGGCAGACGATGGGGTGCTAGGGGAGGAGGCATGACACCTCCAATAGCATCCACGCCGGAGGGGTCAAACCCCCAGGGAGACGAGCAGGTTCTCGGGTAGGAGCAAATAGCAGTTGGGGATGCAATCAGAATGATGAGATCCTTTCAGCGCATGTCTGAGGCACTGATCATCCGTTTGGACAGAGATGAGGCCAAGGCGTTGGCACCCGCTGAGGTTCCGCCTCGCACACTAGCCGTTACTGGTAGCTTTCACTATGAACTCGAGAAAGTCAAATTTCTCGAGTTCTTTGGTGCCCCGGATGGCGCAGATGCCGAGGCATGGTTGGAGAACATGGCGATGTGCTTTACACTTCCTGATTATACCTCCAATATGAAGGTTCGCATGGTGGTCTTTCAATTGAAGGGGAGCGCTCTTCTATGGTGGAAGACGCTCCTACCGCAACTGAACATGGTCGTCGAAGACGTGTCGTGGGAACTATTCGAGGAATGGTTCTAAGAGAGGTACCTTTCAGAGGAATTCATTGAGCGTCATCTTGATGAGTTCAACGCCTTATGACAGGGAGGTATTACGGTGCCCGAGTATGAGGCCCATTTTATGGAGCTGCTCCGGTATGTGCCGCACCTTAACATGGAGAAACTTAAGGTTAACAGGTTCGTATTCGGCCTTAACGACAGCCTGCATGTAAAGGTTAGGATTTTGATGCCTCAAACCTTGCACGATGTCGTCCAGAAGGCCCTCATAGTAGAGGAGGAGTTTATCAGCAGGGGTCAGACCAGGACTCCAGCGAGACCAATAGGGCAGGTCCCATCTGGAACACAGCAGCACCAGACACCAGCGAGACATAAGCCAGGATATTGTGGCTTCTAGAGGGGATCCACTTTCACTACACCCTGGCGACTTTCGCCTCAGTAGCGGACACCTTATCGGGGATGACCGCATCAGTAGCAGCCTCGCCCACAGGAGCAACAGTTTAGGCCTATTCAGCAGAACAGACCAGGGTTCTAGGCCAGTGGGCCGTCATCTTCTACTTCGGGTACCAGGACTACTAGGCCGAAGAAGGGGTGTTGGACGTGTGGGGAGCTACACTACCAGCGCGACTGTCCTGTGGAGAGGACCAGAGCGTCCGAATCAGCCATACCCACTACAGTGGGAGATATGGGAAAGGCCCATTAGATTCATGTGGTGGTGAATAACCACCAGACAGAGCACCAGTCGACTGTGCTTGAGACGACAGGTACTGTCGCTGACCAGACCCTTAGTATTTTGATAGATCCCGGTGCTACCGAGAGTTTCATTTCTGGTGGAGCGCTAAAAAGGATTAAGGTAAAGGCATTCGGACAGGATGAGTTTGGCTTCATGGAGATGGCTTCTGGAGCCAAACAGAAGGTTGGAGGAAAGGTTACGGGCTGTGCCCTTAACCTGGGAGAGTTTGTCACGAGGGCCAACTTGTACGTCACAATCTTAGGATCTTATGATGTCGTGATTGGTATGGATTGGTTGGAGTCGCATGAGGCGATACTCAACTGTAAAACAAAATGGTTGAGCTTGGTTGATGATGAGGGACAGAGACGTGTGATTGTAGGACAGAACCAGGGAGTTTCCCTGAGGTTCGTCTCTTCCTTACAGTTACGAAAGAGTATCCGCAAGGGTTGCAAGCTTTATGCGATCCTTGCGTTAAACGAGAAGGGTGTAATGGAAGCTCTTGAGCACCTTCCGGTGGTGAGAGAGTTTGCGGACGTATTTCCAGAGGAGTTACCTAGGATGCCGCCGGAAAGGGAATTGGAGGTTACCATATACCTAAAACTGGGGATGGAACCGATAGCAAGGACGCCTTATCAAATGTCGACCCCTGATCTACAAGAGTTGAAAATGAAACTGAAGGAGTTGCTAGACCTAGGATTGATACGTCCTAGTGTGTTACCGTGGGGTGCATCAGTTATTTTCATATGAAAGATGGACAGATCGTGGAGGCTTTACATTGACTATCGTCAACTAAACAAGTCCACGATAAAAAATCAGTATCCCTTGCCGACTATTGATGATCTGTTCGATCAAATGAAGGGTGTGACGGTGTTCTCCAAGATCGATTTGCGATTAGGGTATCACCAGTTACGGATCAAGGAGGATGACATCCCTAAGACCACTTTTAAGACAAGGTTTGGACATTACGAGTTTACTGTTTTACCGTTTGGACTGACAAATGCCCCAGGGGTATTTATGAGTTTGATGAACAGGGTGTTCCGCGAGTACTTGGACAAGTTCATCCAAGTGTTCATTGACAATATTTTGATTTACTCTCGTACGATGAAGGAGCATGACGAGCACTTACACTTGGTACTACAGTGTCTGCGAGAGCACAAATTGTATGGGAAATTGTCCAAATGCTCTTTTTATGAATCGAAGATTCACTACTTAGGGAATGTCATCTCCAGCGAAGGTATCACCATAGATCCATCCAAGGTCGAGGCTATTATGGAATGGCCTGCGCCGACGAATGTCACGGAAGTGCGTAGCTTTATGGGTTTAGCAGGATACTATCGACGGTTTGTCGAGGGATTTTTGAAGATAGCAAATCCGATCACAGAATTGCAGAAGAAAAACAAGAAATTTGTTTGGACTGAGAAATGCGCGTAAGCATTTCGGAGGCTTAAAGAGTTGTTGACTATAGTGTCGATACTAAAGGTCCCTGACATGGACATGAACTTCTTGGTGTGCACAGATGCATCCAAGGAAGGCTTAGACAGAGTCTTGATGCAAGACAGACGAGTGATTGCTTACATTTCGAAGAAACTGAGAAGGCATGAGGAGAACTACGGGATGCACGATTTGGAGTTATTAGCCATCTTATATGCCTTGAAGGTTTGGAGACACTACCTTGTTGGATGAAAATTTGACTGAAAGACTGATCATTGTGGACTACAACACATTTTTACGCAAAGCGACTTGAACGCACGACAACGGCGTTGGTCGGAATTGCTTAGCGAGTACGACTTTGAGATTTCTTACATAAAGGGAACAGTGAAACGAATGGCGAATTCTTTGAGTTAGAGACCACACATCTTCTCGGTGTTGCTTCTTTAGACAAATCTACGTGAGAAGATTCTCACTTTACAACATGATGATGACTGGTACAAAGAGGTCGAGGGTTTTATCGGACAAAACACAATGATGGTACCATGATATGAGGGATTTTCATTTGATAGCGATGGTTTATTGAGGTTTAAAAATCGAATTTACGTACAGCCAAATGACGAGTTGAGGATGTTGATCCTGAGTGAGGCTCATAGAGCAATTTACGTGGCTCACCCCAGAGTCACGAAGATGAGAGAAAACCTTAAACCCCTATTCTTCTGGAAGGGAATGAAGGTCAACATAGTCAACTATGTGGCCAGATGTCTAGAGTGTCAGCAAGTAAAGGCTGAACATAGACACCTAGCAAGATTACCTCAACCACATGCCATTCCAGAATCGAAAGAGGAGGTTATTTCGATGGACTTTATTGTTGGATTGCCACTGACGGCAAGGAGACATGACTCGATTTTTATAGTAGTTGACACTCTGACGAAGAATGCTCACTTTATTCCTATGCATACGACGTATCAGGCACCATTATGATATTGTGAGGCTACATGGCGTGCCTAAGAAGATTATATCCGATTGAGGATCGGTGTTTACTGGACGATTTTGGACGAGTTTCCAAGAGGCCTTGGGAACCCAACTTAACTTTAGTAGTGCGTATCACCTGGGGACTGATGGGAAGAGAGACCGAATGAACCAAACCTTGGAGGACATGTTGCACATGTACGTAATGGACCAAAAAAAGTGTTGGGAAGAATTATTGCCACTAGTGGAGTTCGCTTACAACAACATTTACCAGAGAACCATTAAGATGGCGCCTTTCGAGTTTCTTTACGGGTGACCGTGTTGGACACCCTTGAGTTGGGATCGGCTTGAGGATAGGGTCCTAGTGGGACAAGAAGCGATCCAAGAGATGGAAGAGAAAATGCAAACCATAAGACAAAGGATTAAAGAAGCACAGGATCGATAGAAGAGTTATGCTGATGTGGACCGAGTCGACCGTAGTTATGAGGTCGGTGATCGAGTCTTCTTGTGGGTTAAACTGCATAAGAGTTCAATCAAGTTTAGAAAGGGAGCTAAAATCTCTCCTAGGTTCATGGGACCTTTCAATATTGTGGAGAGAAAGGGGCCCATGGCCTATCGACTAGCCTTGCCTGATTCCTTGAGGTGCATGCACGATGTTTTTCATGTATCTGTTTTGAGACATTATATTAGTGATCCTACACATGTTATTGACATGAGTTCCTTGCAGGTATCGGACGAGGGAGCGCTCATGTCTGAGTCAGTCCACATATTAGATCATCGCGTTCGACAGTTACGACATCGAACGGTAGATCAGGTTAAAGTCTAGTGGGACAATTATAGTCTGTACTTGGTGACCTGGGAGGACGCATATGATATGCACCAGCAGTTTCCATTTTTGTTTGATAGATAGACTTATGATACCGTGATACATTTATTTCAACATTTATACTATGAAACTTCAGGACGAAGTTTAGACCAAGAGGGGGTGTATGTAACATCCAGCTCTGGCGCACTAAGAAAATTTATTCTTTGAGGACACTTGCTCGCAAGTGATCTGAACTATTATGATATTAAAAAATTTGTCCTTGATTATGATACGTTATGATAGATGACATGATGTTTTACTGCATTGACATAGATAGGTGCTATTGACTCAGTTTTACTGAGTGTGCAGGGTTTTGGACCTTGAGGATGCATAGGCATCGACGGAACCCCTTGGACACTAGATCGATTCAGGGAGTGTGTTATTGGGGTTGATTGTTTTACTATGATTTTAGTACATTTGATTAGATGATATGATGTGGACATGTTCTGAAAATATTGTTGATGATGCAGGTTGACAATAGCTTGCCGACCAGAATCACATATGGAGTAAAGTGGCCACACACAACTACAAGAGAGGTTGAGGGAGAGGTGTGGACAATAGCCTTGCCACAACCTATTAGCACTCCCACCGTGGCTCGAACTGTAGGTTAACGATTACCTAGTTCGAGAGGACCCACGATGGAGCGAGGGAAGACTACGACAGTCGCTCGCGATGATTATAAGGGGCGCGCAATAATGTCGGGGCCTTATTCCTTAGAAGCCCTTAGTCTCCCACAAGTTCAGCTGGCGGAGTGTTGCCTCCAGAGGTTATTGATGTATACCATTCAGTCAAGAAGCGAGTGGCACCCTTGGAGCACGTGGTCCATCCTGAAGGGAACGTCGCGCAAAAGAAACAAAAGGGCGAGTGGCACCCTTGGAGCACGTGGTGAATCCTGAAGGGCATGTCGCGCAAAGAACAAAAGAGGTGAGTGGCACCCTTGGAGCACGTAGTGCGTCCTGAAGGGCACGTCGTGTTGATGATGATAGAGGGTTGAACCTAGATGGCCCTAAGACATTTAACACATTAAGAAATTTTAAAACAACTCCCCTAATTTAATGTTGCCCAGTTCAGAATCTAAGTCCTAAGTCTGAAACTTTGCTAGGGGTAAAATTTTGTCTACCCTTGAGAAAACATCTCTAAAATTTTTAAATAGTAAAATTTAAAATAAAAACCCTTTAAGTAATAATTTTGGTCTTCATAAATTTTGGGGTAAAATAAAGAGAGTAAGAAATTAATTAAAAGCTATGGATATAAAATATAAAGAAGAATTTAATTATTTAACTTCTGAAAGTGTAAAAGATATTAAATTATTAATAAAAAGGAAAAGAGGTTAATTTGTGCAACTGCCATTTTTGGCTCTAATAAAAAGGGGAAAGAAGGGAATAATAAAAATTTAGGAAACTAGGGGAAGGCGTTAACATAAAAAGGGAAAGAGAGGAACTTATGGTAAAAAGCAAGAGGTCAACTTAGTAAAGACTCTGCAATTAAGAACCTTCTAAATTGAACTAGTTTAGCAACTTCATTTTAGGGAAAGTATTTAAAACCTGTAAGGGAATCTAGGGACACCTAGGAGTAATTTTAGGAGTAACTCTAGGTGGGTGAGAGAAATGAGACAATTAATAAATTAAAGAAAATGATTTTTGGAGGAAAGTCGGGGATGAATGACACTCGTACGATGGAGAATTTTTAGAAGATTTTCATTAAAACTTAAATTAAGAGAGATTTAGGGAAAGTTTGGAAGTTCTAAAACTCTATAAAAGAGAGGAAGGAGGAGGAAGTAGGGGATCGGTTGTTATCATAACGTTACGCTATTGGATTAGTGACTTGACTAATTTACTTGTGAGGAGTTGGGATTTCCCAGCTCGGATAGGAGTGGTAGCTCGGCCTTGCGAGGCGAGCTGGGAGCTAGACATACCATCTGGATAGTGTGTGGCCCCTTTGTGGCTCGGGGGGCTAAGGGGGAAGAAGAGTACCCCTAGCATTGGCTGGGAGGTACCAGTGAGGTCTCGACGGTCGGGAAGCGGGAGAGCTTGGAGTGCGGGACATCATTCGAAGCAGGCGATAAGGCAATGGTATGCGCTTTTATTTTGTAGAGTAGAATGAATTAGGACTTACACTTGGATCTGAATATTGATTGTAAATGAAATTGGCATGTTTATAGCTCATGATATCTCGTTTTACTTCGCTTTTTTATTTCACTGGACAATCCTGCGTTTTTACATTATTGACTGCATTTTATGCATGCATGGATAAATTGACTCTGCGTTTAATGGTTTTCGGGCTAGTTATCTCTGTTCTTTCTGCGCCCCCTTATGTTTCAACTCTGCGTTTTTTTTACCTCTCCACAATAGTTTTACCCGCCTCGTTTCAGGAATTTCTTTTTTCAGGTCTTAGTGTAATGGCGGGATTATCTGTGACTGTATTTTGTTTCGTATGCAAGGGGAATCCGTCCCTCTTCTCTGTTCGATATTTGCTTGAATTTGTATGCCTAAATCAAATTTTTTCCTGTGTTTGGACTGTGTTCCTACCTGTGTATCTATTTGATTCTTATGGGGAGTGGGGTGTATGTGGTGGATTGGTAATGCGTGAAGCCGTATTTTTTGGTGCTAGAAGGGTTGCGTTATGTTTGTCTCATGAAGGTGTGGTTGCGTTCTGACCCATGGCCTTCCCTTCTTGTGGCTTGTGTTGAATGTAGTGGTTGTTGACAGGGCCTTTGAGCTCCCTCGGTGCTCCTTGTAGGTAGCAAATCTGTGAGACTTGATTGGAAAATCGAGTTTAGAGTTTAGGTTCGAAACCAGTTCGATGGTTCTGCTTCGAGTTGTGTTTATTGTTTCCTGTGTCCACAAAGCCACCTCCTGTGTTCTCGTTTTTTTTTTTTAAATAGTGTGCCTGCTTGTGGGGTTGGGATTCACTTGCTGGGGGAAGGCACGCATGGACGGGCAAGTTCTCTGATGTGCCTTTGCCTCTCCCAAATCGATTTTCACCTTAATGTAAGCGCAGTCCTCAACTTTCATGCGTTTTTACTCCCACAGACCTGAATTATGGAACTCTAATTCCAGGCACAGAAATCACCTTGACTTGTGCTTCCACTCCAACTTATAAGGATCACGCACAGTAGTGAAGATGGTTCTTATTTGTTACGCAATCATTCCTGTAGTGCGTCTTCCCCTCGGAATGAAGGATGAATTCATGCCTGCGTGTGATGACAGACGTATTCCTATCTCTGCGTTTTTCCTTTTTTATTCATTTATATTTTAGTTTAACTCTGAGTCGTAACCTTGCGTTTTAGATTTCTAACTCTGTGATTGATTACACTGGTGTTTTCCCTCCTTTCATAATTGATCATCATGTTGGGTTCGACGACTTGCCACAGATGGTGTGTACAGCATTGCCAGATTCTCGTGCTGCGAGTGAATCGGGAGGCATGGCCTTGATGTTTCCTCTAACGTCCGTGAGCTATCTCCCCTTACCTTCGCTGACAGCCTGGTAACCCCTACTGGAATTTCTGCAGTGATTTTGTTGTTTTATTAATTATTTAACTCCCTTTTCCTTGCCATTCTTTTTGAATAGCTAGTCACATCCTCTCAGCCAGCGAATTGCCCTTGACTACGAGCCTTTGCCCTTCCCAGCCCTGGATAGTGCTGAGCCTATCAGGTGGACAACGTTGATTTAGTTCTTTGTGCCTCTGACTGCGGGGTGACAGGTTTCCATTGTCGCACTGTTTTCTGTAATTATTCATCGCTTTTAGGTTATTCAGGCTTACTCCATTTATGGCATTATATCCATGTAAATTTATAATGCTTGCTTTAGACGATTTTAGAATATTGCTTAAATGGTGGATTTTAGATTTTAGACGAATATTGCTTTTTAGACGGATTTTAGATTTTTAGATTTTAGATTTTAGACGAATATTGCTTTTTAGATGGATTTTAGATTTTTATATTTTAAATGGTGAATATTGCTTGCTTTAGACGATTTTAGAATATTTCTTAAATGGTAGAATATTGCTTAAATGATAATTTTTAACTATTCATTATTCTTGATTAAAATTTGATTGAGTTTAATGATTTTAGAATGTTGCATTATTATGGCATTCTAATTATAGATTAATGTTAAATTTTTTCTTTAAATGATAAATCATAACTATTCCTTTTTAATCAATGAATGAGTTAATTGATTTTAGAATATTGCGTTAGTTATAAATTAAATGTTAAATTTCGCTTTAATTGATCATTTTTAACAATTCATTATTCTTGATTAAAATTGGATTGAGTTTAATGATTTTAGAATGTTGCGTTATTTATGGCATTATAATTATAGATTAATGTTAATTTTTGCTTCAACGATAAATCATAACTATTCATTTTTATTTTTAATGAATGAGTTAATCGATTTTAGAATATTGCGTTAACTATAAATTAGATGTTAAAGTTCGTTTTAAATAAAAACTTTTAACTATTCATTATCCTTGATTAAAATTGGATTAATTATTTGGTTAAATGTTAACCGAGTCGAGAACAGACTTGCACATTAAGGTCCTTGAATGATTAATTTAGAGGGTACCTTGATGACAAATTATGATCTAAAGTTGCACGATGGAATGGCCTTAAGACTAGTGTAGATTATAGTCCTTTGTTTAATTATTGTTGTACTTGGTTGTAATCTTTAATTGCTTGGTCTACTTGTGTGGGGAGGGATGTAGACACCTCCATGCTCCTCAGAACAGTTGCCAGCCCTGAGACCTTAAATGGTTAAAATTGAAGGGAACCTGGGCTTGAGCATTGCTTATGTGTCTTGGAGGTCCTAACCATTGCAGGGTAGGATGGGCAGGTAGTCAGTCTTATTATTTTGTCAGTTGATTGTGGATCATTGCTGGCAGATGTTGATGTGCGTCTTAGACCATTATGTTGATATCGTAGTTGCATGCGTCATGATTCATCGTCATGTGGTGGCGCAGAGTACCATGTCTAGCTACCCTTGTAAACACGCACACACACAAAAAAGAAAATTGCACTTATTATAAGAGGTTGTCGTCGTAAAGAGGAGGTTCTTTAAATATGAAATGTGCACCATTCTATCCAAATATGTTTTTTTCTTGGATTAGGTGGTTGGTTCATTCAAGGGTCAATAAACAATTGAACAATCATATCTTTGGTTATATACATGTTTTCAACCTCTTCCTTACTAATGGTAGTTGAGAATTACTCTCTCATCATAGTGATATATTTATATATATCATGTAATTGGCCATAGCCATGGATAATGGAATAAATAATGATGTCAAGTGAAGTTCCTAATGAAATATGAGGTAGCTCTCTAACATTCCTAATCTCACCAATTAATTTTTTGAGTTCATACGAACATTCATTAATTTTAGTGTATGTGTGTTGTGGGGGATTAGGTTTTGGGATTGTATCAAGGTTTCTCTCCATATTGGTGAACTAACAACTTTAATTAAACAATAAAAAAATATTTTTAAAAATTATGTAAGTTTATATAATTTCAAAAATAGATATAAAGATGACATTTCAAATAAAATATACCTAGGAATGAGAGTTTCTCTCTACAAATGCAAAGTGCCAATGATGTCAATGTCCCTCCTACTCTCCATCGCTAATATTGGCCCTAGTTAGAAAAAGTGTGCTCGTACTCGGAAGAAGAATAAGGGTTAAACCATCATAGGTTGGGAAAAATAATAAAAAAGAAAAAACATTGTTTCATTTAAAAATATTTCTTTACACAAAGGAATGTGCACACATTTATAATGCATGACCATTTTTTTATTTAATAGATGACCTACATATTTACATTCCGCAAGGAAATGGTCTACATGGAGCTGCAACAAAGGTGAAGATATTTAAATAAGAATCATGTGTGTTCATAAAAATAACTCTAGGTGCACATTCCCATTGCGAGTTTATTGAAGTCAAAAACATGTCGGATTGTTCTAGCTTGATTGGAGTCCAAAAAATTTAGAGCCACTGACACGTTCATATTTTGATGATGTCACTCTGATATAACTAAAAGTTCGATGGTCTAGGTTAGATGAAAGTCCGATAGCCATGGGGAGTTAAGTGAACAACATGATAAGCACTTGGTTATGACTGAAGGTCATGTGGAAGATAAATCACTCGAGTTCTGAAATGAAGATTAGCACTGATAGAAGAAAATGCTAATATTAAGCACCTCTGTCATAATACAACAAGAGGATTCTGATCTCGAATTAATATTTGAGAGAAACAAAGTTGTTGAAGATGCAACGAAGTTAATTTAGAACTCTAGCGTATGTGAGTTTTATGTCGGGAGGCTATCAGAAGACCACTTTATTGATGCAAGAGGTAAAAGAAGTTTTACATATGTTTTTTGTTTGGGATTTTGATCTTGTTTATTGATACAACTTTACGGTCGAAGAGAATTTTTTGAGAGAAATATGAACATCATTGTGGAGGGTCCTAGGAATATTGAAATATGTAGGTATAGGATAGAAAGATATTGTTTCAAGACAATATTGAAATTTTATATTTTTGAGCATTTTAAAATAGTAAAACGTCTATTTTGTTTTCACACTTGAAATATCGAATATAATAGTTGGTTATATATATATATATATATATATAACGACAATTTATACAATAGTAGATTATGTTCCACAAACAAAAAATATTAATTTTTTTACATTGGTTAATATAAATATATGGCGATATTTTCATGAATATATAATAAATTACAATAACATATATGATAGAAGATGATGTCACACAAATGCATTATGTCGCATTGTCATGTTCAAAAATTGAATTAAAGAGAATTATACCACATCTTGACATTTCAAATGTAATACTTTAAAAGATTGAGTGTCATATTGCAACACTAAAATACAAACAAATAAGAGTTAAGTAACCTATATTTCTATAAGTTGAGTTTGATCAATATAAATATATGGTAATATTTAAATAAATATTTAACAATGCATACAATAGTAGATTAGGTCACTCAAATGTATTACTTTAAAAAATTGAGTGTCATATTGCAACAATAAAATACAAACAAATGAGAGTTAAGTAACTTATGAGTTTGATCAATATAAATATATATGGTAGTATTTAAATAAATATTTAATAGTTTGACAATGCATACAATAGTAGATTAGGTCAGTTAAAAACAAAATGTTATTGTAGATACTTATATGACATTTTGACATTTTAAACTCAGTGGTTTAAAAGGTTTTATTTGCATTAAAAAAAAGTTTAGTTAACCTTTATTTTCAAAGATTAACTTTTATTAATATATATAATAAAAAAGAAGCAATATATATATATATCACAGTTGAATGTTCGAAGTTGTTAGATCTACGAATCATGAAAGAGGCATTTGGTGATTGATCAATCGAGACCATATTCAGATTTGTACATGCTTGTTAGAGTCTGATAGACCTAAGGAATGGCTCTATCCAAATCAACAGTGGAGATAAGCCCTTGAAAGAGATCGACGATGTAGAATTGTGAAAGGGATACAGTTCAACGGAGTTTGAACTATTGGAGTCCAGACCCATCAGAGTGTTTCATATTAATAGAACTCTGACCAAAGGAAGATCATCAAAGTCCTAATTTTTTGGATTTAGTTCCGAGTTCATTGAAGTCGAAAACCTGTCGGAGTGTTCTAGCTTGACTGGAGTACAAAAACGTTAGAGCCACCCACACGATCAGATTTTGATGATGTCACTCTGATATAAGTGACAATTCAATGGTCTAGGTTTTATCAAAGTCCAAAATCCATGGGGATTTAAGTGCCCGGCACGATAAGCACTTGGTTACGACTCAAGGTCATGTGGAAGTTTAAGCACTCAAGTTATGAAACGAGGATTAGCGCTAATAGAAGAAAACACTAAGATTAAGCACCTCTGTCATAATACAACAAGATGATCATGATCTTGAATTAATATTTGAGAGAAACAGATTTGTTGAAGATGCAACAAAGTTAATTTAGAAATCTACATATGTGGGTTTTATTTCGGGAGGCTATCAAATGATCACTTTATTGATGCAAGAGGTAAAAGAAGTTTTACATGTGTTTTTTGTTTGGGATTTTGATCTTGTTTATTGATAGAGCTTTAGGGTCGAAGAGAAGTTTGTGAAAGATATGTGAACATCATTGTGGAGGGTCTTAGGAAGATTGAAATAAGTAGGTATAGGATAGAGAAAGATATTGTTTCAAAACAATATTCAGACTATATATTTTTGACCATTTTAAAATAGTAAAACGTGTATTTTTTTTTCACACTTAAAATATAGAATATAACGATTTTTTCTTTGAAGAAAAACTTATATATATATATATATATATATATATATATATATATATGCGATATTTTCATAAATAGATAATAAACTACAATAACATATACCATAGAAGATGATGTCACACAAATGCATTATGTCCCATTGTCATGTTCAAAAAATGAATTAAAGATAATTATATCACATCTTGACATTTCAAATATAATACTTTAAAAAATTGAGTGCCATATTGCAATACTAAAATACAAACAAATAAGAATTGAGTAACCTAAGTTTCTAGAAACTAAGTTTGATCAATATGAATATATATGATAATATTTAAATAAATATTTAACAATGCATATAATAGTAAATTATATCACTCAAATGTAATACTTTAAAAGATTGAGTGTCATATTGCAAGAGTAAATTACAAACAAATGAGAATCAAATAACTTATGTTTCTAGAAGTTGAGTTTGATTAATATAAATATATATGCTAGTATTTAAATAAATATTTAATAATTTGACAATGCATACAGCAATAGATTAGGTCATTCAAAAACAAAATGTTACTTACCTTGTATTAAAATGTATGATAAGCAATAGAAGATACTTATATCACATTTTGACATTTTAAACTTAGTGGTTTAAAAGGTTTTATTTGCATTTAAAAAAAAAAAGTTAGGTAACCTTTATTTTAAAAGATCGACTTTTATTAATATATATAATTAAAAAAATTAAACAATTTATGTTTTTAAAAATTTATATATATATATATTAAAAAAAGTTTAACAATTTATGTTTTTAAATATATATATATATTAAGAATACAATTAATTTATTTTTTATTAAATACAATATTTAAAAATTATATTGTATTTACGCCCGTGACACCCGCCTTTGAAACTATCGTCCATGACGCCCGTGACACCCGCCTTTGAAACTATCGTCCCTCTGCCTTTGAAACTATCGTCCCTCGATATATATGTCTAAGCAACAGCTATCTGACAAAAGCAGTGATGATTGAAGCTTGACCTTGTGTTTCCTTTGGAAAATCATGTCATGTCATGTCATGAAGGGGCGCAGGCTTTACATACCAAATTCCAATAATCTAATAACAACCACTACATTTTACGTAGTCAAGATCACCGATAATCACAGACTGCAAACTCAGCGTAGGCTTTTTGCCATCTGCTTAATATCTAACATGAGTAACCGAGAAGAAAACCTGCCACTGGGTTGACTTAGCAATTCAACACATGAATCATTCATTCTAGCAATTCTTTAGTAATAATTGAAGATATGAATCAAGATGTAGAGTGGAGTAGCTGAGCGGTCTACTTCCATTCAATTCCATGAATTTTCAATTCTTGAATTCAACAATAACTCGGTGGAGGACTGCCCCTGCTTCATTTCCATGATTGTTTTGTGAAGGTCAGCATTATTTTCGTCATGCAGATTGATCTAATTGCTATTAGTATCGATTCCTCACGAACTTGTAATAATAAAATATATGTATGTGCGTGTACAATTTTAATGGCATGACAGGGGTGCGATGCATCTTTGCTACTAGATGACAGTGGAAGCATTGTGAGTGAGAAGAGATCCAATCCCAACAGAAACTCTGCCAGAGGATTTGAAGTCATCGATCAGATAAAGAGTGAACTCGAGAAGGCGTGCCCCAAAACTGTATCCTTTGCGGATATTCCTGCTATTTCTGCTCGTGACTCCGTTGTCCTGGTAATACATTATATATTAATATATTTCATTCTTTCAAACTAACGTAATTGCTAGCAATTGGTTTCCAAGACAAGATTATAATCAAGTAAATAATAATACCTAGTGATGTGTTCTGGATAAATGTTATCAGAGTGGAGGAGAGACTCGAGGAGTGCAAGTTTGAGTGGGTCCAACAACAATATCCCAGCGCCCAACTCAACTCTCCAGACTCTCACTACCAAGTTTAAACTACAGGGTCTGGATGAGGTAGACTTGGTGGCCCTTTCAGGTACATAAATATTGCATTTAATTGCACCATCGTAATTTGTAGTTCATTCATTTTAGTTTGCAGCATTCAGTATCAGGTGGAGATTATTAAGTACTGAAACATAAAGGCAAATGCAAATGCTTATTACACAGGAAGTCACACCATCGGACAATCTCGATGCACAAGCTTCAGGCAGAGGCTTTACAACCAGAGTGGGAATGGGCAGCCTGACTTCACCCTAGACAAGTCTTACTATGCTCAGCTCATATCTCGGTGTCCTAAATCGGGAGGAGATAATAACTTGTCCCCATTGGATTTGGTTAGTCCCACCAAATTCGACAACTACTACTTCAAGAACTTGGTGAGCGGGCATGGACTGTCAAACACAGATGAAGAATTGTTCGCCAAGGGCCAGGGGAAGACAATGGAGATAGTGAAGGCTTATGCAGAAAATGAGGAGCTCTTTCTGAAACAGTTTGCAGAATCGATGGTGAAGATGGGGAACATCAGCCCTCTTACAGGCTCCATGGGAGAAATCAGGGTCAACTGTCGTACTATTCTCAGTTGATCAGTACTTGAATTTAGTTATTTTTCAGCGTATTACTTGAATTGATTTGTATTACATCCCCTTTTGTAGCTGCCATCAAAATGCATTACTAAATAATCCTTCACTGCCCATCGAGTTGTCACAGCTTGAATAAAATTGCCACCAGTAAATTATTAAATTTCTAATAAGGTCAGACGATAGAGGGAAATTAGTTCAACTTCCACCCGAAAGTGCCATGTAAGAAGTATCTCTACATAATTGAATCTGTGCGGCTTAATGAGTTGCTTTATATCAAGAAACATGGGAAGAAACTGCTATTTCTTTCCATTGATTGTGTTTTCAAACCTAGGTGATCGAAGCTTGATATTTCTTCCAACAATTTTAAGTCATTTGATTATCAATATATTGCTATTCTTTGAATGCTACCTGCTGGGTAAACAATGATGTGCACTAGTGTTGAGTCCATTAACCCACAGAGATCTTAATTACCCTGCAACAAATCAAAGGAAGAATGACACTACACACAATCACATAACAGTCACAGAATAAACACAAGAATTTACGCCGTAAAACCCTCAGGGTGAGGGAAACATCCACGGGACAATGGGAACATTATTATATTGCTTAATAGGGGATTACAAACAGCAGCCCTAAGAGGGCTTGAAGCCCCTTGCTCAATGTTTGTCTCTCAGGCACACATATTTAAACAACTTCTCCCATAGTTACAATGAAACTAATTCATTAATTGTACATTCTAACTTAGGTTCCCTTATCTCAACCAAAAGCTGAATAATAGGATCAAGATCCAAATCCTATGGGGATTTGTTGTCACCATTTTAACAATCTTCACCTTCACAACAATTTACCTGTTACATTGCCCTTGTCCATTCATTACCTTCTTGCAAGCCAAAGATAGGTGATACTAGTGTTTCCAACAATCAAGCACCCATTTCACTGCTCCACCTAGATTTCTCACGTGACCACTGACAACACCAACTGCATGTGAAATATCTGATCCTCTCATGGCATTCATCAATGTTTCTACTAGTATACCATACACGAGACATATAACCCTTTTCTTCTTCATCACTTGGACACAAACCAGAAGAAAGCTTATAATGGAAAGCCAAAAAATATTTTACCAGTTTCACATCATTCATATTTAATTTCGTGAGTATCATACCATGTACTCTCGTTCTGATAACCCAAAAATTACCATCAATCCCGTCTCTATGTATTTCTATGCTCAATATCGTCAACTACTTAATTACCAAGATAGTGAATACCATAGTTATTCCCACTTCTTGTAAGTCTCGTCTCACCATGAAAGAATCAACATCATGTACTAAATGCCTAGGTACCATTAGGCCATACAATGAATTACTTGAGCTTTGAAAAAAAATCTTCTGCCGTGATCCTGAGCACCTTGAGTGCTCCACCTCGAACACTGTGTTTGAGACCTTTGCCAAAAACAAATGAAGCTAGCCATGTGAGTGTGACACCAACTCACATGTAGGCAACTTTCAATGGAGTCCTAGCTCCATATTAACATGAACATTCCCTTGAACAAAATCCAACCAAGCCGACCAGGTAAACGTTCACCGTTCACTTAGAGGCCCATTTATAACTGAGTTACAACTAGCCTTTAAGAAAGATTTATTACATGTGATTACATGGACATAAAACCATGGGAAACTCTCATGACCCGTAACCCACCCCCTATCACCTAAGTCTATGTCTAGACTTAACCGGTTGAAAAGTAGGGGTACGCAAGCATAACAAGGTCTTACAACCATATGCCCAATTACATATAATTAATTACAACTCCAAAATAAATAAATTACCGTCATTCCATTGCCATTTACCATCTAGACACCTTGATTAGCGAATAAATGCACCCAATCGATAAGGGTGCACCAGCAAGCTCAAATCAATCTTGCAGCACTGACACATTTAGTGTACAATATTCATTTTTTATTTCACTCACAACATGGTTACTCTGGGCATAAGATGTTCCTTACAGCATTGAACAACTATCTACAGATCTCCCCAAAGGTTATAATGCAAACTCCAATCACACAATTACTTATGTAGCTATGGATGCGCTGGCCTCATCGAATCCACCATTTGAATTCTTCGTTCAAACAAAAAACATCATTACGTCGATGATCAGCTTCTTAACCGGATGGATTCCTAAAACATGTATCCGTACTTTTCCTTGAGGCCAACTATTCTCTCAGCAATGTATTGTTCAGTCTCGGCAAAGATACAAGGCGACCAATTTCACTCAGTCATGCTCGTTGGAATGACAGACATTGACTTGCCGTATGTTAAATTCTGGTGTGAGATCCCATTGTCCAATGACCCCACATCATTGTGATCCTCCTGGTGGATCCTCTACTACTCTCTTTGGCAGTGACTCACCTTCACGCGGTTAGAAAAATGCAGGTCAAATTGGGGGCATGCGCAGGTTTACAAACCTTCTGCTCAAATGTGGTAGCTCCTCCATGCAGCTCATCTACGGTGATGCAACAACTCTGCTCCAAAACCAGCATGGTGAAGGTGCTTCTTGCACAATTGCATTGCATCTACCGACATTGAACTCATCACCATCCTAACAATTGTTGGTAGCATTTGGAAAACCATGTTACCAGGCACTACCCCGTGGCCACATCAAGCTCATCTTCCACATCTTCTTGCTTGAAGTCATCTGACAGGAACGTCGAGAGAGGTTTTGACCATGCGACCAAAAAGGACCCCCAACTCTGCCACAATAAGCAGGCACTTCAATTCCGTGGCCAATCTCCTCGTCGTATTCCACGTCACACTATCAGAGCCCAATTTTCCAGAGGCACGCTTGATCTATGTCGTCGCAGGTATTACATTAGGCTTAGACACACCAAGAAATCTATCCATCTCGACTCGAACACATCAAGCCATCTGATGCTCAACTTAGGCACACCAAGCACGTGATCAACTCAGACACACCAAGTGATTCGCATACCACTAGTAACACAACCATCAAAATTCACTGTGACAAACATAGCGACAGATCCATGCACCGTAGTCCATTTACCAATTTTACCACACAGAAAAAGAATGGATAACATATATGTGCAGATCCCAGCTTTCCGTGACACACGCAGAAGCTCATCATCTAGAGCAGTACCACTACGACTCTAATTCTTCCATCGATCAACACCATATCCTCGATCATTCGTTGGCTTGATCTATCCCAGTTATCAACCTTATTGATCGAGTTCCTTCTCTAAGTTACCCTTCTTGGGTAGGGACCTTCATGGATTCACTCACCACCAACTAGCGCTCTCACATCCAACAAATCAACATTCAACTCATGTCTGATTTAATTTATTGGCAGTAATCATGTGCGGAATTGAGGGAGGATTGGAAATCGATATATTTGTGTTGTTTGAATGTTTCCATGCATAGATCCATGAAGAGGAGTACTCACCTGCACTCTCCTCACAAACAGATGATGATCGCTCCATGCATTCTCCTCAACAGAAGTGATTGTGTGACACCACCATGTTGGTCATACAAGACTCAACTGCTCTCCTCATATGGCTGGTCCAACACACCTCTTAAACAACAACACAAAATGCTCCATGCACCAGTTGCCTCACTTCACACGAGTCCACACAGGCTAGCTCCTCCATATAGATATCTGAAATGAAAATGGGAAATATTGCATCTGAATCTACATACCCCTATTAGTTTCTACAAGTTCCCAATCTCCCTTATAGGCCAACGATCTCCTCCACATCGACATCGGTCAACTTCTATTTCATAGACTCTTCTCACATTGGTCACTCTCCTACCAATCGGTTTTTCTGCGTGTTCTTTCCTTGTGACAGAAAGTATTGATCCACGATAAAATTATCGACACGACTCGCAAATTCGCAGATCATCTCTTCCTCCTTCTGCACCATGGTCATTCTGATTCTCATGATAAATGCCTCACACAGCGAAAAGTCGCGTCCATCAATTGGAAGCTCTGGCACATCTCCATGCAATTCTAAAACCTAATCGAATAATCGACGACATGCTCGAGCCTCTTTCTCTTCAAGCCAAATGATTTGTCAGTCTGCAATCCTACGTCACTGGCCCCACTTCCAGTCAAATAAGCTCTGGCCAACTACAATAGCCAGTCAGACTCTTTTCCTCCACCATGCGGGCTTCTTGTTGCACACAGATAAACAATTTGTGCACAGGTGATAAACAAGACCCATGGATCTTCTCATCCAGATGGTGCACCTTCATTGAGAATGATGGTGTGCAAATTGAACTATGTGTCAAGAATTCATTGTATTTACATTCATTCTTCAATGATCACAAGTTCTCACGCAAATAAATTGTAACCTCACACCCAGGATCTCAAGCTTGCTTTGACCCGTTCTTTGTAATATAAAATAGTTATCAACACTGTTTTGATCACAACGACCTCCAAAAAGTCTCCATGCACAAAACTTCTTGTACAATCGCCTGGAATCCATGAGCACCAGCCACAGTGCCTCCAATACCACCAACTTCCTCCCTTCTCGAGAGGCTCCTTGCAGGCATTATCACATGACTGCCAACACGGCCCCCTACACTGCTACCTCTTCCTGCAACTCCTCATTCTTCTTCGGATCGAGTCAAAAAATAGCTGCAGGCTCTCCTGTGTCAATTTCACAGCAAACAAACCTCACGCTCCTAGAAGAACTTCGAGCATGTTTTCCTCCACGTGGGTAGATCCGGGCACACCTTCATGGCCCCTCTCTCTGCAGTCTCATGTGGACTGCCTTGTCGAACTCTGTGAACTCACACCCTCCATGTAGAAAGAGTCTTCTTCAATCCCAGACACACGTCTCCTCCCTCAATTTGGATTCCTCTGTGTCTCCCCTTCTACGGCCTTACTATCTTCTCTGCTGTGATCTTCCTTCAACACTTGATTCACCCAGCGATCTCAACACAATTTCTCTGATACCACTTGTTGATTCCATTAACCCACAAAGATATTAATTACCCTGCAACAAATCAAAGGAAGAATGGCACTACACACAATCACATAAAAATCACAGAAAAGACACAAGGATTTATGTGGAAAAACCCTTAGGGTGAGGGAAACATCCACAGGAGAGTGGCAACATTATTTTATTGCTTAACAGGAGTTTACAAACAAGAGCCCGGAGAGGGCTTGAAGCCCCTTTCTCAATATTTTTCTCTCAGGAACACATATTTAAACAACTTCTCTCATAGTTACAATGAAACTAATTCATTAATTGTACATTCTAAGTTAGATTGCCTTATCTCAACCAAAAGCTGAATAATAGGATCGAGATCCACATCCTATGGGGTCCTATGGGGATTTGTTGTCACCTTTTTAACAACTATGAATTCTAACCTTTTATAACTGGAGTATTCTAATATAAAATTTCACGTCAATATTCAGAGATCCAGATGTCTCAATAGGACTAAACTCTCCCATACACTAAAAATTCCATCCACTTGTTGAAAGCGCCATTCCCTCTTATGGACCACCAATTAGTCATTTTATGAGACATGGTTTTCTGACCTAAAACTCCTTTTGCTTTTTTAAGAGCTTAGATTCCTCAAATGTAAACATGTTAAAGATGCAAGAGCAGAGGCCTTAGGCCCCCTTATGGATCACCAACTAGTCATTTTATGTGGCATGGTTTTTATTGAATGATGGTGATGAATCAATCTGCATTTCATGGATAGTTAGTAATGATTTTCCTCTTTCCTACATAGATTTGGTATCTTCCTAAAAATAGATAAAAATATATTTACTATTTCAATTTTTAAAAGAGATTTCAATATTATAATTATAAACTAAATTAAAAACCAATAGTTAATTGTTTAAAAATATGAAGATTTACTTTATATCTATAAATATTTTGGATTAATGGAATGGACCATAACATTTATAATTCATTATGTGTTGAGAAACACCAAAAATATGTTGAGTTTTGTATTCAAAAAATAACTATACACATATAAATACATTAAACATTTACTTTCAATAGGCACAAGAGAATATCTCAACCACACACTGAAATATGAGGCAAATGTTTGGAGAGAGCCCTTCATATGCAACTATATATAAAAACCACCTAAAAATGAGAAATGATGCAGGAGCATTGTTGGGAAGCACGCGGAGTAGGCACTCATCACATGGGAATATTTATGGAATCTCAATGTTGGCAGTCTCAACGAATATTCTGAAGCACATATGAACCTAGCGATTAGCATGCCTGAACTCAACACCAGAAAAATCTTTGAAGCATGCTTGAACGATTGCGAGCGACGTGGGAGTTTCCACTCCTTCTCTGAAATATGACCGATCTAAGATAGTTGTTAGGTTAGGTTTTTGGAGTAGCCAAGTAGTTGGGGGGAACCCTAAGAACCCTCTGAGATAAATAGAGGTTTTGTATGCCCAAATGAGGCTAGCTGCAAGTGAGTAGGAGATTTATGAGTTTTCATTTTTTTTTTAGATATAGTTGTAGCCATTTTCTCTTTTGAATATAACAAAGGAAAATTGACCCAATGCATGGTGTCCACATTGCTTGCAATTCACTGTTATTGTGTTTTCATGAATGAATGAATTAATTTTGTTATGAGTAGATGGAACTGTGAATGTTAGGATAAGTTTTCATTGTTTCCCTTTTGTCAAGTGGTGCAAAGTGTGCACACAAAACACAAGGAGTGCTTTCTCGGGATCTGTTTTTGCTCTGAAGCTCAGAAGAGATAGCACAAAACTTCCCTTGGAAGGAGTGTAAGGAGACTGGTGCAAGACATGCACAGTCGTCCACAGGAATTCAAACCTTGCATAAATATATGGTGCAAGGAGTGCACGGATCCAAGGTTCGACTAAGCATCGAAGGGACTTTGTAAGAATTCGAGGAACCAACAAAAGGATAACGCCAGGAGGGCGAGATGAATTTCTCTTCGAGAAATTCTTCGGATCTGAGTTACCAAAATCCTTGAAACGCAAGGAGTGCACGGGAAGTCAAAGTCTTCACAAGACCAAGCTCAGGAGGAATAATACTTTTCGTAAGTGTGAACGAGATCCAAGAGTCGGACTTGTCGGAGGAGTAAAGGTTTGAAACCTTTGAAGACTTAGAAAGTATTCTAAGTCAGAGAAATCAGAAGTTCAGGAGGAGGAGCAACGTCGGTCGTTGGATCACAACAAAAGGACCAGCAACCTTCTGATTGAAGACAAGGTAGGGGAGCCTTAACACTTCATATAAACAGGGGAGAGAACCCACCAAGATTTGAGACTTGAAACTTCCAAAGTCCGGAGTTCCATATTTTCGAAGTGAAATCTCCGTCATCTGATCATTTGAAGCAGGCTGATTCGTCAGATCGTCCGAGGTGAACGTTCAACGTTGGATCCATAAGGAGAATCTGAGCCATCGGATATCACAAGCCCATGAGGAATCAAGTTTGAAACTTGGGATTCCCGAAGCATGGAGTGTCGGAGAGCCGAGAGTCGTTGATCTATCAGAGGACACTTGTCAGTAGATCGCGAGCTCAAGGAAATTTGTCGTTGGATTTATCAGTTTGAGAACTCAGGTCACCGAACCCCGAAGACCCGAAGTGAATCTGAGCCATTAGATCTAGAGGATACGTGGTGAATATTTGTGAGCTTCAGGTAAAGTCCCAAAGCAATCTCTAGCCGTTAGATTCAGGGGAGACGTGGCGTGAATCTATGTACTCCTGGTATAGACCCGAAGTAATCCTTAGCCATTAATCCAAGGGGGGGTATGCATCAGTGGATCACAACCTTTAGATAAAAGCATCAGGGGAAGGGTAAAGTTTGATATTTGAAATCTTAAAATTATGGAACCTGGAGGAGATCTCAATGGTTGATCGAGGGGAGGGTCTCACAACCGTCGATCTAGATTGAAAGATCAAACACTCAAGGTAGAAGTTGGACCATTGATTGTGAGAACATGTGTCTTCAGTTCACCCTCTCCAGAAGATTAAAGTACGAAAGGAGGCAAGGTTTGATATTTCAGAACCTCGAAGTCTTGAGAACAACAGAGATCACAGTCGTTGATTCAAGGGGACAAGTGTCAGTAGAACTTCCACTCCGGAAGATTTCCCTTTAAAGGAAAACAAGGTTTGAAACTTGAGAATTTCAGAGCCTGGAATTTCGATTCAACCACAATCGTTGATCTGAAAGGAGTAAGTCTGAACCATTGATTCCGAGGAATAGATCTCAGTCGTCCAGTTGAAAGCACCGTCAAGATTGTGAGATCGACGGTCATATTGCATTGTGGGGACATGAGTTGCGTGGACTTTAAAAAGTCGAGGGCAGGACACAATCCATACCGTGCTTTCGCCAGGTGGACACGTGGAGGCTCAAGGATAATTGTGGGACCAAAAGTAGTTTGAGTTCAAACCGCTTGTGGCCATGCCCGCAATCGTGTGGTTATCGCCCAAGGTCACATACGAGGAGGGGCCAAGAGAAAAGGAGGTAACGCTTGGGTAGACTCCGACAATCGCTCATGATGATTCTAAGGGGTGCACAATAAGGTAGGGGCCTTATTCCTTAGATACCCTTAGTCTCCCAGAAGATCACCTGGCGGAGTATTGACTCCAGGGATTTTTTATGTCTACCAAGTCAGTCAAGAGGCGAGTGGCATGCTTGGAGCATGAAGTGCATCCCAAAGGGCATGTTGCACAAGAAAAACAAAAAGAGGTGAGTGGCACCCTTGGAGCACGTAGTGCGTCCTAAAGGGCACATCGCGCAATGAAAACAGATTGAGGTGAGTGGCACCCTTGGAGAACCTAGTGCGTCCTGAAGGGCACATCGCATTGTTAATTAATAAATGGATAAACCTAGATGGCCTTAGGATGAATAACGTGATAAGAAAGATTTAAAACATTTTTCCTAATAAAATGTCGCCGAGCCTAGGAAAATAAAGTCTAATTCTAAGTGATAGTTGTGATAAAATTTTGATTTATTTATATAAAAAAAAAAAAAATAATAATAATAATAATCATAATCATCATTAATCATATGACAAGAAGGGGGTAAGTAATTCATTTAATTTATAAAAAACTTTTGGGGATAAAATTTAAAAAGGGGAAATAATTGTTTTGTCACTTATGCTAATTAAAATTTATTAATTAAAAAGGAAAAAGGGAAAAGTTATTTTTCTAGACCTGCCAATTTGAGTTTTAAAGGAAAAGGGAAGGAGGGAAAATTAAAAGAATTGGGAAACTAGGAAAAAGCGGGAAACATAAAAAGAAAGGGGAAACACAAGGAAAAAGAAGAATGTCGAACTTAGTAAGGTATCTAGCATTTAAGCACTTTCTAAATTTAACTCAAGTAGTAAATTAGTAAGGGGGAAAGTCATTAAAACTTGTAAGGGAATATGGGGACACCTAGAAGCGATTCTAGGAGTTCTTTTAGGTGGGTGAGGGAAATAGTAGTAATTAATTAATTAATGAAATTAATTTATGGTGCAATGAAGGGGATGGGTGACACATGTACAAGGAGGATTTTATGAATTAAATTGTTGAAAAATAAATTAAATGGGAATTTTGGAAAGTAAAGGACTTCGAAAATCTATATAATGGAGGGAGGAAAAGGATGCTATATCTTTCAGTTATGAGTAACGTTACACTATAGAATTTTAGACTTGAATGACTTAGCCTGTGGGAGTTGGGATACCCAACTTGTTGAGGAGTGGTAGCTCGGCCTTGCGAGGCGAGCTGGGAGCTAGTTGATTATCTGGTTAGTGTATGTCCGCTTTGCATCTCAGGGGGCTAAGGGGGAAGAAGAGTACCCCTAGCATTCGCTAGGAGGTACCGGTGAAGTCTCATTGGTCAGCAAGCGGGAGTGGCATGGAGCGTGTAGGACAATAGCTCAGAGCGGGCGAATTAGGCTACGATATGCTTCCTTTATTACTGCATGGTATATTATTTGTATACTTACGCTTTTAGTTGTATATTTTTAATTGGGTAAAGAAATGATTGACTTGGCGTTTTAATTGATAAATGAATCCCACCCATAGCCTTAAGCTCATTGTTGATTGATTCCTTTGGCTTTGATCTCTGCATGTTGAGACTACCCTTTGGTTGTTGTTTGTTGTGAAGTTTTGTGCCTTTTTCTCTTCATCCCTAGTTATTCAGTCCATGCCTGAGCAGTCGGCCAGGAGCCGAATCGATGGTCATCACTTCAGTGCACAACAACCTATAGATTCAAACTCCCTACTTTTTTGTGCGTGGATGAGGAGCAAAGGATGTGTTTGCCCATCTATTTCCCTTCTCATCTCTGCGTTGATCTCCACCTTGCCTCGGTCTTGCGTGTTATTTCACCTGTACGTCTTATTTGTTCTCAGTAATATGGAAACTGTGTTCAGCATTTCCTGCATTTCAACACCCTCAACCACGAAAAATTTAAATCTGCATTTTTATTTAAGTGGCAGGATCAAATTAACTATGTGATTTTAAATATCGTTGGATACATGTAAATCTGCATTTTTATATAATTTGTTGGATGAATTTAACTCAGCGTTTTTAATTATTGATGGATAACTTAGATCTGTGTAGCAATACTGCAACTTAACTTTGTGTTTGTTTTAATGATAGCAAAGTTCTTTTCATTTTTACCTATGCTCATTAATATTTTGAAGATGAATTGAGATTGTGTTGTCACTGGATTGGCTGCCTTTACATTGTTTTTAGACCACCAATTTAAATCGTTGTATTGTTTTTATATATTGGGTGTCTGCGAAATTTCATAGATTTATTAGATAACATTTATTTTTTAGATCTATATAGATATTGGGCGACAAATGTATGGTAAGGCTATCTATACTTTGTTGAATGGTAGCTCATAGATTATATATATATCATAGCTAGTGTTCGATTCCGTTTCAATTGGGTTCAATTCGCTTTCCTTTTGTCGTTTTTAACTTGCAGGGATTCAAACCGGCTCTCGCCGACCTGTTACCCGGTCGATTCATAGCAGAATCGAGAGAACCGGTGTTTTTTATCAAACGCGCGGGTATCGCACCCCACAGACGTGCGCATGCGCTCTGGTTTTTTGATACAGTCCGCGCGCACACGCGCACCTGTCCATGCTAAAAGCCGCGCATTTGACTAAAATCTTTTTTGGCATTGTAAAGGGTTTGGATGTGATTTTCCTTTTTCAACACTGATGTATGCATGCTCTAAACACTGCACCACCTAGACCCCTCAACTTATAAAGGGGATAGTCGAACATAGGCA
>ML782484.1:217452-227481 GCA_009831015.1 Picea engelmannii | reverse complement strand
TGTCTACACCAACACTTCCGTCATCTTTTTTCAGAGTTACACCACACGAGCATGGGGCATGCCCGCCTCGTTTGTACACAGTTGTATATTTTTTCATACACGTCTCTCAGAAGGTCGAGATACCGGTTCCTTTTTCCTCCAACAGATCGTCCCGAAGAGTCCCACTATTTCTTTCCCTTACAACAACAGTCTCAGTAGAAGAAACATTGATGGATTTCGGCTATACGTATGCTCCTAACCTCATCCATCAGGGGGCATCTGTTATCACTGAAATTTCGTCTGCACATGGCGATAAGAACTCCACATCATCAAAACAACAATGAAGTCATTCATGGCACTGAATTAAGTTCACAGCATTCCAGAAGGGTCAAAAACTATACAAAGTAACCAAAAATGGAAGGGCGCTTTACAGCATCTGGATGCGCGCGCATATGCATGGGACAAAAACGTGTTCCTAGCGCATGCGCGCCCCGACGCACGCTTGTCAAGATAAAAAGCCGTGCATCTGCTAATACGGCGCATTAATTGCTTAAGTCGGCCTCCCGACCGCCTATGGATCGGCCCCCAAGACGATTTTACCCTCAGATCAAGGTCGGCTCTGCAAATTCAGTGAAATAAATGACTTAAGTGAACCCTAAACAGGTCCGTGTTTACACTGGAAGCTGGTTACGTGACCGCCTGGAAAATGCTATAAATAGACGTGAAGAATCATTGTTTCAGCAGAGAATTCAAAGCAGAGTTACGCTGTCCAAATGAATCAGAGTCTAGCCTTTGACAACCATTCCATCAGCTGTGTAATCCAGAGTTCTCTCACCACTCATTTCTGTTCTGTTCATTTTGTAAGGAAGGCATTCTGTTGAGGATTTCCGAAGGACCTTCCGCTGGAGGGAAGAGGAATCATTATCCCTTTCTTCAGCCTGTGCTATGGTTTTCACTAATAGATCAAGCCTTGAAACCATTGATGGCTCCCTTGTTTCATATTTGACGTTTTTGTTTATTTTCGAATTGTTATTTGCTCTCAGCTGTTAGTTAGATTGTATTTAAGTTATGTTTTATGTTAACCCTTTTTGCTCCACAACTCATCCTGTTCTGCCTTGTTGAGCCCAACAGGGCATGCTAGTGCTCCCATTTTTGCTCACCCAGCGACGATTCGAGCATGAACAATCTCAATTCATCATTGTTATGTGATTGTTGGTGTATAGTCCTTCCCTAGACATTTCCTGTAGCCTTTCTCTTCAGCAATATACACAACTATTTACCAATTCTTATCCAGCGATAAGGACGGATGACTTGGCCACATTTATCAATAATTAACTTCTGGTAATGACAGTGAACTGATGTAAGCGCCATATGCGGGGCATAATAGTGTATTTATGTGCCAATTCCCATCTCTCGATGGTGATTATCTCAACGTTAATACCAGGTGAATTCCGACGTTTTCTTATATAATTTTGACTACGAGTTTTTATAGCAATTTGATTTCACACTCACCAGAGTATACAGACAGCTGAATTTTACTTCATGCTTTTATCTCCCAGTAGTCACATAGTGTTTATATCTTAGACAACTACTTCAACGCTATCATTTGTCGAAAAAGCTATATCACTTTGCTAGATAGTGTTATCATGTTGTACACATATTTATAACCAAAGTATAATGTCATGATGACAATCATTGGCTTCACACGACATTATCTACATATAATAGACAACTATATATATAATTCCATCTAGGTTAATTGTTGTCAGTAAATGTTATAAACAAATTGTAGACCAGGATGTATGATGACAACGATTGCTTTTGTGCTCAAAAATGTTATATGATGACAACAAATCATTATATTTGTTCTGGTTAGGTAGCAAAATTATTACGTTGGTTTAGTTTAAAGGATAGCGATAGATGCTGGATTTATCACTTTATATTATAGACAGGATGGTATAAGTAGCGATTGATTTTTTGTTTCAATCAAAGGAACGTGATTAGATTCCTTATATAGAGAATCATTTGTTTAGGGGCAACGTTATTTGGTTTCAGTTTAAGAAGACTTGTGTTTATTATTTAAAAGACTTGGTTCATTCTAGTACCAGTTAAAGTTAGCGAATTCTTCCTTAGGAAAGTACTTATCTAATATTGTAATTGGAAATAGTGACCTTTAGCTAATAGTTGGTAATAAATATTTTTTTTAACATCTTGTATGATTTCCTTAGTCTTCAACCTCCCTTACGTCTGGTTGATATGGCGCATAGGTTCTTGGGTTAGTCATCATGAGTTGACAGTCAATGCGATCTACTAGCACATTGAAATTTTCTTGTGTTATTGGTCTCGATGTGTTAGGTTGCGCCTGGGCGACTGTCATGCCCATCACTTGGTGATGGCATGATTCCTGATGAGGGAATCATCATGCGCAAATGATAACCTTGTCGGAGTCAATGCTTCCCACTGTGGTCGTTGTTCGTTGTAATTGATGTTGGCACTTGGTTTTTAATGCCTTAACGTGTATGGTTTCACACTCCGTAGAGGTTCCTAGTTATTGGTCGTCAGTCCATTGTGTCAGGTTGGTCGAGGTCATCCATTAGCTCGTAGACGTTTTCCTACTTGTGTCTTGCGGGTAATCATTTATATCTGTCTCAGATTATCGCATGTTTCGTCTAGTTGCATGATGTTCTAGTGGGCTGAGTCATGGTTGTCTCTTTCTTGATCTGCGTCCGGGTGTTCACCGTCAGGTTGCATTGTTCAACTGTGGTTGTTGTTTTCTTCCTGGAAGAAAAGAAAATAAATAAATAAATAAATAATTGCTTCAGGTTTTGTCACAGGTAGTCGTATCGATGAGGTCTTTACATATGGTATCAGAGCGGGCTCAACCCTATGACTGTGGATTGCCAGGATTTCCACTGCAGTAAACC
The DNA here is from genome assembly GCA_009831015.1 of Picea engelmannii. Lineage (NCBI taxonomy): Eukaryota > Viridiplantae > Streptophyta > Pinopsida > Pinales > Pinaceae > Picea > Picea engelmannii. The sequence goes on along the minus strand of ML782484.1, from coordinate 224,578 downwards.
CGTGAGTATTAACCCTTGAGTTAATTAAATAATTTAACATGTCCATGTGGTGATCACATTTAGAGGACACCTCAGAGGTTCGCAACATGGTGTGGTGGAAGGAGGTGCAATGCCTCCAAAAGCTCCCACACCCTCGGAGTCGAACCCCCAAGGGGAAGGGAAATTCCTTCAGCTAGATTCGCTTGTTGTAAGGGATGATTATGGTCTCACAAGGCCCTTCCAAGTAATGTCAAAGGGCCTTGATTCACCATCAGTACTAAGATGAGGCCAGGGCACCTGTACCCTTGAGGGTCCACAACGCACCCTAGCTAGTACCATTAGCATCCACCGAGAACTCGAGAGAGTTGAGTTCTCGAGTCCATCGATGTCGTGAATGGCTAGGTCGTCAAAGCACAGTTGTAGATTAAGGCATTGTGCTTCACACTTCGCGATTATGACATCTAGCATGAAGGTCCACATGGTGGTCTTTCAACTGAAGAGGAGCACTCTTCTATGACAGAAGACGCTCCTACCACTTTTGAACATGACCATTGACAATGTGTCATGGGAACTGTTCGAGGAATGGTTCCAAGAGAGGTATCTTTTTGAGGAATTTGTTGAGTGTTAGCTCAACGAGTTCGATGCCTTGCGATAAGGCAGTCGAACAGTGCCCAAGTATGAGGCACATTTTGGAGATGCTTCGGTATGCTATGTACCAAATTACCCAGAAACTTAAGGTCCACAAACTTGTGTTGGACTTAGCATTGGAATTCAGCTTCTACTTCAGGTACCAAGAGTATTGGACTGAAGAAGGGGTGTTGGACTTGTTGGGAGCCACACTATGAGTGGGACTGCCCAGTGGAGACGAATAGAGCATCTGGATCAGTCGAACCCACTACCGTGGGATATTTGGGCAAGGCCCATCGGATTCATGCGTCGGTGAGTCATCGTCAGGCAGAGCACCAATTGATTGTGCTCAAGACATCAGGTACCGTTGTTGAACAGACCCTTAGTGTTTTGATATATCCTGGTGCTACAGAGAGTTTCATTTCTGGTGTAGCGCTAAAAGGGATTAAGGTAAAGGCAGTCGAACAGGATGAGTTTAGATTCATAGAGATGGCTTCGGGATCCAAACAAAAGGTTGGAGGAAAGGGTATGGGTTCTACCCTTAACTTGAAAGAGTTTGTCAGCAGGGCCAACCTGTACGTCACGATCTTATTATCTTATGATGTCATGATTGGTATGGATTGGTTGGAATCGCATGAGGTGATACTCAACTGTAAGATGAAACAGTTGATCTTGGTCAATGATGAGGGACAAGGATGCGTGATTGTAGGAAGAAACGAGGGAGTTTCCTTGAGGTTCATCTCTTCCTTGTAGCTATAGAAGAGCATGTGCAAGGGATGTAAGCTTTATGCGATCCTTGAATTAAATGAGAAGGGAGTAACGGAAGGTTTAGAACTCATTCCGGTTGTGAGAGAGTTTGTAGAAGTCTTTCCGGAGGATTTACCTGGGATGTCGCCAGAGAGGGAATTGGAGTTTACTATAGACCTAAAACCAAGGAATGAACATATAGCTAGAACTTATCGAATGTCGACCTCGGAGTTACAGGAGTTGAGAATGGAACTGAAAGAAATGTTGGACCTGGGACTAATATGTCCAAGTGTGTCACTATGGGGTGCACTTGTTATCTTCATACGAAGGAAGGATGGGTCGTGGATAATCTACATTTGAGTACCTTCAATGGAACAAGGCAACGATCAAGAATCAATATCCATTGTTGATGATTGATGATCTATTCGATCATATGTAGGGTGCGATGACATTTTCAAGGATCGATTTGCGATCAGGGTATCACCGGTTACAGATCAAGGGGGATGACGTCCCTAAGACCACCTTTAAGATGAGTTTGGACATTACAAGTTTACTATTTTACCATTTCGAATGACAAATGCCCCAGGGGTATTTATGAGTTTGATGAACGAGGTGTTCCACGAGTACCTGGACAAGTTCGTCCAAGTATTCATTGACTATATTTTGATTTACTCTCTAAAGATGAAGGAGCATGACAAGCACCTGCACTTGGTACTACAGTTTCTACGATGGCATAATTTGTATGGGAAGTTGTCCAAATGATCATTTTATCAATCGAAGATTCACTACTCTGGAAATGTCATCTCTGGTGAAGTTATTGTCATGGATCCGACAATGCTCGAGGCTATTATGGAATGGCCTATGCCGATGAATGTCCTGGAAGTGCATAGCTTCATGGGTTTAGCAGGATATTATCGACGGTTCGTCAAGATATTTTTGAAGATAGAAAATCCGATCACAGAATTGCTGAAGAAGAACAAGAAGATTGTTGGGACCGAGAAATGTGCAGAAGCATTTCAGAGGCTCAAGGAGTTGTTGAAAATGGTGTTGGTTAGAATTTCTTAGCGAGTATGACTTCAATATTACTTACATAAAGGGAACAGTGAACCGAGTGGCAGATGCATTGAGTCAGAGACCACGCATCTTTTCATTGTTGCCTTTTCCAAAAAATCTACGTGAAAATATTCTAACTTTAAAGCTCGACAATGACTGGTACAAGAAGTTAAGGATTTTCTCAAACAAAAATGATGATTTTGAAGGGCTTACGTTCACGACGATGGATTATGGATATTTAAAAATTGAATTTACGTACCACTGAATGACGAGTTGAGGAGTTTGATCCTAAATGAGGCTCACAGAGCAGTGTACATGGCTCACCTAGGAGACACGAAGATGAGGGTGAACCTTGAACCCTTATCCTTATGGAAATGGTTGAAGGAAGACATATTCAACCATGTGGCTATATGTCTATAATCCCAACAGGTAAAGGTGGAACATAGATATCCAACAGGATTACTACAACCACACGTTATTCCAGAATCGAAATGGGAGGTTATTTCGATGGATTTTATTGTTGGATTGCCACTGACGGCAAGGAGACGTGAATTGATGTTTGTGGTAGTCAACCCTCTGATGAAGAGTACTCATTTTATTTCTGTGCACATGACGTATCAAGCATATGACATAGCTAGAGTTTCCATTAGTGAGATTGTGAGGCTGCATGGCATACCTAAGAGGATTATATCCAATTGAGGATCGGTGTTTACTGGACGATTTTGGAATAGTTTCCAAGAGGCCTTGGGAACCTGACTTAACTTTATTACTGTGTATTACCTGGAGACTGACATGCTGACCAAACGAACGAACTAGAGCTTGGAAGATGTGTTGTTCATGTACGTGATGGACCAACATAAGCATTGGGAATAATTCTTGCCACTGGTAGAACTATTTTATAACAACAATTACCAAAGCACCATTATGATGGTGCCTTTCGAGTTTCTTGTGGGCGACCATGTTGGGTGCCTTGAGTTGGAATTGGCTTGAGGATAGGGTCTAGGTAGGACTGGAAGTAATCCAAGAATTAGAATATTAAATGAAAACTATAAGACAAAGGATCAAGGAAGCGTAGTATCAGCAGAAGAGATATGAAGATGCATGTCATTTTGACCATGGTTAAGTTGTGGCGATCTAGTATATTCGTGGTTGAAACCGCATAAGAGTTTTATCAAGTTTGGAAAAAGGGGCTAAACTATCTCCTAGGTGTTGGAAGCCAATAATATTTTTTCTATTGCCCTATAAGCTGCCTACACCTATGTCTTCTGAACTTCAAATTGTCTTTGAATTTTGCAAATAAATGATATTTTCATTTCTTGCGACACTTGCAAATTGTTCTTCATTTAGTTTTCACAACTGCAAGCGTGAAAACTCCTTCATCGTTCTGTGAACTGTCATGATCTTTTATTGATATTTTGAGTGGCACTTACCTTTGGTTTATCATTAAGTGGCTGTAAGGATTTTCGAACTATGCCTATTTGCCTATTCTTACCTTGATTGCGCAATTTAATTTGATTAAACTAGTAAGGCATTGAGCATGAAAATTTATGTTTTTGAGACTTGCCTAGTCGTTGAATTACATAGGGGTCATGGTTTATTTTTGTTTTAATGTATATAATGTGATCCTTACTATGGCGCTTGGCTTGTTAATTCTATAATTATCGATTGCCACAATGTTTTAAAACATTTGATTGCACACTTATACGATGGCACATATTCAACTTTTGGGTTTGATTTCATATTGAACATTCATGGTTTGAAATAATACAATGGCGCATTGGTATGTTATCCACTATTTGAGTTTTGGGTTCGCCGAATAATATGGTTTGAACTGTATTATGATTGATTGAACAGAGGTTGTACTTTGTCATTACTGCTTTACATGGCGGTGAAAAAATCCCACCACCCTCGCACGCGCACATTAATGCTTCCCCTTTGATCGTTCGTAGCTGTTAGCCCAAACGAATTTCCTCCTGTGTGTTGTTGTTTTTGACCCTAACCCTTACCATGTGCTCGCACCATGGCTCCAGTAGTGAGGGCTGAACCGAATGGTAGCCAAGCTCTGTTGATGTTCGACAGTGCTGACAACGACCTTGAGGAATTTGGATGGCTCTCGTTCATACAAAAGTTTGATGGTTTTAACCCCTACGTTGCTCGGCTATTCGCATTAACCTTTGATGGTTGTCGAGCCAAGGTCGGGGATGTTCAATTGGAAATTAACGAGCAATTTCTCAGTTTAGCTACGTGTCTGCCTGCCACTGGACAACGATGGTCCAAAAATTGCAAAATGGAAGAGGTCCCTTGGAAATTGCTCTTCCAGTCACGTAAGGTTAGCTCCTGTGACAAAGGTCTGCCCGCGAATATGCTCAAGCAACATTGGCACGATTTGCTGATGATAATCAAACAATTTATCACTTGCGAGGGTCGGTATGGGTTTGTTTTCTTACACCACCTTCGTTTGCTTATGGTTTTCATGGGCTATGAGATTAATATGCCTTACTATCTGCATAGAATCCTGTTTAAAATGTCTAAGAGATACAAAAGGAACCAGGCTGATAGTAGCCTCTTTCACTATGGGTTGATTAAAGTGATTGTTGTTTATCATTTGGGGTTACGCGGAGACTGTTGGAATGATTTCCTTGCTCGCAATTGTTTTGAGGATTCGAACCCTCCACAGGTTGACAAACCTGTGGTGAGTGAGGGAAAGATTGTACCCCCGGTACCCTACAGTATGTTGTTACCTAAACCCTTACCCGACGCACCTATTGACCTACCCCACTCTGTGACCAAGGATGACGAAACTGTTAAGCCTGTGGCTAAAAGGTCTAAAGCCAAACCAACTGTAAATGCCAAAGGAAAAAAGACTACCTGTCTAATCTCTCGCATGACAAGGAACAAGCCGAAGCCCCCTGTCAATCCTGACCCTATAGTGTTGAGCGAGGACTTTGATTTAGAGGTTGAACATTTTTTGGCAAGTGAGTATCCCTATTCGGAAGGTCTTTGTGCCAAACTCTCGTTTGATTTTGTGTCGAACCTACCACCTTGCTTGCAAAATGATCCTAACTACCCTGGCATTAAGTTGCCTCGTCCAAACCCCGATCCTTCATCAAAACCCTCTCCTACTCTACCTCAACCTACAGCGCCACCCTGTGATCAGTGCGGCTCATGGTTAGAAAGGTATTATCTTGATGTGCCAATGCTACAGTCCAGAATTCATTCTCTGGAGGATCAAGTTGCACGGCTTACCAGTCAAAATACTGAATTGCAAGCCACTGACAAGAAACAGAGAACAACAGGTTCTATTCTGTTTAAGAATGTGGAGTCAGCTACAGCAGTCGTGAATTCAAAATTGGCATAGCTCGAGCAGCCTCACTGGTATGTCTATCACATGTTTATATAACAAACTCATAGATTTGTTTACAGTTTGGATTTGCTCTGTCATACTATATGCATTGTGTACATAGTTTTATTTTAATTAATCGCCTTGCGTTTTCCCAGTTTAGCTTTGATTGGCTTGTCTTCGATTCGATTGATCATGGTATGGATTTGATTTTTTTGATTTGGCTTAAATTGGATACTCTATTGCTAATTGAAATCGTTTCTATCTTTTGTAAACACAAGTTGTTTCTCGTTTTGAACACAATTAAGGTTCGATTCGAATTGGTTATGATGTATATGATATGATCGGTAATAATGGTCAACTGTTTCGGTTTTATTTACATATGACTTTTAGCCAGCTCGGATACAGTTTGGATTATGTTTAACATGATTCTGTTTTATGTCCATCCAAATCGTGAATTGATACGAATCGTAACAGTTGTACCCAGCCTGTTGACTCACGTTGGTTTTCTCCACCATATGATCAGTCCAATTCATACTGAATATAATGTTTAAATTTGATTTGAGGAGAGAAAGTGATTATATCCAAGATCACGATTTGTTTCTATATTTAACCTAGTCACGGTTTGTTTCGATTGTTTCCCAGTTTACGATTATCACCTCTGTCGATCTGATGATGGTTGTGATTACTATTCATTGATCCTGTCTGTTGACTGTGTGGCACTCAGCGATCGAAATCTATGACGAAATTTGGTTGATGTTGTTATGAATGTTTTATTTGACCATAATCGTAACAGTCTTTCCATATTTGTATTTGATTGAAACAACATGAATCTTACGATACATTGTTATAGCCATAAAAATTGGATTATGATTGTGTTGGATTAGATCGTATCTCATACAATATGATTCACTATTAATTTCCATTTGAGATGAAACGGTTCTGTTACTGTTTGACCCGATTCTATGATCAAAGAAAAGCAGAGTATCCTACCTCTGTTTACGATTGAATCACTGTTGATTTTGTTTAATTTAAATGATAAACTCATTTGAACCATTAGTGATTCGTTTTGAATGTTTATTAAAAGAAAATCAGATTGGATTATTTTAAAGAGATTTGATTTATATTCTGATCCTCTAAGCTATTTTAGACTAGCTAGAGAATCAGATGATTTTGTAGCTAAGTCTGTAGAGTCAGATTTTTATTGTTTTGTTAATAAAATATCTTTCTAATTTTCTATTCTTGGTCTATTGCAGATGAATTCGAAATTGCAGTGGATATGATGAGCAGTTAGAGGATATTTGAGATATTTTACTTGCATTTTGATTTCCTAGTTTAGTTGATTTTGGGATATCTCCCAGATTATGTAAAACAGTTTGA
>ML782484.1:184293-217402 GCA_009831015.1 Picea engelmannii | reverse complement strand
GGATATGGAGTTTTAATACAGACTGAAGCAGAATTTGGTGTTTTGTTACAGCTTTAGCTTCTCATCATATCAATATTTTGTTTCATGTTGTGTATATCAATTTGTATCTGGTTAATGACTACTTTAGCTATCTTAATCATGTGGAAATGATATAATTTAATCATTGTTATCCATATCTGGTTTCTTCTAAGTGTTTAAAGAACATAGCAATTGCTTAATTCAGTTTGTGAACGACAGATTTCTCTTCTTCATAAGTTGAATTATCAAATATAAGTTTTTGCATGACAGGTTTCCTTTATTGCAGAGATTTATAATCATATAGTTGTTATGATTTTTTATGTCTTGTTTGTCTTATTAACAACTCAAAGAGAAGCACAGCCTATCGTTTATGAGAAGCTTATGGACTAACCGGTGCGAGTTTACTTCCTCCGACCAGCTTTGAAGCCATCATACACAGGGCAGACTTGGAGCGTTTCCAGGTCAGTTAGTCACTTCTTTATTTACTATTCTTATTAGTAGTTTAGTTTAGATATAAGTTTAATTAGATTTATATTAGATTGTTTAGTTTCAGTAAATAGATTAGATTGTTTAATTTCAGTAAGTTTTATTTCTTATTCATAAAAGATAAAAAATCAAAAAAGATTCCTGGCTGTCTTAGGACAGAAAGTAAATGAGTTTTACAGGTTTTATTCAAATCTGCAAGTTGTAGATAGTGTATATTTGTGAATAAGTTGTACAATAACCAGTAGTTAAACAATTAATTGTTAGAGTTAGAGTAATAGTAATTAGTAGAATAGTTAGTGTAATTTGTATTTAGTTTTAGTTTATATAGTAGTTTGTTTTAATTAGATTAGTGTATTAGTTTGTTATTATTTATTATTAGTTAGTTTAGTTTATTTTATTTGTTTTAGATAGATTAGTTAGTTTAGATTAGTTTTCTCTTTGGTGTTCTTAAAGACCTTAGAGCGGCCAACGGAGCCGTTAAACTGGTCAGGGTGGTCCATTCCAAACGGCTTGGGTTATTTAGACAACCCCGAACCGGTTCCACTCTCTCAATTGACGGACGGACAATTTTGCCCATCAACAAATGGCGCTAGAAGGAGGGCCTGAACTTAATTGATGGCACGAGGCAGTCAAAAGACTCCTCCCCCCCCTAATCGCTCACCTATAGTGACTAGAAGTCGTTCACTTGAAAATATTTCCCTTCAAACAACAACTACTTCAACTGAAGATCCTCAGATCATAGTTGAGCCAGCAACCCCTAATCCTACACGTGGTGACCTACAAGAGATTGTACGCCAATCTCTTATCAAAACACACAATGCCTTAGCTCGTCTTAGGCAACCAAACCATCCGTGGGGTCAACCTTTAGACTTCTCTGATTATAGAGAACAATTAGGTGATACTAACCTCACTGTGAATCCTACAGATCCAAACACAAATTTTGTTGCAGGAGGATCTGGGATACCTCCTTCACCACCTCCATCGTCTCCTTCCTCTTCTGGAGGAGATTCCTCTTCTGACGAAGGCAATCCACCTTCTCAGCCTTCCACACCCACTAGCCCTATGGAAAATCAGAACAACCCTGCAAGACCCTGGCTTGATCAGGATGTTGTAGTTGTACCTGTAGCCCAACACCCTTTACCTAAGCACCCGGAGAAATGGCTTCCCAAGTTTGATCCCGATTCAAAACAGATAGCTGAAGATCATATCAAAAAATTTATGTTAGCCATCAGACTCCGCAATGTTGAACATGAAGATGTTGTCTGTAGGTTGTTCCCTTATACTTTCGAGGGTAATTCATCCAGTTGGTACTTTGCCCAACAGCCCCATACCATAGTGTCTTGGGAAAAATTTGAATCATGCTTTTTGGAGAAATTCGGAGATGGTAAACCTCCGAAAGTCTTAGTCATGGATCTTTCGAGCTTAAAAATGAACCCAAAAGAAAAAGTTAAAGATTTTAATCAAAGATTCTTAACACTTAAAAATCGAATCCCTGCAGATTCTATGCCTACTGAGAGCCTTGTAATAGCTTACTACACTAAAGCTCTACATCAAAGTATAGCTATTTGGGTCAAACGTTCTAAAAAGGCCACGTTGTTAGAAGCCTTCGAAGAGGCTACTCAGATTGAAAAAGATATAATTAGCCTTAAGGACTCTTCTAGCAATGAAACTGAGACTATTTCTTTTTCCAAAAAGAAGATTGAAATTCTCCCTAGACCTACACAAAACAAAACACAACCTGAAAACTCTGATTTGGAAAATTTAACAAAAGTTGTAAAAAATTGTCTAATCAAGTTATAGATTTAAAAAGGTCGACTGAGGAAGCTTCTTCGAGTAAAGGACCCTACAAACCCCCTTTTCGAAAGCCTTTTCCCACCAACCTGCCTAATCCAAACCCCGAAGGCTTGAATCTAGAAAGTTTGCAATGTGCTCTTCAGACAATTCTAGAAGCCCAAGATAACTTGATGCCCCCTAATATCCCTCAGGAGGAAGTTGAGCAGGAAACAACTCAAGAAGAAGAGTCTTCTCCAAACATCTTTGGACACTTCTGGGATAGCATCTTTCAAGCTAACTTCGAGACTGTTCACCCTTACAACACTAGGAGTAAGACATCAAATAAACCACCTGCTGAGAGCACTACAACTCCACCTCCAAAGCCATCTAAATCAGTAGAAAATAAACAAAGTAATGCCGGCCCTAAGTTAGATTATGATGTTGTTGAAGATCTTAAAAAATTACGGGCTAACATTTCTATTTATGAGTTGTTGAAGTTTCCATTTTTGTTACAGAAGATGTTGCAAAATATTTCAAAAAATGGCAAGAATGGTAATTCAAATGGTAATAAGGTTGTGAAAAGAAAATCTCCGCAGAAGACTTCCACTAAAAACAATCCTGATCCTCAAGATAAAGGAAGCCTTCCTGTAGCACCTATAAATAATGTAAATAATGTAGATGAAGTAGCATTAGAAACCGCGAGTAAGAAACCTCAAGCTACTACTCTAAGTACTCGCAAGAATGTACCTCCTTTTCTTTTAACTTTCGAAATCTTCAATAGAAATGTGCATAATTGTATGGTTGACTCAGGAGCATCATCCAATGTGATGCCCTAGTCTGTCTGCCAAAAGATTAACGCTGAAGTAGAACCATCTTCTTTGAAAATCATATAACTTGATCGAACAGATGTTAAAGTTACAGGCGAACTGAAAAATGTATTGATTAGATTATCGTCTAACCCAAAGGTTCATCAGGTTATTGATATAATTGTGGTGGATATTCCGGAAGTGTATGGTCTGTTTTTTAGTAGGGACTGGTCGAAGCAGCTACATGGTTACTTCGCAATGGACTGGTCTCATTTATGGCTTCCAGAAAATGGTAAGCCCAACAAGATCAGAGTGAATCGTGAGCGTTACCTCAAGTTCACAGTCACAGATTTGAACGACCCCAATGAACCATACACACCTCCTGTTGATTCACCTGAAGTCCAAGGGATGGACACCTTCTTTGGAAATTTCATGGTTGAAGTTTCACCTATCAACGATCCACAACAGCAATCCGAGATCATAGCATATGTGCAACTAGCAGCTTCTTTACAACAGTCCCATGAGCCCGATGGAAATCAAATTTGGTCTCTATATTTCGACGGTTCCAAGTCTAAAGAAGGAGCTGGTGCAGGCTACATAATTATTGATCCGGCAGGTAACAAGACATTATTGGCTTGTATGCTAGAATTTGAATGTACTAACAATACTGCAGAATATGAGGCTTTACTTCAAGGTCTCAGAAAATTCTTGGACATGCACATTCAAAATCTGGTTGTATTCGGCGACTCTGAGATAGTGGTTAGGCAGGTAAGAGACTCTATACACTGTCTTTCCCCGCATCTCAAATGTTACCAGTCTGAGGTATGGAGTTTAATGAACAAATTTTCTTCTTTTAATATAAATTCCATTCCTAGATTAAATAATGCTGAAGCAGATCTACTAGCTAATGTTGTCTCTAAACTTCTTCCTGTAGAAGGCTTATCCCCAAACGCATTCTCCGTGGAGCTGTTGTTTCGGCCATCTGTCCCTGACAATATCACAATTTGGAGAGTATTTGATGATGATCAACAGATCATTAACTTTCTGCACATGGAAGAAACCTTTCAAGGAGCAGTGATAGACGAACAAACGCATGACGACAATTTGCACGACTTTACGGTAATACCCAATCCGAAATCTCCTGAAGCTCTATCGGACATGGTGAACCTCATACCCAAATCTGTTGTTAGACTAGAAAAGTTTTATGATTTTGAAGATAAATTTAAAAAGACGGTCAATTGTAAAACCAATAATTCCTCATTATCTTATGAAAAAGTCAATTTAGGGACTAATGAAAATCCTCAGTGTATCAATCTAGGCTTGGGATGTTCTAGACAAGAAAAATCTGCTTTTGTTAGATTATCTAAAGAATTCAAGGATGTATTTGCATGGACTTACAATGATATTAAAACATTTGATCCTAATATTATACAGCATGTCATCTCGATGAAGCCCCAAACCTTACCCTTCCAACAAAAACTGAGGAAAATGCATCCTAAACTAGAACCGACCGTTCAAAAAGAATTGAATAAACTCCTAAGTGCTAAAATATCTTTTCCTGTTAGACACACTCAATGGGTATCCAACCTCGTCCCAGTTTGGAAGAAAAACGGGGAAATTTGACTTTGTGTCGATTTTCGAAACCTCAACAAAGCATTTGACAAAGATAATTATCCTGTCCCACCCATGGAACAGATTATTCAACAAGTATCTAGTTTCGAGAAGCTATCCTTACTGGATGGTTTCTCCAGATATAACCAAGTCTTGATGTCTCCGCCAGACCAACTAAAAACTACCTTCCGTACCCCGTGGGGCACTTATGCTTATCGCAAAATGCCCTTTGGATTGATTAATGCTGGTGCTACCTTTCAGAGAGCAATATACATTGCTTTTAGAGGCTTAATCAATCACTCTGTAGTATTCTACTTAGATGATGTGACTGTTTATTCTAAAAACAAAGACGATCATCTAGCTCACTTACGAGCCGTTATGCTGCGATGTCGTAAATACGACATCTCCTTGAACCCCAAGAAGTCCATCTTTGTTGTAGAACAGCGTAAATTACTAGGATTCATTGTGTCTAGTGATGGGATGATTATTGACCCCAAGAGGACTCAATTCATCACTAAACTTCCCCCACCTACATCTAAAAAATCCGTGCAGTCTTTCCTAGGCCAGATTAATTTCGTGAGAAGATTTGTCCCCAGCTTCTCTGAAATGGTCAGGCCTCTCCAGAATATGATTAAGAAAGACACCCAATATCACTGGGGACTCACAGAAAACCAAGATTTTAATGCCATAAAGAAGGCCTTAATAGACGCTCCGTCTCTCATGAGCCCTAATTTCTCTCAAGATTTTACACTCTATACTTTTGCCTCTGATCGTTCCTATTCCGCAGTGCTAACTCAGAAGAATTTTGAGAACAACGAAGTACCCATCGCCTTTATGAGCTACGCTTTCAAAGGTGCTAAACTTAACTACCCAGCGGTCGATTGGCAAGCCTACGCTGTTTTCAAAGAAGTTAAGCACTTTCGGTCCTATCTTTTGAAGTCAAGGACAAAGGTCATTGTCCCCTACCCTGCCGTAAGGAACTTGTTAGTGCAAAAGGAGTTAGGAGAGAAAAGAGCCAACTGGGTCACCTCCTTGCAGGAGTATGACTTAGAAATCACCCCGGCACAAATTGTGAGAGGCCAAGGATTGTGTAAGTTGGTCGTTGATTCATACAAAGGACAGCAAGAAGATAGTGATACGTCAGACCTAGAACAACGTGATCAAAGTTTGATTTGTTGCGCACAAAACCTCGTAAGTCCTTGGTACGACAATATTAGATTTTGTCTTTAACACAGATCATCACCCTATCACCTTGACTCCACCAAGAGAAGAGCATTGAGACTAAAGTCTGACTCCTTTCATCTAGTTAACGGTATACTGTTTCATCAGAATTTTGACGGCATACTGATGCGTTGTCTTGAAAAGGAAGAAGCAGAAAAAGTCTTGCTCAAGTTGCATGCAGGAGAAGCTGGTGGTCACTTCGGTGGTGACACTACTACTCATAAGGTTTTAAGAGCTGGTTACTACTGGCCCACGCTTTTGAGAGACGCCCACGCCTTGTGTCGTAAATGTATAATTTGTCAGAAAGCATCAGGGTGGTTGCAAAAACTAGCCTTCCCCTTGCAACCCGTTTCAGTCGATTCTCCTTTCCAGCAATGGGGCGTTGATATCATAGGTCCTATTAACCCTCCATCCTCACAACAGCACAAGTATATTGTGACAGCCACTGATTATTTTACTCGATGGTCTGAAGTCGCCGTGCTAAGAACCGTTAACACAAGTCAGGTGATTGCTTTTCTGAACTCGAATATCATCACTCGTTTCGGTATCCCTGATTGTCTAGTCTTTGATAATGCTTCATACTTTTCTTCCCTAGAAATGAGTGAGTTCGCTTTGGAGAAAGGAATAAAGTTGAAGTATTCTTCTAGTTATTACCCCCAGGGCAACGGCTTAGCAGAATCAACAAACAAGAACTTGATTAAAATTATCAAGAGAACTGTGGCTGAAAATCACAAAAACTGGCACAATGCACTGCTGAATGCACTATGGGCTGATAGGGTAACACCCAAAGCCGCTATAGGTAACTCCCTTTTTTTCCTCGTTTATGGCAGAGAAGCCATTCTGCCACCTCACATTCTTCTTCCTTCACTTCAATTGTCACAAAAAATCCAAGAAGAAGATTGTCCCCCTTTAGAAAGCCGTATTAACGCTTTGATGAAGTTGGAAGAAGTAAGAACTCAAGCTAAGCGTAAACTAGATCAACATCAACAACTGATTAAAAGTTGGTTCAATTCTAATTCTGCTTCTGATAGGAATTTTGAAGTAGCCGATCTCGTCTTGAAGTGGGACAAACCACACGAAGGAAAGGGTGAGCACACCAAGTTTCAAAATTTATGGCTTGGGCCATTTTTTATTGCTGAAAAGTTGGGTCCTAGTTCCTTTCGATTGCAGAATCTTGAAGGGAAGCTTGACACCTATCCGGTGAATGGCCAAGCCCTGAAAAGATACTTCGCTTGATTATTACCCTTGTATATTATGTAAATATTTCCTTTTGTTTTTATTTTTCCTTTGTTTTCATTTTTGGTTTTGATTTGGATTGATCAGTTTTTTGTGTTTTTTGAAAGATATGCATACCTGTGCACTAAGCCATTCAGACCAAGACCATGGAAAAATTTCTTCGCTGAAATAACTTCTGAAAGATTGTACGATCATCAAACTGATATTTGTGTTGGAAAATTTTGTTGTTTGAAAGAAGTTTACTGATTTCAATCTCTGAGAAAATTTTGTCATGATCATCTATTATCTTTTTACGCTATCCCTTTTCCATAAAGGAATGACTCAAAAAGGGTGTCTCCCTGTCATAGTAAGTTGTTTTAGAAATAAAACATTTCTAGAAATGAATAAAGGACGGTGCTAAAAAATTATGATGAGGTCTAAAAACTATATGTTAAAATATCAAAATTTGCAGTGTCACCCCGCTCAGCTATCTACAAAAGAAAAACAAAATAAAATTATGAATAAGAGCTGTGGGAAGTGCTTGTAAACCCGTCGGGATACTGAACAGGTCCGCTGGTAGTGGGTAAATGCATGCATGACGCCAAGACAACTTCGCCGAGGTACTGAACAGGCCTTCTGGCAGCGAAGCAATGTCGGGTACACGAAAATCTGTAAAAAATTATAAGAAACCTCTTTAATGTCCTTTATTCTGATCTAGAACTTCTTGAAAGGATACAGATGTCAGAGTGGGTTAAATGGAAACCCTGTCGAGGCTATGGACGCCTGCTGGCAGCAGTGGCCATGCCAACAGTATTGAAGATTTTTTCATTAATATCATGACTTGTTGATCTTAAGACTGTTATTAGTTTTCATCTTTTAAAACATCGCTGGAAAAGATGGTAAATGATGATGTTTGTATGATTTTTTGATTGTTACTTTAGAATTGAAATTTTCTTTGTTGTCCCAATCTGAATTTATTTCTTTTGACAGAGATAACTGCTTCTACCAGTGTGCCGCCATAATTGGCAGCCAATAATATTTTTTCTATTGCCCTATAAGCTGCCTACACCTATGTCTTCTGAACTTCAAATTGTCTTCGCATTTTGCAAATAAACGATATTTTCATTTCTTGCGACACTTGCAAATTGGTCTTCATTTAGTTTTCACGACTGCAAGCGTGAAAAATCCTTCATCGTTCTATGAACTGTCATGATCTTTTATTGATATTTTGAGTCGCACTTACCTTTGGTTTATCATTAAGTGGCTGTAAGGATTTTCGAACTATGCCTATTTGCCTATTCTTACTTTGATTGCGCAATTTAATTTGATTAAACTAGTAAGGCATTGAGCATGAAAATTTATGTTTTTGAGACTTGCCTAGTTGTTGAATTACATAGGGGTCATGGTTTATTTTTGTTTTAATGTATATGATGTGATCCTTATTATGGCGCTTGGCTTGTTAATTCTATAATTATCGATTGCCACAATGTTTTAAAACATTTGATTGCACACTTGTACGATGGCACATATTCAACTTTTGGGTTTGATTTCATATTGAACATTCATGGTTTGAAATAATATAATGGCGCATTGGTATGTTATCCACTATTTGAGTTTTGGGTTGGTCGAATAATATGGTTTGAATTGTATTATGATTGATTGAACAGATGTTGTACTTTGTCATTACTGCTTTGCATGGCGGTGAAAAAATCCCACCAGCCTCCCACGCGCACATTAATGCTTCCCCTTTGATCGTTCGTAGATGTTAGCCCAAACGAATTTTCTCCTGTGTGTTGTTGTTTGTGACCCTAACCCTTACCATGTGCTCACACCATGGCTCCAGTCGTGAGGGCTGAACCGAATGGTAGCCAGGCTCTGTTGATGTTCGACAGTGCTCACTGTGACCTTAAGGAATTTGGATGGCTCCCATTCATACAAAAGTTTGATGGTTTTAACCCCTGCGTTGTTCGGCAATTCGCATTAACCTTTGATGGTTGTCGAGCCAAGGTCGGGGATGTTCAATTGGAAATTAACGAGCAATTTCTCAGTTTAGCTACGGGTTTGCCTGCCACTGGACAACGATGGTCCAAAAATTGCAAAATGGAAGAGGTCCCTTGGACATTGCTCTTCCAGTCGCGTAAGGTTAGCTCCTGTGACAAAGGTCTGCCCGCGAATATGCTCAAGCAATGTTGGCACGATTTGCTGATGATAGTCAAACAATTTATCACTTGCGAGGGTCGGTATGGGTTTGTTTTCTTACACCACCTTCGTTTGCTTATGGTTTTCATGGGATATGAGCTTAATATGCCTTACTATCTGCATAGAAGCCTGTTTAAAATGTCTAAGAGATACAAAAGGAACCAGGCTGATAGCAACCTCTTTCACTATGGGTTGATTAAAGTGATTGTTGTTTATCATTTGGGGTTACGCGGAGACTGTTGGAATGATTTCCTTGCTCGCAATTGTTTTGAGGATTCGAACCCTCCATAGGTTGAAAAACCTGTGGTGAGTGAGGGAAAGATTGTACCCCTACTACCCTACAGTATGTTGTTACCTAAACCCTTACTCGACGCACCTATTGACCTACCCCACTGTGTGACCAAGGATGACGAAACTGTTAAGCCTGTGGCTAAAAGGTCTAAATCCAAACCCACTGTAAATGCCAAAGGCAAAAAGAATGCCCGTCTAATATCTCGCATGACGAGGAACAAGCCGAAGCCCCCTGTCAATCCTGACCCTATCGTGTTGAGCGAGGACTCTAATTCAGAGGTTGAACATTTTTTGGCAAGTGAGTATCCCTATTCGGAAGGTCTTTGTGCCAAACCCTCGTTTGATTTTGTGTCGAACCTACCACCTTGCTTGCAAAATGATCCTAACTACCCTAGCATTAAGCTGCCTCGTCCAAACCTCAGTCCTTCATCAAAACCCTCTCCTTCTCTACCTCAACCTACAACGCCACCCTATGATCAGTGCGACTCATGGTTAGAAAGGTATTATATTGATGTGCCAATGCTACAGTCCAGAATTCATTCTCTGGTGTATCAAGTTGCACGGCTTACTAGTCAAAAGACTGAATTGCAAGCCACTGACAAGAAACAGAGGACATCAGGTTCTATTCTGTTTAAGAATGTGGAGTCAGCTACAACAATCGTGAATTCAAAATTGGCATAGCTCGAGCAGCCTCACTGGTATGTCTATCACATGTTTATATAACAAACTCATAGCTCTGTTTACAGTTTGGATTTGCTCTGTCATACTATATGCATTGTGTACATAGTTTTATTTTAATTAATCGCATTACATTTTTCCAGTTTAGCTTTGATTGGATTGTCTTCGATTCGATTGATCGTGGTATGGATTTGATTTTTTTGATTTGGATTAAATTGGATACTCTGTTGCTAATTGAAATCGTTTCTATCTTTTGTAAACACAAGTTGTTTCTCGTTTTGAACACAATTAAGGTTCAATTCAAATTGGTTATGATGTATATGATATGATCGGTAATAATGGTCAACTATTTTGGTTTTATTTACATATGACTTTTAGCCAGCTCGGATAAAGTTTGGATTATGTTTAACATGATTCTGTTTTATGTCCATCCAAATCATGAATTGATACGAATCGTAACAGTTGTACCCAGCCTGTTGACTCGCGTTGGTTTTCTCCACCATATGATCAGTCCAATTCATACTGAATATAATGTTTAAATTTGATTTGAGGAGCAAAAGTGATTATATCCAAGATCACGATTTGTTTCGATTGTTGCCCAGTTTACGATTATCACCTCTGTCGATCTGATGATGGTTGTGATTACTATTCATTGATCCTGTCTGTTGACTGTGTGGCACTCAGCGATCAAAATCTATGATGCAATTTGGTTGATGTTGTTATGAATGTTTTATTTGACCATAATCGTAACAGTCTTTCCATCTTTGTATTTGATTGAAACAACATGAATCTTACGATACATTGTTATAGCCATAATAATTGGATTATGATTTTGTTGGATTAGATCGTATCTCATATGATATGATTCACTATTAATTTCCATTTGAGTTGAAACGGTTCTGTTACTGTTTGACCCGATTCTATGATCAAAGAAAAACAGAGTATCCTACCTCTGTTTACGATTGAATCACTGTTGATTTTGTTTAATTTAAATGATAAACTCATTTGAACCATTAGTGATTCGTTTTGAATGTTTATTAAAAGAAAATCGGATTGGATTATTTTAAAGAGATTTGATTTATATTCTGATCCTGTATGCTATTTTAGACTAGCTACAGAATCAGATGATTCTGTAGCTAAGTCTGTAGAGTCAGATTTTTATTGTTTTGTTAATAAAATATCTTTCCAATTTGATATTCTTGGTCTATTGCAGATGAATTCGAAATTGCAGTGGATATGATGAGCAGTTAGAGGATATTTGAGATATTTTACTTGCATTTTGATTTCCTAGTTTAGTTGATTTTGGGATATCTCCCAGATTATGTAAAACAGTTTGATATTATCCACAGGGAGGTTTTACCCTATGGAGAGACTTATATATACTTATGATTTTTGTAATAATGTTCATCCTCATTTGTGGGAAAACAAGGATATGGAGTTTTAATACAGACTGAAGCAGAATTTTGTGTTTTGTTACAGCTTTAGCTTCTCATCATATCAATATTTTGTTTCATGTTGTGTATATCAATTTGTATCTGGTTAGTGACTACTTTAGCTATCTTAATCATGTGCAAATGATATAATTTAATCATTGTTATCCATATATGGTTTCTTCTAAGTGTTTAAGGAACATAGCAATTGCTTAATTCAGTTTGTGAACGACAGATTTCTCTTCTTCATAAGTTGAATTATCAAATATAAGTTTTTGCATAACAGGTTTCCCTTATTGTAGAGATTTATAATCATATAGTTGTTCTGATTTTTTATGTCTTGTTTGTCCTGTTAACAACTCAAAGAGAAGCACAGCCTATCGTTTACGAGAAGCTTATGGACTAACCAGTGCGATTTTACTTCCTCCAACCAGCTTTGAAGCCATCATACACAGGGTAGACTTGGAGCGTTTCCAGGTCAGTTAGTCACTTCTTTGTTTACTGTTCTTATTAGTAGTTTAGTTTAGATATAAGTTTAATTAGATTTATATTAGATTGTTTAATTTCGGTAAATATATTAGATTGTTTAATTTCAGTAAGTTTTATTTCTTATTCATAAAAGATAAAAAATAAAAAAAGATTCCTGGTTGTCTTAGGACAGAAAGTAAATGAGTTGTACAGGTTTTATTCAAATCTGCAAGTTGTAGATAGTGTATATTTGTGAATAAGTTGTACAATAACCGGTAGTTAAACAGTTAATTGTTAGAGTTAGAGTAATAGTAATTAGTAGAATAGTTAGTGTAATTTGTATTTAGTTTTAGTTTATATAGTAGTTTGTTTTAATTAGATTAGTGTATTAGTTTGTTTTTATTTATTGTTAGTTAGTTTAGTTTGTTTTATTTGTTTTAGATAGATTAGTTAGTTTAGATTAGTTTTCTCTTTGGTGTTCTTAAAGACCTTAGAGCGGCCAACGGAGCCGTTAAACTCGTCAGGGTGGTCCATTCCAAATGGCTTGGGTTATTTAGACAACCCCGGACCGGTTCCACTCTCTCAATTGACGGACGGACAATTTCGCCCGTCAACACTAGGTTCGTGGGATCCTACGATATTGTGAAAATGAGAGGCTCGTGGCCTGATGACTAGCCTTGCCTGATTCTTGAGGTGTATGCATGATGTATTTCACATCTCTGTTTGAGACATTATGATTAGTGATCCTACACATGTTTGACTTGAGAACCTTGTCATTGGTGGATGAGGGTGCGCTCATGGCTGGGCCGATCCGCATATTGGATCATTGCATTCGACAGCTACGGTGTCGAAAAGTATATCAAGTTGAGGTCTAGTGGGACCACTATAGTCCGCACTCGATGACTTGGGAGGACACATATGATATGCGCCAGCAATTTCCATTTTTGTTTGATAGATAGACTTATGATACTGTGATACACATTATTTCGTCCCTTATATACTATGAAACTTTGGGACGAAGTTAATACCAAGAGGGGGTGTATGTAACATCCCACTCTTGCGCACACTGAGCAAACTTATTCTTTGAGGACACTTGCTCACAAGTGATCCAGATTATTATACTTTTGATCATTTTTTTTATGATTATGAGGCGTTATGAATTGATGACATGTTATTTGGTTGCATTGACACAGACAGGTGTTATTGACTCAATTTTCCTGATTGTGCAGAATTTTGGACCTCGAGAATGCAGAGGCATCAGTGGAACCCCTTGGACTCCGGATCGAGTCAGGGAGTGGACTATTGGGGTTTGATTATTTTATATATGACATTTGTGCATTTGATTAGGTGATATGATTATGGATATAATTCTGAAATGATTCGTTGATGATGTAGGATGGTGATAGATTTTCGACCAGATTCACATGTGGAGTAGAGGGATCATGCACGACTACTAGAGACGTTGAGGGAGAGGTGTGGACAACAGCCCTACCACAACCTACTAGCACTCCCGCTGTGTCTTTCACTGTAGGTTAACGATTACCTAGTTAGAGAAGACCCACGATGTCATGAGGTCAGACTACGACAATTGCTCATGATGATTCTAAGGGGCGCACAATAAGGCAGGGGCCTTATTCCTTAGAGTCCATTAGTATCCCACAAGATCACCTGGTGGAGTATTGACTCCAAGGGTTTTTGATGTCTACCAAGTCATTCAAGAGGCGAGTGTCACCCTTGGAGCACGTAGTGCGTCCTGAAGGGAACGTCGTGTAAGAAAAATGGAAAGAGGCGAGTGGCACCCTTGGAGCACGTAGTGCATCCTAAAGGGCATGTCGTGCAAGGGAAACAAATTGAGGTGAGTGGCACCCTTGGAGCACGTAGTGTATCCTGAAGGGCACGTCGCGTTGTTAATTAATAAATGGATAAACCTAGATGGCCTTACGACGAATAACATGATAAGAAAGATTCAAAACACTTCCCCTAATAAAATGTCACCCAACCTAGGTAAATAAATCCTAGGTCTAAGTGATACTTGTGATAAAGTTTTTATCTTTTTATATAAAAATAAAAATAAAAATAAAAAAATAATAATGATAATCATCATTAATCATGTGATGAGAAGTGGGTAAGTACTTCATTTAATTTATAAAAATCTTTGGGGGATAAAATTTAAAAAGGGGAAATAATTATTTTGTTACTTATGCCAATTAAAATTTATTAATTAAAAAGGAAAAAGGGAAAAAGTTAATTTTCTACACCTGCCAATTTGAGTTTTAAAGGAAAAGGGAAGGAGGGAAATTTAAAAGAATTAGGAAACTAGGAAAAAGAGGTAAACATAAAAAGAAAGGGGAAACACAAGGAAAAAGCAGAAAGACTAACTTAGTAGGGTATCTAGCATTTAAGCACTTTCTAAATTTAACTCAACTAGTAAATTAGTAAGGGGGAAATTCATTAAAACTTGTAAGGGAATATGGAAACACCTAGGAGCGATTCTAGGAGTGCTTTTAGGTGGGTGAGGGAAATAGGAGTAATTAATTAATTAACGAAATTAATTTATGGTGAAATGAAGGGGATGGGTAACGCATGTACAGGGAGGATTTTATGAATTAAATTGTTGAAAAATAAATTAAATGGGAATTTGGGAAAGTAAAGGAGTATAAAACTCTATATAATGGAGGGAGGAGAAGGATGATGGATCTTTTTAATATGTGTAACGTTTCGCTGCAGAATTTTAGACTTGAATGACTTAGATTGTGGGAGTTGGGATACCCATCTCGGTGAGGAGTGGTAGCCCGACCTTGAGAGGCAAGCTAGGAGCTAGTTGATTCTTTGGTTAGTGTGCATGACCCCTTTGCAGCTCGGGGGGCTAAGGGGTAAGAAGAGTACCCATAGCATTGGCTGGGAGGTACCAGTGAAGTCTCATCGATCGGCAAGCAGGAGTGACATAGAGCACGAGAGACAACCACTCAGAGAGAGTGACTTGGGCTATGGTACACTTCTTTTATTATTGCATGGTATATTATTAGTATACTTACGCTTTTAGTTATGTAATTTTAATTGGGTAAAGAAATGATTGAATTAGCATTTTAATTGATAACTGAATCCCCCCCATAGCCTTAAACTTGTTGTTGATTGATTCCTTTGGCTTCGATCCCCATATGTTGAGACTGCCCTTTGGTTGTTGATTGTTTTGAAGTTTTTCGCCTTTCATCTTTGTCCCTAGATCTTCAGTCACTTCAGTGCTAGGAGCTAAATTGACCATCGTCACTTTGGTGCACAGTGACCTATAGATTCAAACTCCCTTCTTTTCTGTGCATGGATGAGGAGAGAAGGATGTGTTTTCCCAGTTATTTCCCTTCTCATCTCTGCGTTGATCTCCGCTTTTCCTTGGTCATGCGTGTTATTTCACCTCTGCGTCTTATTCGTTCTTGGTAATCTGGAAACTGTGTTGGGAATTTCTTGCACTTCAACACCCTCAACCACGAAAAATTTAAATCTGCATTTTTATATAAGTGGATGGATCAAACTAACTCTGTGATTTTAAATATCGTCAGATACATGTATATTCACATTTTTATATAAGTTATTGGATGAATTTAACTCAGTGTTTTTACTCATTACTGGATAACTTAGATCTATGTAGCGATATTGCAACTTAACTCCGTGTTTGTTTTAATGATAGCAATGTTCTCTGTGTTTTTACCTCTGCTCATTAATATTTTGAAGGTGAATTGAGACTGTGTTGTCACTGGATTCACTACCTTTACATTTTTTTTAGACCGCCAATTTAAATCGTTGTATTGTTTTTATATATTGGATGTCTGCGAAATTTCCTGGATTTGTTAGATAACATTTATTGTTTAGATCTATATAGATATTGGGCAGCGAATGTATGGTAAGGCTATATATAATTTGTTGACTAGAAGTGTGGATTATATATATATATCATAGCCAGTGTTCGATTATGTTTCATATTTAAAAGATAGCAAAAAAAAAAAAATGGCAATGTTAACCCTAGAAAATTTAAAGATTATTGACCACGAATTCATGGTAATACTTGTTGCAAATTGAGCCTTATGGACCCCGATTTTAGTTGTAACTCTGTGGCTACGCTTGATTACAAATTCAATCATTCAATTCTAAAGTTTCAACAATGTTTACTGAATTTTCAATAAAAATTGATCGAAAAATATTATTTTTAAGAACTACAACCTTTTTCCATCTATTTCATTAGTATTGTTTTATAAACTTGAAACCTCTATCATCATCTATGCACTAATGTATGTACTATGTAGCCTGTAATAACACCTAACTATTTTGAATACAATTATACCATAAGCCACTATGATTATTAGAGTTGGGGCATCCATAAAATATGTGAATGAAGCGATATCTATATCTATATCTATCTATCTATCTATATATATATATATATATATATATATATATATATATATATATATATATATATATATATATATATATATATNATGCAACTAATTGAAATAAACGTCTCTTTTTTCTTCTGGCAAACACATATCTGAAGGCAACTATGGCCGAGCGCACTTAAGAAAAGTAAATGGGTGGTCTGTTAGTTTGCTCAATATTTCTCACAGAGGGTAAAAAGGCCAACAGTGACAAAATCCTAATCCTTCTTTTGTACATTGTACTCTCCATCCCAAAATAACATTGAAAACATGATGTTTTCCTGATCTCACGGGTCTTTGAAGATTGCTTGCCTTTCTTATTGAAAAGTGTATGCCAATCATTTCTTCTACAACAGTTACTTGTATACCAAATGCTCTTATAACCTACTGCACAATAGATATGAAAGTTGCAACCAGACTACTTCAGATTGGCACAACTTGCAATTTGGCACAGCGAATTCACTTATGATAGTGATTTTATCTACTTCTTCGACATTGTATTTTAACCCATAGAATTCCATTTCTTGCTTGTGATTTTCTGAGCATCTCAATTCATCACTGCTATGTAATTGCTTGTGTATAGTCCTTCCCCAACTATTTCCTATAGCCTTTCTCTTTAGCGATATACACATCTATTTACCAATTCTTATCTAGCGATACAGACGGCTTGGCCAAGATTCTCAATAATTACCTTGTGGTAATGATAGTGAACTTCTGTAAGCACCATAATTGGGGCATGAAAGTGTATTTTTGTGCCAATTCCCAACTCTCAATGGTGATTTTCTCAGCGTTAATACCGGGTGAATGCCAGCGTTTTGTTACATAATTTTGACTACGAGTTTTTACAACAATTGGATTTCACACCCACCAAAGTATACAAACATCAGAATTTTACTTCATGTTTTTATCTCACAGCATTCACATAGTGTTTTTATCTTAGACAACAACTTATATGAAGACAACTACTTCAATGCTCTCATTTGTTGAAAAAAATATATCACTTTGCTAGACAACATTATCATGTTGTACACATCTTTATAACCGCAGTATAATTTCATGCTTGCCATCATTGGCTTCACATGACATTATCTACACATAATAGACAACTATATATATATAATTCCATCTAGGTTAATTATTGTCAGTAAATGTTATAAACAAATTATAGACCACGATGTATGATGACAATGATTGTTTTTGTGCTCAACAACGTTATATGATGACAACAAATCATTATATTTGTTCTGGTTAAGTAGAAAAATTATTATATTGGTTCAGTTTAAAGGATAGCGATAGATGGCGGATTTATCACTTTATATTATAGATAGGATGGTATAAGTAGCAATTGAATTTTGGTTTCAGTCAAAGGAACTCGATTAGATTCCTTAGATAACAAATCATTTTTTTAAGGGAAATGTTATTTGGTTTCAGTTTAAGAAGACTTGTGTTTATTATTTAAAAGACCTGGTTCATTCTAGTACCAGTTAAAGTTAGCGAATTCTTCCTTAGGAAAGTACTTATCTGATATTGTAATTGGAAATAGTGACCTTGAGCTAACAGTTGGTAATAAATATTTTTTTTAACGTCTTGTATGATTGCCTTAGTCTTTAGCCTCCCTTGCGTCTGGTTGACGTGGCGCATAGGTGCTTGGGCTATATGTCATGAATTGACAGCCAATGCAATCCACTAGTGCATTGAAATTATTGGTCTCTATGTGTTAGGTTGCACCTGGGTGACTGTCACGCCCATCACCTGGTGATGACATGATTCCTGATGAGGGAATCATTGCGTGTGTGAGGGACATATGCAAATGATAACCTAGCCAAAGTTGATGCTTCCCATTGTGGGCATTGTTCATTGTAATTGATGTTGGCACTTGGTTTTTAACACCTTAACATGTATGGTTTCACATGCCATAGAGTTTTCTAGTTATTGGTCATCAGGCCAGTGTGTCAGGTTGGTCGAGGTCGTCCTTTATCTCATAGGCATTGTCTTGCTTGTGTCGTGTAGGTATTCATTTATATATGTCTTGGATTATTGCATGTTTCATCCAGTTGCATGATGTTTTAGTGGGCTAAGTCGTGGTTGTTTGTTGCCTGATCTGCGTCTGGGTGTTCTTCGTCAGGTTGCATTGTTCAACTGTGGTCGTTGTTTTCTTCCTGTAAGAAAAAAAAAGGAGAGAAAAAAAAATTTGTTTCGTGTTGTGTCATAGGTAGTCGAATCGATGAGGTCGTTACAGCTTGAAATTATGTCACTTTGACTATTTAAAAAAGACTCCCACCAAACAGAATCAACAACATCAAAGTACTCATGTGTATCCTTAATGGAATTTTTAATTCATTCCAGGCATTCAGAATAATCTGCATCTCTATTACGCCTTCGTTCATTATGGATTTCAGCAACTACTTCTAAAAATAATAACTTTGTTGCAAAAATTGGACGAGATGGAATGAACTTAAAAAATGATAAAGCTTATGAAGGCCCCCATTCTATAGTAGTTGAATACTCCTTTCCCCATATAAGTGTTTTCCTAACATTTTTTTTGAAACAAAATTGATGTTGGAAGCTAATGTCATTAAGTTTCTCAATACATTTTTCTCCACCATGTGATCCCTGAATAAATCTTCCCATGTCAACAATTTCTTTTAATATATGAAAAACAAGCTCTATAATGTATTCTTTCTTAATACATTCAATCAATGATGGTAGACTTCCAACATTTTCCCTCTTCAATGTTACTGAAAAACAAATGAACATTTGATCAATATGATCATGAGTGTGTCCAACAAAAAGGAAACCAACTTTCACCTTTTGAAATATTCCCATTTCAACAAGCATGCTTAGATATCCAAACACAATTTGATTTTTATTTTCACGACTAGTGTTGTCCAACTGTAGATAGAGAACTTGAGGAGGATTTCCAGACCAGTGAGTGAGAACATGATGAATTATGGTGATGGTCATATTTGCATCATTGTGAATATTTGGAGCTGTGAAGTAAACTTTTGGACACATTTTCCCATTGAAAACCATACAACAAACCAAGTGAAAATGAATGAAATTCTCTTCCTGTAAATTTTTGGGTATACGAACAAAATGTGGTAGAAGTGTTTTCTTTTGGTCCATGGCATAAATTATCATACCTAAATATTTGTTTGGAGAATCGTACCACTTCTTCTGATGTTTGTACAACTTTTTTCTTTCACTTGATTGTAGATTTCGATGTTCTTGAAGTTCTTTGATTATGCAATCTGCACATGACATAAAATAGAAATATTGACCATATGTTTTCATAGTTGATAACTATTCAATTTAAAAAAAAAAAAAATAGTAAATACATACCTCTTTCTCCCCATTCAGATTTATCTCTTCTTGATTTAAGATTAGCGCATATACTACAAATCCCCATCCTTGAATTCTTAGGAATACAGACATTGTTGAATTGTTTCTTCCATATTCTTGTAAAATATGCATATGTAATTATATTACCATTTCCTTCAACACCTTCATCATATCCTTTGTACAAGTTGTAGATTTTCCTTTTTGAAAATTTATCTGGAATATGTATTGTGTCCCTATCTGGCATACACTCTACATCTTTGAAAAAAAATTCACGCATCCATGACAATGTACTGTTTGTGAATGGCCCACTCTCTCGTCCTTGATGTACCTTTGAATAAAATGATGGATGTTTTTCCAACCTTGTCTGGATTCTTGATAGACGACGATTAGCAATTGAGTGAATTTTTTTGAAAGCCTTTCTGCAAAGTAAAATATTCCCAATGGGATAATCATATCATGTATTGGTGGATATCATGCACCCCATCAAATATGAATTTTCCATGCACTTATTCATTGACAAATATGTCTTCCTTTTATTCAAGACATACACGTAGTCCATGATTTTCAAACGATACTTTTGACAACACTCACTTGAAATCAATTCACTTATGGAAATTGATTTATTGAGAAATTCTTTCCTAGACCTTGTATCACTAGAATGATTTGGATTGATATAAAAAGGTCTAATCTGTTGGATTACTGAGAGGGCGTTGAATCAGTAATAGCGTAATTATAATCCTTTTTCTCCAAATAATCGAAGTGTTATATCAATGTAGAATTATTATCCAATAATGAGCAATAAGAAATGAACAATCATACACATACACAATACACCAGTGTTTTACGTGGAAACACAAATTTGAATAAAACCATAGAATGTTTTTTCCTATATGTCTTTAAGAATTACATTCATTGGAAGCACCAACTTCCATTCTTTTCCAGCTACAACTTGAAGGAGGCTCCAACCCCCTAGTTTCTTAGGCTACAACCTAATGGAAGATCAAACTCCCCAATTCTCTGAATACAACCAGAAGGAGGCTACAATGCCCTAATTTCTTTGGCTACAACCACCTGTCCTTGACCCGTCCAACCACCCTGAAGTAGAAGTAGAATGATGGAACCATTGTCACACTATCACTGTGAGATATATCATTGTAAACTTGTACCAATAAACCTGAACCATGCATCAACCATGCATCAACCTGTACCTGAACCTGTAATCAACATGTACCATAAACAAGTGCATCAACCATGCACCAACCTGTACCAAACAATCTATAATGAAACTGTACCATAAACAAGTGAAACCAACCATGTTCCAAGTATTAACCAATCATGTGTCAACTACTCATCAACTATGACTCATCAATATGTACAAACATCATCAACTAAACACCTCATGTATGTGCCAACTCATCAACTACTTATGTCAACCATGTACCCAACTTGTACCTCAACCAAAATCCCTCATCAATTTCATCATCCAAATATGATTTATAAATCTTTAATATACTTGGTGTATATGATCAAATACCTGAAAACCTTCCTTAAATTTAAACAAGAAGATACTAGCATTTACATCAAACTTTTATTTAGTCTCACATGACTAGTTTTGGATTAGCCAACAACCCTAACTTGAAATAATCATAACTTTGTACCTGCAATGAATAAATATCTAAAACTGATGCACAATGTTCTTCTATTTGTTTTATGCAATTCCTCCAAGTTTCACTACTTGGAACCTCTCAGAAAATTAGTTATAGGAAAAATGGCATACCTTGATGAATTCTGGCTTATTCTAGAGAGAGCCCTTGTAGACTGTGCCCCGCATGGAATATTTGTTGAATCGATCGGAAAATGTTAAAAATCATATTGTATACTATACTCTAACCAACACATTTGGTCTTACTTAATTTGGATCTTTTATGAAGAATTTATGACGTTTTTACGCGAAACACCTGTTTTTGATTAGTTTCAGGACTAGCCACAATCCCTATTTTCCACTAAGTGTAACTCCAAAAATACAACGAGCCACAATATGAATTTTTTACCAGAGATACTTGGATATGTTTCCTAAATGGAATATCAATTTCATAGTCTGAATCATTATATAAAAAAATTTATTGTGAAAATGGAGAGATGACCTGTAAATAACATACCTTAGAAAGCATCATCAAAAGAATTTATCCTTCCTTGAATTCTGACCTTTTTTTCTTCACCTTCCCTCAGGACTTCAGCTTAGATATCCTTTGGTTACCTCATACACCTATATGTATTAATTATGCTCAAGTGTGATTTAAATGAGAGACTCTTGCCTCTTATTTATACTCTCCAAGTAACTTCCTTAAAAACATTTTCTAGGTCACTTTGTCCACTTTCCTTATTTTAGGGTTAACCCACTTCTAATTTCTCCATTAGATTTATTATTTAAATAATTTATTTTGTATTCACTTTGAATTATAGTGCACTCATCACTTCACTTTATTATTTACCTTTAAAAACTCTTAAACCACTTTGATTACTTTGACCTTTTGGGGCTTCTAGATGACATATGAGGGTCCTCCAAGTTCGTAAGGATGTAACTCTCAAACCGTGAGGAGTTATGTGAGGTTACACATACCACAAAAAATGGAATGACATGTACTATCAATATAGAATAATATTACCTGAAAATATACCCAAACTAATATTGTTATCCATCAAACAAACTTGGGTCCATTACCCAAACCTGGGTTCTCCAACTTCTCATGGCCATAACTCTCTAACCGTGAGGAGTTATGTGACGTTCCACATACCACCGGAAATGGAATGACAAGAAATATCCATCTAGGATAGTTTCAATGACAAATTCATTGGCTTTCATCTAGTTATTCCACAAATAAGCATGGGTTCTCTAACCATACTTCTAGGATAACTCAATCCGCAAAGAGTCTTCCCGTGAGGGCTTTCACCATAAGGAGACCACTTTGGTGTTCATCTATTTATACTTATTATCAACCATGAAAAGAAAATAACGAGTCATCTTTACATCAAATAATCTTGGGCCCATTACCCACCCTTTGTGCTACGGGGATTTCTTCAAGGGTTGATATCAATGACAACCAACCTTAATCAACAATGTCCCCCTTTGGAAGTGATGGAAACACTATGATGCAATACTGAAATCATATCACTCATGCTCCCCCTAGAACCATGCCTCTTTCCTCTGTATCTAATAAATATTCTCCCCCAGGAACCATGCCTATGTCCTCTGCCTCTGTCCTCTGCATCTGATAAATCTCTCCCCTTGGAACCATGCCTCTGTCCTCTTCCTCTGTCCTATGTATCTGATAAATCTCTCCCCTTTGTCATCAATGGAAAAAGTATATTTCCATTTGGGGTTTCTCCCCCTGACTGAACTGTCCTCTTATGGTGCTTCCTCATGTAAATCTAAGACATATAAGATAAGCATTCAAAAAGAAATCATTTTGGAGTAGAAATAAATCCAAGTATCTGACAAAGATATTCAAAGGATTACCGTGGAAGTAGTTGTGTGAAGATGTCTTCCACTTGTTCTTTTGTGCCCACATACTCAACTCTGATGTTCTTTTCTGCAACCTTCTCCCGTAGAAAGTTATACTTGATTGGAATGTGCTTCATCTTGGAGTGCATGACCAATTTCTTTGAGATACTGATGGTGCTTGTATTATCACAATAGATTGGAATAGGCTCATCATACTCAACCTGTATATCTTTCAGATTTTTTTTCATCCAAAGAACCTTTGTACAACATGATGTTGCTACAATATACTCTGCCTCAGTTATAAATAAAGATATTGATGATTGTTTCTTGCTTAGCCATGATACTAAACACTCACCCAAGTAGAACACTGCTCCACTGGTGCTTCATCGGTCATCAATACAACTTGCTCAAACTGCATCTATGTAGGCAATAAGTGATAGATCTTTTCCTTTTGGATACCTTAATCCAAACTCTTTTGTTCCTTTAAGATATCTAAAAATCCTCTTCACTACTAACACATGTGACTCCTTTGGTGCTCCAACTGCCTGCATTAAATTTGGTCTGGATGTTGTCATATATAGTAGGGTACCAATCATTGGCCTATATTTCCTCTGATCTGTAGACTTCAAATCATCATCTTTGTTCAACTTGCAATTGATTGACATGGGAGTGATAACTGGTTTGCAATCTTCCATTCTGAGCCTCTTTAGCATTTCTCTGATATACTTGGTTTGAGAAATAAAGATTCCCTGGTTACTTTGATGTATCTGAAGTCCCTAAAATAAGGATAGTTCTCCAAGTAACGACATTTCAAATTCATTCTGCATATCTTTTGCAAATTTTTGGCTTAACCTGTCATCATCACTACCAAAAATAATATCATCAACATAAATTTCAATTAATAAAATATTACCTTCACTTACCTTGACGTAGAGGTTGTTGTTTGCACTTCATTTTCTGAACCCTGCCTACTACAGATACTTATCCAATTTAGAGTACCATGCTCTAGGAGCCTGTTTTAGACCATACAAGGCCTTCTTTAATTTACACACATAATCTGCGTTCACTGACAACTGAAATCCTTCTGGTTGTTCAATTTAGAATTCTTCTTCAATTTCCCCATTCAGAAAAACTGATTTTACATCCATCTAATATACTTTAACATTTTTGGAGCATTAATAGGCTAAAAGAAACCGGAATGCTTCCATTCTAGCAACTAGGGCAAATGCCTCTTCAAAGTCGATTCCTTCAATCTGTGCATATCCTTTACACACCAATATAGATTTATTCCTTGTAACTTGTCCATCTTCATTTAGTTTATTCCTGAAAACCCATTTTGTGCCCATCACATTATTATTCTTTTGTCTTGGAACCAGTTCCCAAGTGTCATTTTTATCTATTTGATCCAATTCTTCGTTCATGGCCTTATTCCAAAATTCATCCTTGGTGGCTTCTTCAAAACAGTTTGATTCAATTGTAGATAAGAGTGTTAGGTGTGTCTTTTCTAGTGAACAAATGTTTCTTCTTGTCTCAACTCTTGCATCTTTGTTTCCAATAATCTGATCTGAAGGATGATTCTTTTGTACTCGTTTGCTAGGTGTCTTTGGAGATACTTGTTGAACTTGCTCTTCTATTTCTATTGGATTCTCTTCATCTTCCTCTTCTACTTCATCTTCTTCTTCTTCTTCTTCGAAAAAATGTTCCATTGATTTTTTGTCTTCTTCCTTTGATTCTGGTCTGCGTGTTTCATCAGTTGTTACGTTGATGCTTTCCACAACTTTGTTCAATCTTAGATTGTAACACTTGTATGCTTTCCTTGTACTTGAGTAACCAACAAGTAATCCTTTGTCCACACGAGAGTCAAACTTTCCCATTCTGCCATCTTCTCTTTTGATGTAGCATTTGCTTCCAAAAACTCTGAAGTGCTTCACATTTGTTGGTCTTCCTTTTCATAGCTCGTAGGGAGTTTTATCAGTGTTTTTTATCAGCATTACTCTATTTTGAATGTGAACTGGTGTATGCACTACCCGTGTCCAAAATATATCTGTCAATTTAGAATCCATTAGCATTGTTCGAGCCATTTCCTATACTATCATGTTCTTTCTTTCAACAACTCCATTCTGTTGAGGTGTCCTAGTAATGGAGAATTGTCTTTTTATTCCATGACTGTTGCAGTAGTCCATAAATTCCTTTGAAGTGAACTCTCCTCCATTATCAAATCTCAAGCATTTGATTCTTGAATCCATCTCATTTTCAACCATTTCCTTGTAGATCTTGAAGTCATTCTTTTATAATCATCAACTAATAACATACATTATCTCTCACATTTTAAGCCCTTTGTTGTAGTTGGTCCAACTAGATCAGTATGAACAATTTCCAGTGTTCTTGTTGTTGAATATTAATTTTATTTGAACCTGGTATTTGTTTGTATTCTTTGTTGACAATGCTTGCATAAAGTGTTGGTTGGTTTCGTGATCTGGGGAATTTCTATGATTGCTTCTCTTTTGCTGACTTTGAAAAGGTTATCAAAATGCATGTGACCCATTCTTTTGTGCCATAGCCAACTTTCATATTCCTTTCCTAGACAACACTTTTCATTTCCAATTTCACTTAACACATATATGTCGTTTGAAGTTCTTGTAGCTGTACCGACCAATTTCCATGAACCTTCTCTTCTTATCTCACACTTTTGTGAATCGAAAGTAACTTTGTGACCTTGGTCACACATTTGAATCACAGTTAGAAGATTATGTTTCATATCTTCTACAAGTAGAACATTTTGTGCCTTTTTATTCTTTTTCCCAATTTGGACTGTGCCTTCTCCAATGATTTTGGTTGAATTATCATTTCCGAAGGAGACTGATCCATTTCTTTCCTTTCACAATGTAAGAAATTTGTCTCTATCACATATCATGTGTTTTGAACACCCATTGTCAACATACCAACCATGTTTCTTCTGCTTAGCTTGTAGTGCGACTGTGCTATCTTCATTTATATATTGATATTTCTTTCTTATCCATGTCATTTTCGGAGGTTCTTATCTGTGATTGTTGTTATTCTATTGAGGTTCTTTAGGAGGGACTGTGATTCTACAATTTTTGGCCGCGTGTCCAAAATTGTTACATTTGTAACATTCCACATCAGTGCTCAAAGATTCAAACCTATTGTAACTTCTTCTTTGTGTTTCACTAGGTCTTCTTGAGTAACCCCTTTGTGTATGACTCTCAAAGTTGTTATTGTTCCTATTGTTAGCTCTGCAATTCACAGCTTTATGTCTAAA
Source organism: Picea engelmannii (assembly GCA_009831015.1). NCBI lineage: Eukaryota > Viridiplantae > Streptophyta > Pinopsida > Pinales > Pinaceae > Picea > Picea engelmannii. Next base: position 190,655 of record ML782484.1, on the reverse strand, counting down.
ATTATTACATGCATAACATAAACCAAAAAATATATTTTGATACCTGGGAGTTGAATATATTCTTAAATAAGGTTCTCTTATGAATCCTTCTTCTTCTTGAGGCCTATTTGTATGTTGTTGATTCTAAAATCTGAATCTTTTCGGTGGAGGAGTTTCCCTGTAATATTTCTTGTATATCTTCCTACCCCCTTTGATTGTTTTTGCATAGATTTGGATTTGTTTCTTGTTACACTGTTTTGGAGCTTGATCCATTTTCTGTCTAATTGTATCCAAGTCCAGACTTGTGAAGATGAGATTTTTTACTATTGATAATGTCATCTAGAACTTTTGAGCTATTCTGCATATTTTTTTTTTGAATATCCTTTCTTAGTGTGACAATATATGCTTTCAATTTTCCAATGATCTTGTCATTTTCTTCTAGTTGTTATTTGAGTGGTTCTTCAATTATTTTATCTTCTTCTATTTGAACCTTCAATCTTGTAATCATTTGTTCTAGTTCTCGAGTGTCATTTTTCTTTTCTAGTTCTTCTTTTAGTTTCATGTTTTTCTTCTTTTCTCTTCTGATAACTTCTATGGAACACATTAATTCTTATTGATAGTCAACCTCTGCCTCTTCAATTTCATCTTTGACTTCTTCATATTCTTCTTCGGCTTCTTCAGATTCTTCTTTGTTAGAATCTTTTACTACCATGAATATAACACTTCATGTCTCACTATCACTAATTTCATCTTCATCTGAAGATGAGATGTCTTATTTGATGCATAAGTGTTTCTTGAAATCTTTGTTTATAGTTATTTTGCCTTTATATGTGTGTTTTCCTTTTGAGTAACCTTCATCATTTCTCCTTTTCTTATCAGGACATTTGTTAGCAAAATGATCAATACCATCACAATTAAAACAAATTAAAGGAAGCTTACCTCTATACCTACCATTGGTTCCCTTGTTCATTCTTTTAACAAAGCTGGCCACTTCTTCATCATCTTCCGAGACGTCACTGTTGCTGCTATATTCTTCTTGTTCATTTTTCTTTTGCTTTGATCTTTTGGAGGCCTTGAAGGTTGCTTCTTTTACATATGGATTTTCCTGTTCAGTTCTCATTTCATATGCTGTGAAGATTCCATGTAGTTCGTCCATGCTTATTGAGTTAAGATCCGATCTTTCTTCTAGTGTTGATATCTTAGTGTAACACCCTGTTTCCCCCAACTTGTAAATATAACTAGACTGGCCAAGAACTATGGAAAACTCATAAATGAGAATATGTGATGTAAATGGACCTTGAGAAGAGGTCAATGAATGTGAATAACATTATGAATTTATTGCAAGACTGTTGATGAGGGGATGTGCAGAAAAAGAGACCACGATGGCAGTGGAGGGCACCTGAAAAGGTAGCGTTAACTTCCACTGAGAATTAAATACCTTATTTGGACTCCACTGGCCCGGAGAACCAAAAGCGGCTTGCTGGCCCTGAAATTCAATGCCTCGCAGGCTAGTAGGCGGATCGCTTGATGAGGGATGGGATGGTGAACCGCCCATACGTAGAGTCGTCAAGCCTGATCGACACGAGGGTAATCGTGCCACACACAACCTCGCGAGAGGATAAGGCGTATGGCAGAAACGATTGAGGGTAGATGTGAGGGGAACTCTGGCATTACACAGAGTGAGTGATAGCAGAGAGGGAGGATTGCAACCTTTGCTCCTGGTCACTGGCAGACAGAGAGCTGCAGTCTCAGAGCATCGTGGTCTCAGTTCGGAGGTGGCTAGTGGTAAATCCGTTGGGAATCGCTGAGCCTATGGTTGGGTGGAAACGAGCACCCCTCTCAGTAGTTGCACCCGCTTCTGGTGTTATTTCTGATAAGTATTTTATGTATTACATCTTGAAATTCATACACTGATATATATATACATATGTATATATACTCACAGCACTGTGAGATTGTGAACGATTTTAGTGTAAGAATGTCTGTGAATGTTTTGATGATAATTAATGGACATATGCTTGTAATAGAGGAAGCCATGCATGACTTACATCTATAAAAAAGAATCTAATCATGCCAAGGTTGAACTAAGTCAGGTATCCAGTCCATTCTCGAGAATTTGTTTCCCTTATCTGTATCCAGGAATGCCCCAGAATAGACCTCTTCACGGAGATTCCCTCCTTAGAAAGGTTCACTAAGAACCTAGAAAAAGGGCGTGAATGTGCAAGTCTTAACAACCCTGTGCGAAGAGGAATGACCCTCTTGAAATACTGAAGTAGCAGAGTAAGGATAAGTATTGATCAATGGATGAGATCCTGTCGGGGAACCTGTGGTCATTCTCGATCGTTAAATCGAAGGAACGAACGAGGGCGTTAATTGCCTTAACCATTTTTCCTCTATTTTCGAGGATAGCGAGGAAATCTGAATCGTAGACCCCTAGGCTCCATGAGAACATCTGGACCGTTGATTTTTCCACGTCCAAAGAGTAGTAGAAAAGGGCACGACATTTGGACCGATCTGACTCGTCAGATCTGAACTAGGGATCCCGATGGTCGTTAGATCTTTAGGGAGATAGACGAGGGTTAAGCCTCATGAATGGGGGAAAAATGGATCTGAGCCATCCATCCGAGGAGGACAGGTGGTAGGGATCTAAGGATCTCTCTACCTTGGAGGTTTGTGAGGTAAGAGCCCAAAGTTTGGATGCTCCAAGTCGCGAGTGGCGAACCCGCGAGAGGATCAGGACTGTCCATCCGAGGAGGACAGGTGGCAAAGATCCAAGGATCTCGCTACCTCATAGGTTCACAAGGTAAGAGCCCAAAGTTTGGATGCTCCAAGTTGTGATTGGTGAAGCCACGAGAGGATCAGGACCATCCATCCGAGGAGGACAGGTGGCAGATATCCAAGGATCTCGCTACCTCGAAGGTTCGCAAGGTAAGAGCCCAAAGTTTGGATGCTCCAAGTTGCGAGTGGCGAAGCCAGGAGAGGATCAAGACCGTCCATCTGAGGAGGATAGGTGGCAGAGATCCAAGGATCTCGCTACCTCGAAGGTTCGCGAGGTAAGAGCCCAAAGTTTGGATGCTCCAAGTCGCAAGTGGCGAAGCCACGAGAGGATCAGGACCGTCCATCCAAGGAGGACAGGTGGCAGAGATCCAAGGATCTCGTTACCTCGGAGGTTCGCGAGGTAAGAGCCCAAAGTTTGGATGCTCCAAGTCGCGAGTGGTGAAGCCACGAGAGGATCAGGACCGTCCATCTGAGGAGGACAAGTGGCAGAGATCCAAGGATCTCGCTACCTCGTAGGTTCGCGAGGTAAGAGCCCAAAGTTTGGATGCTCCAAGTCGCGAGTGGCGAGGCCACGAGAGGATCAGGACCGTCCATCCAAGCAGGACAGGTGGCAGAGATCCAGGGATCTCACTACCTCGGAGGTTCGCGAGGTAAGAACCCAAAGGTTGGGCGCTCCAAGTCACGAGTAGCGAAGTGCCGAGAGCTAAGCACGAGAGAACACATGGCAACACTTCAAGGTGGGGCCCATGTGATTGACGAGTGGACCCACCTCACCTAGAGAAGGGATTCAATGCTCCGTTGACTCCTCGTGTCTCGGGGATTCACGGGAGAAGGGCATGAAATCTCAACACTTGGACTTACGAATTCACGAGTGGCGAGAGGAGCTAGATTTTAGCCTAACCGATGATCATGCGTAGAGGACGCTGACAGAAGGAAGCTATACCCATTTCGTGATCTCGGGTATTGACGATTTGTGAAGAAGACTGGGGGGCCTTTGATTCATGACTTGCGAGGTTGTGAGTTGTGAAAGGCGCCTGGTTTGTTTGGCCTATGGTCCTAACCCACGATCACAGAGAGGTGAACAGGGAAGAACTAGCCCGCACTAGACCCCCGTAGGACTTCGAGGATTCTGTTCCTTGAGGAAGAACAAATTTTTTTATTATTTAGGTGGTGGATATGTTACAAAGTGGTATTAGAGCATGGTTACAACACTCCGCCTAATTGGGCTCATGCACCAGTCGCGCATAAACCCCATTCGAAACACTCCTATGAGGAGTAACCCCCTAACTTAATTATCTTGTCCAGGAATTAAAAGCTTGGAATATGAAAACCCGACTGTGTATGCATGAGAAAGAGTTATGAAACTATGTGCACATTATAAAATGAATTTAACTCTAGACTTATAGCCAGCGTTTGTCTGTTCACTCCAGCGGACGATCAACCGCAGGAAGCTACAAATGCAGCATATGGTGACTCACTAAGAGGTGGGAGAAGGCTCCCACAACAGAGACGAGGAGTCTGATGAAAGAATAGAAATAGGAACCCCTCCGGACCTAGCTGAGACTGTGAGGAGTCTCATGGTCGAATTGCAAAGCTGCAAGGCCGATAATGAAGGAATGATGAAAGAACAAGAAAAGAAATCCGAGATCAATGCAGTTTTACTACAGAGCTTATCCGACCTACAGCGACAAATGCAACATGAACCTGAGATGCAGAATCATGGTCGTATCAGTGGTCATACTGAGAGAAGCACGTCAAGAAAGGTCCACCCTAGAGGTAAGGGACCAGTGCCAGACGATTCCACTGAGAAGGAAGTTGGCGATTCAGAAGTCTCTTTCAGCAACAGGACCAGTTCCTATTCTCAAAAGAAACAAAAGAAGAAAAAGACTTCTAAAAGTCATAAATTTGAGGAATTCAAAAAGGCCAAACCTCCCTCCTTTGATGGCGAGATAAAGAAGGGAGAGGAAGCTGAGGCTTGGCTACTTGGACTGAAGAAATATTTCAGAGTCCATGATTTCTCAGAGAACCTAAAGGCCCGAGTGGCCACTTTCAATCTAAACGGAAAGGCTTCCATTTGGTGGGAAGATCTTAAGAACATGAAAGGGGTCCGCGAGGAGGACCTGTCTTGGAAACGGTTCGAGAAGTACTTCTGGAAGAAGTATTTGTTGGAAAGGTATTTCGACGAGAAGGCTAAAGAGTTCTATGAACTCAAACTGGGACAACTTACTATGGAGGAGTATGTCAACAAATTCCTTGACTTACTGAGATATGTACCCTACATCAAGGCATAGAAGGCGAAGGCACAATGCTTCATCAGTGGGCTACCCAAGGAAGACTGGAACCGAATTGAATTTGACGAGCCAAAGAACCTAGAAGACACTATAAGAAAGGCAACATATTTTCATGAACAATATGGACATCAGGCAGAGTCTCATGGAGACTGGAAACCGAAGAGTGGCTCAAAATTTTAGAAGAAAGGGAGCAAATCCTCGGGATTTAAAAACTACAAGAAGAACCATAGAATGAACCTTCCAACCCGAAGTGTACTCCAATAGAACTTTCCCTCGGCGGACGAAAATAAAACTTCTGGACCTATACCAGTAAAGACTGATAACCCAAAGAGAAAACCTTTGGAATGCTGGGATTGCAGAGGAGATCATCTTCGGAGAGACTGTCCACTCCGACAACAGAACAGTCGGAAAATTTATAACATGCAGGAAGTGACCACGGTCAATGATGTGGCAAGGAGTGTGCCGCAGATCTATGCAGCCTTGGATAATAACCAAGATGACCACCAAACTTCAGTGGTGGAAATAGAAGGTATGATCTTCGACCATCTGCTATCTGTTTTGATTGACCCTGGTTCAAATTTGAGTTATATAGCCCCTAAAATTGTTGATAAGTGTAAGCTACAGCCACAAAAGCAAACTAAACCATGGTTGGTACAGTTAGCCACTCGCACCAAAAGAAAGGTGGTAGAGGCCATACCAGCCTGCCAATTAATGTTGGGTGAATTCCCCACCCAAGCAACCCTTAATGTATTACCCCTAGGATCATACGATCTATTGATTGGTATGGACTGGTTGGCCGCCCATAAAGCCAAACTGGACTGTTACTATAAAACCTTAGAATGTTTGAGCGAAGAAGGAAAAAGGATAACCCTTCAAGGGATCCGAAAACTGGTCTCGGTGAGACAAATATCAGCATTGCAAATGAGGAAGTATTGCTGAAAGGGATGTCCCCTATATGCGATACAGGTGTTGAAAACAATCGAAGGTGTAGATCCAAGCCCTAATGATCACCCTATCCTGAAAGAATACCGAGATGTGTTTCCAGAGGGGATACCGGGTCTACCTCCGAGAAGAGACATTGACTTCTCAATAGAACTCGCACCAGGAGCGGTGCTGGTGTCTAGAACACCCTACCAGATGAGCACACCGGAGTTAGTTGAACTCAAATTGAAATTGAAAGAAATGATGGACAAGGGTTATATTCGACCCAGCGTGTCCCCATGGGGAGCACCGGTCTTGTTTGTGAAAAAGAAGGATGGCACCCTTAGACTGTGCATAGATTACAGACAACTCAATAAAGTAACCATAAAGAAC
>ML782484.1:162821-184243 GCA_009831015.1 Picea engelmannii | reverse complement strand
GGTCTATCATGGAATGGCCTACCCCAAAGGATGTCTCAGACATCAGATCCTTTATGGGATTGGCGGGATACTATAGAAGATTTATAAAATATTTCTCCAAGATTGGTTGTCCAATCACTGCCCTCCAAAAGAAGGGAACAAAACTTATGTCGACACAACAATGCGAATAAATATTTCAAACCTTGAAACATCTACTAACCCATGCACCTGTGTTGAAAATCACTGACCCAGAAGCTGACTTCCTTGTGTGCACAGATGCCTGTAAAGAAGGGCTCGGAGGAGTCCTTATGCAGGAAGGAAAGGTGATCTGCTATGAATCCTGAAAAATGAATGAACATGAGGTCAACTATGTGACTCATGATCTAGAATTGGCTCCCATAGTGCATGCCTTAAAAATGTGGAGGCATTACCTCCCGGGAAGGAAATTTGTGCTTATGACAGATCACTGTGGATTATGGTATTTGTTTGATCAACCCAAGCTCAATGCTAGACAAGCTAGGTGGATGGCCCTCCTTAGCGAATTTGACTTTGAAATCAAACACATTAAAGGGAAGGAGGATAGGGTGGCCGATGCCCTTAGCAGAAGCATGAGAAAAATTCACCTGGCAGCAATGAGTACCTACGAGACAGATGTCAAGAACAGAGTCAAAGAGGCACAAGAAACAGATCCCTTCGTTCGAAATGTGACCCTGTACCTACATCAAGAACCCACTGGAGTAAAATACGAAGGCTATCAGATGACCGAGGGAGGTCTTCTCACCTAAAGAGATAGACTGTACATTCCCAATTTTGACGACTTGAATACGTTCATCATGGATGAACTACATAAAAGACCCTACACTGGTCACCCAGGATACCAGAAAATGATTACTGCCACCCGGAAACAATTTCATTGGCCTGGATTGAAGAAGGACATAGCCAAATATTTGGCCCAATGCATATAATGCCAACAGGTTAAAGTAGAACATCGACACCCAGCAGGACTATTACACCCTTTACCCATCCCAGAATGGAAATGGGAAACCATCTCCATGGATTTTATCACTCGATTACCAACTTCAACCAAACATAATGACGCCATTATGGTAGTGGTGGATAAACTGAGAAAGTCTACTCATTTCATCCCTGTCAAATCGACCTGCAAGGTGATAGATATCGCACAGGTATTCATGAAAGAGGTGTTCCGACTGCACGGCATGCCGAGAGAGATAATATCTGATAGAGACACAAAATTCACTTCCAAATTCTGGAAATCATTGATGGCAGATTTAGAAACCAAATTTTTGTTTAGTACCGCCTATCACCCTCAAACCGATGGACAGACAGAAAGAGTAAATCAGATATTAGAAGATATGTTAAGGATGCATGCGATGCATCAACCTAGGAAATGGGAAGACTACCTGCCATTGGTAGAATTTGCCTACAACAACGGCTACCAAGCATCCATAAAGATGAGTCCATTCGAGTTCCTCTATGGTAGACAGCGTAATACCCCAATCAGCTGGAGTAATCCTGTAAATAGGATTTCTATTGGATCTGATATGTTGAAAGAAATGGAACAGCAAGTGACTCAGATAAAACAAAATCTGAAGGCCGCTCAGAGCCGATAGAAAAGTTATGTTGATCAAAAGAGAACTCCAAGAGAGTTCAAAATGGGAGACCATGTATATCTCATAATCAAGCCCAGAAGGAGTTCCCTAAAAATGGGGGCTTGTGCCAAATTGGCACCCCAGTATTGTGGACCCTTTGAGGTCCTAGACAGAGTGGGACCTGTAGCCTATCGACTAGCACTTCCTCCCACAGTAAAAGCACATAATGTCTTCCATGTTTCATTATTGAAGAAATATGTACATGATGTTAATCATATAATTGAATGGTCTGTGATCCAGGTGGAACCGGAGGGAGAATTTCTACCAGAACCCCAATGCATATTGGACAGAAAGGAAACCCGGCTCCAGAACAGAACCATTGCACAGGTCAAGGTGCAGTGGAAACATTTTGGCCCAGATGAGGTACAAGGGAGATGGAAGATGCCATGAAACAGGCATATCCGATTTTGTTTACTTCTGTACATGCAATTCGTGTTAGTAGATAAGAACATCGAGGAGGATGTTGCTTTTTAAGGGGGAGGGAATTGTAACACCCTGTTTCCCCCAGCTTGTAAATATAACTAGACTGGCCAAGAACTATGGAAAACTCATAAATGAGAATATGTGATGTAAATGGACCTTGAGAAGAGGTCAATGAATGTGAATAACATTCTGAATTTATTGCAGGACTGTTGATGAGGGGATGTGAAGAAAAAGAGACCACGATGGCGGTGGAGGGCACCTGAAAAGGTAGCGTTAACTTCCACCGAGAATTAAATACCGTATTTGGACTCCACTGGCCCGAAGAACCAAAAGAGGCTCGCTGGCCCTGAAATTCAATGCCTCGCAGGCTGGTAGGCGGATGGCTTGATGAGGGATGGGATGGTGAACCACCCATCCATAGAGCCGTTAGGCCTGATCGGCGCGAGGGTAATCGTGCCACACACAACCTCGTGAGAGGATAAGGCGTATGGCAGAAACAATTGAGGGAAGACGCAAGGGGAACTCTGGCATTACGCAGAGTGAGTGATAGCAGAGAGGGAGGATTGCAACCTTCGCTCCTGGTCACTGGCAGACAGAGAGACGCAGTCTCATAGCATCATGGTCTCAGCTCGGGGGTGGCTAGTGGTAAATCCATTGGTATTCACTGAGCCTACGGTTGGGTGCAAACGAGCACCCCTCTCAGTAGTTGCACCTGCTTCTGGTGTTATTTCTGATAAGTATTTTATGTATTGCATCTTGAAATTCATACACTGATATATATATATACTCACAGCACTATGAGATTGTGAACGATTTTAGTGTAAGAATGTTTGTGAATGTTTTGATGATAATTCATGGACATATGCTTGTAATAGAGGAAGCCATGCACGACTTACGTCGATAAAAATGAATCTAATCATGCCCAGGTTGAACTAAGTCAGGTATGCAGTCCATTCTCGGGAATTCGTTTCCCTTATCTGTATCCAGGAATGCCCCAGAATAGACATCTTCATGGAGATTCCCTCCTTAGAAAGGTTCACCAAGAACCTAGAAAAAGGGCGTGAATGTGCAAGTCTTAACAACCCTGTGCGAAGAGGAATGACCCTCTTGAAATCCTGAAGTAGCAGCATAAGGATAAGTATTGATAAATGAATGAGATCCTGTCAGGGAACCTGCGGTCATTCACGACCGTTAAATCGAAGGAACGAACAAGGGCGTTAATTGCCTTAACCCTTTTTCCTCTATCTTCGAGGATAGCGAGGAAATCTGAATCGTAGACCCCCAGGCTCCATGAGAATGTCTGGACCGTTGATTTTTCCACGTCCAAAGAGTAGTAGAAAACGACGCGGCATTTGGACCGATCTGACTCGTCAGATCTGAACTAGGAATCCCGACAGTCGTTAGATATTTAGGGAGATAGATGAGGGTTAAGCCTTGTGAATGGGGGAAAAACGGATCCGAGCCGTCCATCCGAGGAGGACAGGTGGCAGAGATCCAAGGATCTCGCTACCTTGGAGGTTCGCGAGGTAAGAGACCAAAGTTTGGATGCTCCAAGTCGCGAGTGGTGAAGCCACGAGAGGATTAGGACCGTCCATCCGAGGAGGACAGGTGGCAGAGATCCAAGGATCTCGCTACCTCGGAGGTTCGCAAGGTAAGAGCCCAAAGTTTGGATGCTCCAAGTCACGAGTGGCGAAGCCATGAGAGGATCAGGACCGTCCATCCGAGGAAGACAGGTGGTAGAGATTCAAGGATGTCGCTACCTCGGAGATTCGCAAGGTAAGAGCCCAAAGTTTGGATGCTCCAAGTCGCGAGTGGTGAAGCCATGAGAGGATCAGGATCGTCCATCTGAGGAGGACAGGTGGCAGAGATCCAAGGATCTCGCTACCTCGGAGGTTCGCGATGTAAGAGCCCAAAGTTTGGATGCTCCAAGTCACGAGTGGCGAAGCCACGAGAGGATCAGGACCGTCCATCCGAGGAGGACAGTTGGCAGAGATCCAAGGATCTCTCTACCTCGGAGGTTCGCGAGGTAAGAGCCCAAAGTTTGGATGCTCCAAGTCGCGAGTGGCGAAGCCACGAGAGGATCAAGACCGTCCATCCGAGGAGGACAGGTGGCAGAGATCCAAGGATCTCGCTACCTCGGAGGTTCGCGAGGTAAGAGCCCAAAGTTTGGATGCTCCAAGTCGTGAGTGGCGAAGCCACGACAGGATCAGGACCATCCATCTGAGGAGGACAGGTGGCAGAGATCCAGGGATCTCGCTACCGAGGAGGTTCACGAGGTAAGAACCCAAACGTTGGGCGCTCCAAGTCGTGAGTAGCGAAGTGCCGAGAGCCAAGCACGAGAGAACACATGGCAACACTTGAAGGTGGGGCCCGCGTGATTGACGGGTGGACCCACCTCGTCTAGAGAAGGGATTCAATGCTCCGTTGACTCCTTGTGTCTCGGGGATTCGCGGGTGAAGGGCATGAAATCTCAACACTTTGACTTACGAAGTCACGTGTGGCGAGAGGAGCTAGAGTTTAGCCTAGCCGACAGTCATGCATAGAGGACGCTGACAGAAGGAAGCTATACCCATTTCGTGATCTCGGGTATCGGTGATTTGTGAAGAAGACTGGAGGGCCTTTGATTCACGACTTGCGAGGTCGCGTGTTTTGAAAGGTGCCTAGTTTTTTTGGCCTGTGGTCCTAACCCACGATCACAGGGAGGTGAACAGGGAATAACTAGCCCACACTAGACCCCCGTAGGACTTCGGGGATTTTGTTCCTTGAGGAAGAACGAAAATTTTTATTATTTAGGTGGTGGATATGTTACACTTAGGGATGAATCTCATAGGAAGAGACCTTAGTACCTTTTGAACAATTACAGATTCTTCGATTTCTTCCCCTAATCCTATGATTACATTCACTGTTTCGTCAACTCTTAAGAAGTAGGCTACAATATTCTCATATTCCTTCGTTTTTAGTTGTTTGAACTGACCTCTTTAAGTTTGAAGTTTTGATGCTTTGACTTTTGTATCTCCTTCATAAATATTTTGAAGCTTGTCCCAAATATCTTTAGTGGATTTACAATGTGAAACTTTGGTGAATATTGTTTCACTGAGACCATTCAAAAGTGCATTTGTAGTTTTGGAATTATTCTGACCGAGTTTCACTGCTTTGTCATTTGTTGGTGGAACTGTTGGTACTATGTATCCATCTACAATTGATTGCCAAATTTCAAACCCATGTTCTTGTATATATGTCTTCATCCTTATACTCCAAAAAGAATATTTTTGTCCATCAAAGTGTGGTATTCCATTTTTATATGAGTTGGTACTCTCCATGATCTACCTTTCAGTGGTTAAAATGATTTCTGAAGGAACCTGCTCTGATTCCAATTGTTGGATTACTGAGAGGGGGGTGAATCAATAATAGTGTAATTATAATCTTTTTTCTCCAATTAATCCAAGTGTTATATCAATGTAGAATTATTATCCAATAATGAGAAATAATAAATGAACAATCACACACGTACACAGTACACCAATGTTTTACATGGAAACCCAAATTGGGAGAAAACCACATAATATTTTTTCTTATATGTCTTGAAGAATTACATTCATTCGAAGCACCAACTTCCTTTTTTTTTTCCAGTTGCAACTGGAAGGAGGCTCCAAACCCCTAGTTTCTTAGGCTACAACCCGAGGGAATCTCCAACTCCCCAATTCTCTAGCTACAACCAGAAGAAGGCTACAACCCCCTAAGTTCTCTCGCTACAACCAAAAGGTGGCTACAACCACCTGTCCTTGCCCCCTCCAACCACCCTGAAGTAGAAGTAGAATGATGGAACCACTGTTACACTATCACTGTGAGATATACTATTGTAAACCTATACCAATAAATCTGAACCATGCATCACCCTGTATCTCAACCTGTAATCAACCTGTACTATAAACAAGTGCATCAACCATGCACCAAATGGTACCATAAACAAGTGCATCAACCATGCACCAACCTATACCAAACAATCTGTAATCAACCTGTACCATAAACAAGTGCAACCAACCAAGTTCCAAGTATGTACCAATCATGTGTCAACTACTCATCAATTATGACTCATCAATATGTACCGACATCGTCAACTGTACACCTCATGTATGTGCCAACTCATCAACTACTTGTCTCAACCATGTACCCAACTTGTACCTCAACCAAAAGCCCTCATCAATTTCATCATCCAAATATGATTTATAAATCTATAATAGAACTGGTGTATATGATCACATACCTGCAAACCTTCCTTAACTTTAAACAACAAGAGACTAGCATTTACATCGAACTTTTCTTTAGTCTCACATGACTATTTTTGGATTAGTCAACAACCCTGACTTTAAATAATCATAACTTTGTACCTGTAATGAATAAATATCTGAAACTGATACACAATGTTATTCAGTTTGTTTTATACAATTCCTCCAGGCATCACTACTTGGAACCTCTCAGAAAATTAGTTATATAAAAAATGGAATACCTTGTTGAATTTTGGATTATTCTAGAGAGGGGCCTTGTAGATCGTGCTCCGCAGGGAATATTTGTTGAATCAATCTAAAATTGTTACACAACATAATACAAAGTGTACTCTAACCAACACATTTTTTCCTACTAAATTTTCATCTGTTATGAATAAATTATGATGTTTTGACCCGAAACACTTGTTTTTGACTAATTTCAGGACTAGCAACAAACCCTATTTTCCACAGAGTGTAACGCCAAAAATACAATGACCCACAAGCTGGATTTTTTACCATGGATACTTGGATATGTTTACTCAATGGAATATCCATTTGACATTCTGAATCATTCTATAAAATACATTATTTCAAAAATGGTGAGATTACCCGTAAATAACATACCTTAGAAAGCATCATCAAAAGAATTTATCCTTCCTTGAATTCCGACCTTCTTTTCTTCACCTTCCCTCATTAATTTGTCTTAGATATCCTTTGGTTACCTCAGACACCTATAGGTATTCAATATTATCAAGTGTGATTGCCTCTTATTTATACTCTCCAAGTAGCTTCCTTAAAAACATCTTCTAGTTCACTTTGCCCACTTTCCTTATTTTAGGGTTAACCCACTTCTAATTTCTCCATTAAATTTATTATTTAAATAATTGATTTTGTATTCAATTTGAATTATAGTGCACTCATCACTTCACTTTATTATTTAACTTTAAAAACTTTTAAACCACTTTGACTACTTTGACCCCTTGGGGCTTCTAGATGACATATGAGGGTCCTCGAACTTTGTAAGTCCATAACTCTCAAACCGTGAGGAGTTATATGATGTTCCACATACCACCATAAATGGAATGACATGTACTATCCATATAGAATAGTATTACCTAAAAATATATCAAAACTCATACCTTTATCCATCAAACAAACATGGGTCCATTACCCAAACCTGGGTTCTCCAACTTCTCATGGCCATAACTCTCTAACTGTGAGGAGTTATGTGAAGTTCCACATACCACTGTAAATTGAATGACAATCAATATACATATAGGATAGTTTCACAGAAAAATTCATTGACATTCATCTCATTATTCCATAAATAAGTATGGGTTCTCTAACCATACTTCTAGGATAACTCAATCCGCAAAGCGTCTTCCCGTGAGGGATTTCACCATAAGGGGACCACTTTGTATTTCATCCATTTCTAATTATTATCAGCCATGACAAGACAATAACGAGTCATCTTTACATCAAACAATCTTGGGCCCATTACCCAACTTTTGTGCTACAAGGATTTCTTCAAGGGTTGACATCAATGACAACCAACCTTAATCAACACAATCTTGGTCCTAGAAACAATGTTTTTTTGCAATGTCTCCACTATTTCATCATCCTCACTAGAAGGATTTTCCTTATCACCACAAGGAGTATCAAGCAAAACATGTTCAGGAGACTAAACTAGAGAATGTTGATCACCTTCATTTGTTTTAGCTGAATGTTTGAGAACATCATCATAAACATAATCATTTGGAGGAAAATAATCATCAAAATTATGTCCACCATTGACATAATCATCTTCATTGCTTTCAAAATCCCCACTTGAGTGAAAATTTTCACCATCTTTCTTAGTACCTTGAAAACCTTCATCACTATCTTGAAAATCCTCACTTGGAGGAAAATCAACATCAACATTGTTTCTTTTTAATTTATCACTCAGGAAGAGTGACTACCAATGGAGTAATTATCTTCGCTACTTTGAAAATCGCCACTTGAAAGATATTATTCATCATCCTCATTACTAGCTTCAAAATCCTCACTTGGAGGAAAATCTTCATTATCCTCATCGGTACCTTCAAAATCCTCACTCTGAAGAAAATCATCAGCATCAACATTGTTTCTTTTAAATTCCTCATTCCAGAAAGATTGTCCAACATTTCCATAATCGTCATCATTACTTTTAAAATCCCCACTTGTGGGAAATTATTCTTCATCCTTATTCGTGCCTTGGAAATCCTCACTTGGAGGAAACTCTTCATCAGTACCTTCAAAATCCTCACTAGGAGGAAATTCATAATCACCAACATTGTTGTCTTTAAATTCCCCACTTGGGAAAAAGTGTCCACCATTGTCATATTCATCTTCAATCCTATTAAAATTTCCACTGGAGGGAATTTCTCCATCATTTTCATTGGTTCCCTCAAAATCTTCATCAGTATGTTGAAACTCCTCACTTGGAGCAAAAATTTCATCCCAATCATTTAAGCGTTCATCATAGTCTCCACTTTGACCTGCATTTTGATTATTTGCATTACTATTAAACTAATGACTAGATTTATCACTATAGTATTCCTCCTCTTCATCATCAGTGCCTTCAAATTCCTCTGATTTAGGACTTTCATGAGGAACATAATGAATAAAACTTATTGCGCCATGATCAAAATTATGACTAGCTAAAACATATGACGCCTCATTTGCATTACAAACATTCCTATGGAATTTCCTAGTCCCAACATAAGAGGTATGCGAACAATTTTTTGATCTCTCAAAAATAAAATCTTCTTTATCTGATGAAGCCAACCCTTCTCTCTGAGAACATAGAATGATAGAAATGTTCACCCTCCCTATGACATTATTATAACATGAATAATGATCTTTTCCCTCTAAATTCTCCCCCCCCCCAAAAAAAAAAAATTAATAATAATTTCCCTCCAAAAATTTCTCCCAAAATATTTCCCAAAATTTTATCCCTAAATATTCCTTCCAAAATGTTCCCCTCAAATTTTTCCCTCCAAATTTTCCCCCCAATTTTTTTTCGCTTATTTTCCCTTAAAATTTAAAAACAATTTTTACTCGTTTATTTTGTTATTTACATGTTAAATACAATATTTATCATGTTTATTTATTGATCCCACATTTATTAAACATATTGATGATCCATATAGTTTTAGGTATATATGTAGACAATATACCTAATTTTTATTTATCCCACATTTGTTATACTAACAATAATTTATATCATCTGTGTTATATATACACAATCTTGTTTTATCTTTTTATATTGTATTATATCTTGGGCAAGATTTGTTTTAGGATTTGGAGCAAGCTAAAACATCGAGAAGACATCCGAGGAGAATATAGCAAGCAAAGCGGACACATCGAGCTCAACATCCAAGGAGAATTTAGCATTACTTTTTTCTTAAATTCTTACAATTTACGAAAACATATTGTGTATAAAATTATCTTAAAATCACATAAAATAAAATTATGCGAAAATTAAAAAAAACTTAACTTTGTTTAGATGTTTTCTACTTTTTTCTAAAAAATACCCAATTTTTTAAAACATTGGAGAATTTTTTCAGAAAATCTTAACAAAAGCCTTAACATCTTTTGAAAAACAAAATGCAAAAAAAATGAAATTTAGATATAATTTAAAAAAAAAAATAGTTTTTTCATGGTTTTTTAGTTAAATTTTATTAGTTTTGCGCTTGGGGCTTGGTCGTGGGGGCTAGGGAGATGTCGAGCATCGCCCTATCCCCCATTTCCAAGCCCTAGGTGCTCTCGGGGCTTGGTCATGGGGGCTAGGGCGATGCCTGACATTGCCCTAGCCCCCACGACCAAGCCGCGGGCGCGCCTAGGGCTTGGTCGTGGGGGCTAGGGTGATGTCAGGCATTGCCCTAGCCAACCCGCGACTAAGTCACGGTCCCGTGGGACCTTACCTTAGCCACGGGGGGGGGGGTCGCAACTGGGGCTTGGCCATGGCGGCTGGGGTGATGTCGGGCTTCGCCCCAGCCCCCCCACGATTAAGGCACAGTCTCGTGGGATTGTGCCTTAGCCAGGGGGGGGAGCTTGGGGCGATGCCCGACATCGCCATAGCCTAGATAGCCCTGTGGCCAAGCTATAGGCATGGATGTCACTTGGTCACGGCGGACCAGCTCTGTGGACAAGCCGTGGGCGCCTACAGCTTGCCCACAGGGCTGGCCCCCCACGTCCAAATCACAGCCCATTGTAATATCTTATTACATATTACATTGTAATATGTTATAACATATTACAATGTAGTATGGTATAACATATTGCAATGTAATATGTTATGACATATTACAATGTAATATGTTATGACATATTACAATGTAATATGTTATGACATATTACAATGTAATATGTCATAACATATTACATTGTAATATGTTATAATGCACAATTAAGCCCAATAATTATATGGATCATTTTTTTTTACATATGGCATAATTAAGCCTAATAATTATATGGATTGAATTTTTTTGTACATATGGGTTAAAAAATTTAAATTTTTTGTTAAATTAGTTTTTATAATCAATGTTGTGTTTTTTAGTTTATTATAATGTGAAAGACCTAATTTTTTTCTTATCTTAATATAGGAAAATGGTCGGAAAGATATTATCTATGAATACAAATGGATCACTACCTACAATAATGGCATCAAAAAATGCAACTGGAATCTCCATCAATGTTAGGCAACAAAATGATAGCTTAACACTTGAGCTATCAAAGGCAATGAAGAATGTTAGAGAGTGGAAATCTGTGGAAGGTGAAAAAAAAAAAGAATATTCCTAGTTTGTTAAAGACAAGCAAGGAAACAATGGAGATCATATATATTTGTATTGTGTTGAATCATAACATGTGCAAGGAAATTATCAAGAACTTGGCTTGTTATGAGATATATATGTTTGGTTCCAGCCACATATATTGTTCATGCACTTTTCAAACAAGGGAGAACTTATATCAAGTTTAGATATTGTTTCAAATTAAGAACTTTTAACAAGAATGACTGTTTTTCAGAATTATGTGCATCCATCGTTGATGACATTGAGAAAGGAAATGTAAGTTTTTTATTTCTATTTTTGTGTTGTTTATTATTTTTAGTATCATGGTAATGTTTTAATTTTATTTAACATGAAAATGTTATATTTTATTTTTACAGGATTTTGCTGAACGAATTTCACATATATTAGTGGGGATTTACTCTACAGAGAATGATATCATGGATGTCATCAACGCTAAATTCATATTGAAAAGACATAAGAAGGAAGGAAAAATAAACATAATGTAATGGAGGTTGAACCTACAAGAGTAGACAGAGAAGAACATGAAAGAAGAAAGAAAAATCCTCATTCTAGAAATCCTAAAAGGGTTACATTTGAAAATGAGGAAACTCCAAATGAATATTTTTTTGAGATTGAGCACAATGAGGTTATCACTCCTTCTCGCAAAAAGAACAAAAAAGATAAACACAAAAGAGTGATGGTTGATGATGAGTCCATTCCTATTGATTATTAAGAAATAATTGATTTAGATGAAACACATTTAAATCATAAGAGGAAGAAAACAAATGTTGATAATGTTCAAGAAGCCATCGTTAGCTTGGAGTATTATAGTGAAAGTTCTAAAGGTAGCAGATAAATAATAACACTAGGTGTTGATCTAGAGGATGGTATTATGAAAAAAACACAAAATTCCATTTGAAATAGAATGAGGACGACAAACTTAGTTGATGATGGCCACACATTTCAGTTGAATGCGAAAAAACTTTATAAACACACAAAAGGGCAGGAAAAATATCAAATTAGAAAACCACATCACTTGCATATTCACAATTTGAAAGCATTGAATAGATGCAATCCATATGCACATGTGGTTGACTACCTAGTTCTTGTTGACCCAATGGAGGTTCCTACGAGGGAAGAATTTGATCGATCAAAATGTTTTGACTACAAATATTATGTGATTGGAGAAAATCATTCTGCAGAGGCTAGGAGAGAATTGATGCAAGAATTTCCCAATAATCCTCTTTTTGAGAGAATCAAATGCATAATTTATGTCGGTTTAACATATTCGGAAGCAAAGTTATCAGCATGGGATCATAACACAGACAATGAGTAAATAATGTCTATGACCTTCATTCAAAGGGTGAGATTTATCCACAATGAATTTTCTAAAATATGCCACGGGGAGAGATCAAATGTTGATGTTAAGTTTCAGAAGCAATGTTGTATGGAAATAAGATTTTCACTTGATGATGAAAAAACAAAAGAAAAATATCGCAAAGCAAGTGATATATTTGGAATTTTGGATAATTATTTTCAATTGGGATTTAGAACTGGACAGGTATGCGATTTCATAGATGAGATATTCACCCTATGGGAAAATCTTAGTATAAAAAATCCAGGAGTTAAGAAGGTTAAACCATTGATATGTGGCACGAGTGAGAGAAATCCTAACATAAGAAATCTTCCAGATGATATGACTATAACACCTTGGAGATAAATACAAGGAGTGAAGGATGATAAACTTATCATAACTATATTATCACGTGTTAGGTTGGGAGAATTGTCA
The DNA here is from genome assembly GCA_009831015.1 of Picea engelmannii. Lineage (NCBI taxonomy): Eukaryota > Viridiplantae > Streptophyta > Pinopsida > Pinales > Pinaceae > Picea > Picea engelmannii. The sequence goes on along the minus strand of ML782484.1, from coordinate 171,306 downwards.
ATGGAAGAAATGTGTGATGAATTTAAAAAGTAAGTCTATTGAGTCATTTTTATTTATGTTAGGAAAAGAAAATTAATTTTTCCAGTTTAATATCAATTTAACATTATTTTTGTTTTATTTAGTCACAAGGTGTATATGAAAATACAATAGGAAATGGTCAATATGTTGAATGAATAAAGTTCAGATGATGTTAAACTCAACTATCGAGGTTCAAGATCTTCAGCAGCATTGAAACAATTTTTTGTTGCATTCAAAAAGTTATGTTGATTTATTACATTCATATTATTCGTTTGTAAGTAAATTTATTTATATTTAATTAGTTATAGATATATAAGTATATGTTTGTTTGTTCCATTAAATATGCCAAAGAAGAATGCAGATGGAGTACCTGAAACTTTCAAAAGTTTTATTCAAAAAGCCAATTTTGAAAGAGAAAGAACGAGATGTGTTCCAAGTGTTCAACTTGATGACACCCTTGATCACTGCATTTGGAATGAGCTCAAAATTGTTCACTATAAAGTGATATTAGGTGATTGTGAAAAACTTGCAAGTATTGTTCCTAAAAACGAAAACTACCTAGTTATTGCGGATATCCCTCATGGTTATAATATCCCAAACATTGAATATGATACCGAGCCTTATACTTACCAAGATTTCAGTAAAGTGGTTATGGGATTTACAAAAGTTACAACATCACCATTTTGGAGATTTCTAGTATTTCATTCAGAAACACAACAAGGATTAGTACAATCAAGATTCAAGGGGAAAGAAAATACAAGGATCCAGTTTATTTGGTAATATATTGAAAGTGTATGTTTAGCAATTAAGATTACAAAACAATTTTATTAATTCACAAGTTAATTGAATTTTCACTTATTTATGTTACAGGCACAAGCCAAATATTCATAGCTCTAAGAAAGGATCATTTAAACATGATTTTGAGAGTATACATCTTTCAACCTGGACTAAATATGATTCTTATAATTCTATTCTTGTCAATGCAAATGATGGAGAGACTCCTAGTAGTATATTGGTATACAATGTTGTGGTTAGAAATCTAACATATGAGGAAAAAGATATGAAAGGAGAGATGGTTAACATTTATAAAAAACCACAAACATTAATTAATTATCTTATAGATAAATTTTCAAATGAAGAAGATTGGGTTTTGGATTTGTTCTTAGGTTCAGGTAAGGATTATGATCTAATATTTATGAAATCATACTTAAATCTTAGATTATTTTTAATTTATGTCTTTTTATAGTATCTAACTTCATTATTTATTTTGTATTTGGTGATTAGGTATACATTAGCCTATTTCTACAGAAAGGAAGGAATTGCATAGCCATTAAAAGTGACCCATTGCAGTGTAGTTTTATTCATCAAAGAATTAATGTTATTCCAACTCTTCCAGATGAAATGCAATAAGTTGGCTTGAAGAAAGGAGATTTTAGTGAATCAAAGGTGGAACAATTGTCAAAGGAACCTCAATTACCATTAGGAGGAATAATTGGAAAGGATCACTTTGGAGAACTTGCAGATATCAAAGAACCAATGGAAGAACAAAATGACACAATGGAAGCACAAAATGATGTGGAAGAAGATGATAATGTGTCTGATGAAAATGATGAATTTTGCAAATTTTTTATGAGTTATAACTGTAATGATTTGACTTTCATATTTGAAAATAAGAATAAAGATGTATCTATTTTTGTTTTGTGATGAATCTTTTTGTTGTTTCTTTTTTCATTTTATTTTTATGTGTATCTCTATACATTGGAAAATTTTATTAAATGTTGTCATTTTTTTACTTCAAATGTATAAAAATATGAAAGAAAATGATAATTTTTTATAAAATTTAGACCTTTTTTTGTTCAATTATGTCCATAAAAATGTTTTATTTGACATGTTATTTTAAGGAATATGTACCAAAATGTATAGGTTTTTTATGATATATGGCTATAAAATGTGTATTGTTTTTATAAATATTCAAAAGTAGTGTTATTTAACTACAATGTTTTTTCGATTTATTGAAGTAAAGGTAAACAATGTGTTAAACATGATGTTTTTCCCTATATTTAAAATGTATGGAACAATAAATTAATTAAGGAGACAAAATTCTATGAAAAATCGTAACTTCAAAAAAGTAAATGGTAAAAAACATTTTTAAGATTGAAAGAAGCATGAAAAAAAGACTAAAAATGGAGTTGAGTAATATATATATATATATATATATATATATATATATAGAAAAAATTAAAAATAGATGAAAAGTGAGCATTTAAAAAAATAATGTGGATACATTGTGGATAAAAAAATTTAAAATATCAAAAATCACCTAAAAACGGAGAGGGGGTGCTATCGGTAGCACCATTTTTAAAAATGGGGTAAAAAATTGGACCCCCCAGAAAATGAGAACTCTGGAAAGTTCTCGTTAATTTGGTAACTATGTTGGGGTCATTACATATGGTATCAGAGAGGATTCAACCCTGCGACTGTGGATCACCATGCTTTCCACTACAGTAAACCCTTGAGTAATAACCTAGCACTAATTAAATCTTTAACCTTTGCATGCAGTAATCATGGTTAGGGAACGTCATGGAGGTAGACGATGTGGTGCCTTGGAAGGAGGTGCAACTCCTCCAGTAGCCCCGCGCTAGAGGGGTCCAACCCCTAGTGAGAAGAACAAGTCTTGATCATGAGTAGATTGTCACTTGGGATACGTTGATGGTCTAACAAGGTCCTTATAGGGAAATGTCAAAGGCCTTGAATATCTGTCTATACTAAGGTAAGGCTAGGGCGCCTATACCCCTGAGGGTCTATAGCGCACTCCTGCTAGTATGGGTAGCATTCACAGAGAACTCAAGAAGGATAAATTTCCTGAGTTCACGAGAGCCATGGACGACTTAGTCGTCGAGGGATGGATGAAGAACAACGAGACATGCTTTGCGCTTCGTGGTTACAACTTCTAGCGCGAAGGTCCACAAGGTGGTCTTCTGCATAAGGGGAGTGCTCTTCTATGGTGGAAGAAACTTCTACCTCCGCTAAACATGGTAGTCGAAGTCGTGTTATGAGAACGATTCGAGGAACAGGTTTGGGAGAAGTATTGTGAGAAGAATTCATTGAGTGCCAGCTCGATGAGTTCATCTACTTAGAACAGTGTGGTCATACAGTGTTGGATTATAAGACCATTTTTGTGGAACTACTTCGGTATGTCCCGCATCGGAACTAGAAAGGATGGAGATCAACAGGCTCGTGATTGGCCATAACTCAAACTTTCATGCTAATGTGAGGATTTAAATGCCTCAGACGTTGAACGATGCAGTCCAGTAGGCCACATAGATATGAATAATTGACCACGGGATTCATAGCATGACTCCTACAAGATCGTCTGGACTGACAACATCTGGTGCGCATTAGCATCAGACGCCAACCGAAAAATACATCTTGGTATCAAGATACGACTATAGAATCCTTGTTCACGACATCACAATGATGGGTTCCTCAGCAGAAAATCCCTACAGGGTATTGCCACCAATAACCGCAGTTAGGTTTGTCAACCGAATAGAAGAGGATAGGAGGTTGGTAGTTTAGCAACTTCTACTTCGTGGACCAGGAGTTTAATATCAGAGACGTGTGTTGGACATGTGGACATGTGGACATGTGTTGGACTGTTCAATTGAAAGGCTGGATTGGTCGGGTCAACAGGACACACTACCGTTGGGGGAGATGGGCGAGGCCAACATGATTATTTATCACGATGAATAACCGCCAGGCTGAGCGCTAGCCCATGATTCTCAAGGCGTCAGGTACCATCTCCAACCAAACTTATTATTTTCTAGATCCCGATGCTACACAGAGCTTTATTGCTAGTACCATGCTAAAGTGATTCAGGTAAAAGCATTTGAAAGGATGAGCTTAGATTCTTTGATCTGGATTTGGGTGCCAACTTGATGGTTGGAGGAAGGGGTATGAACTGTTAGTTTAACTTGGGGAATAGTGTAAGATCTTGACGACATGGTTAGTATGGACTAGTTATAATCGCATGACGTGATACTCAATTAGAAGATGAAACGATTGAGTATGGTTGATGATGAGGGATAGAGACGAGTGATTGTAGGAAGGAACTAGGGAGTATCCATGAGGTTCATTCTTACCTAAAGGTATAGAATAGCATGTGCACGGATGAAAGCTATCTGCAATCTTGGCACTGAATGACAAGGGCGTGATGAAATTATTTGAAGGACCTTCTCGTGGCACTAGTTTTGCTGACATGTTTCAAGAAAATTACCCAGATTCTTGCCCACAAAGGAGTTGGAGTTTATAATCGACTCAAAATCCTAGAACTAAATCGATAGCAAGAGTGCCTTATCGGATGTCAATCCCTCAGTTAAGGAGGTTAAAATGCAATGAAAGGAGTTGATGGAATTAGGACTTATGCATCTAAGTATGTCACCTCGGGGTGTTCCTGTTATTATCATATGAAAGAAAGTTGGATCGTGGGGACTCTGTATTGACTACCGTCATCAGAACGAGGCAACAATCAACAACCCGTATCTGTTTCCAAATGTAGAAACTTTGCTTGATCAAATGTAAGGCGTGACAATGTATTCATGTTTTATTGGAGATTAGGTTATCACCAGTTACAAATTAAGAAGGAAAATATTCATAAGACCGCATTCAAGATGAGGTTTGAACTATACAAGTTTACCATATTATCTTTTGGACTACCAAATTCCCCTAGGGTATTCCTGAGATTAATGAATGGGGGGTTCTGTGAATAATCTAACAAGTTGTTAGATAATTCATTGATGGAATTTTGATTTATTCTTGGAAGATGGAAGAACATGACAAATGTTGCGCTTGGTACTACAGTGTTTACAAGAGAACAACTTACGGGAAACTGTCGAACTACCCTTTTTACCAATCAAGGATTCATCACTTAGGATGTGTTATCTCCGGAGAAGGTATCGTTTTGGATCCAACGAAGGTAGAAGTTGTTATGGAATGGCCCGCGCCGACGAACGTACTGAAAGTGTGTAGATTTATAGGTTTAGCAGGATATTATTGACAGTTCGTCGAGGGTTCTTCGAAGATAACAAATCCAATTATGGAATTGCAGAAGAAGAACAAGAAGTTTGTGTGGACAGAGAAATGTGTGGAATCATTTAGAAGGATCAAGGAGATGTTGACGACAATTCCAATACTAAAAGTTCCTACCATGGACGAGGGCTTCTTGGTATGCACTGATGCATCCAAGGAAGGCTTAGATGAATCCTTGAGGCAAGATGGTCGAGTGATCGCTTACATCTTGAGGAAGTTAAGGAAGCATGTGGAGAACTATGTGGCACATGATTTGGAGTTGTTTTCCATTGTGTATTCCCTGAGAGTGTGGAGACACTAACTTATTAGATGGAAATTCGAACTAAAAACAGACCACTGTGGTTTACAACACCTTTTTACGCAAAATGAATTGAACACGAGGAAAATTCGTTGGTCGGAACTGCTTATCGAATACAATTTTGATATTTCCTACTTAAAAGGATAGTGAACAAAGTGGCAAATGCGTTGAGTTGGAGACCATGCATTTTTTCAGTGATACCTCTTCAAATGAATCTACGTGAAAATATTCTAACTATAGTGTGACACTGGCTGGTATAAAGAGGATAAGGAATTTTTTTGGAAAGACACCATGATGGTACCAAAATTGATGGATATACTATGGACAATGATGGATCTTTGAGATATAATAACCAGATTGACTTACAGCCCAACGAAGATTTGAGAATTTTTTATCTTATGAAAAGCTCATAGAGCAGTGTACATGGCTCATCTAGGAGTCATGAAGATGAGGACTGACCTTAATCCCTTATTCTTCTGGAAGGGATAAAGGAAGACATCATCAACTGAATGGCGAGATGTCTAGAAGGTTGACGGGTGAAGGATGAACATACACATCCGACAAGATTTGTACGACCAAAAGTTATTCTAGAATCGACATGGGAGGTCATTTATACGAACTTCACTGTTGAATTACTACTGACGATAATGAGACATGACTTGATTGTCATGACAATTGACACTCTGATGAAGAGTTCATATTTTTTCCTTGTGCGTACGACGCATCAGGAACCAAGTATAGCTAGAGTTTATATCGGTAGATTTTGACACTTCCATACATATCAAGGCAATCGTATCCGATAAGGGATTTGGTGTTTGCAAGATGATTTTGGATGAGTTTCCCAAGAGGCCTCGAGAACACCACCGAACTTTAGTACAACATGTCCTTGATATAAACAGGCTGATCGAAGGATAAAACCAATTTGGGAAGGTTGTGTTGTGTATGTGTGTGTTGGACCAATAGAAACGTTGGGAATATTTCTGGTTGTTGGTCACGTTTGCGTGCAAGAATAGCCATCAAGGCACCATTAAGATGGCTCCATTTGATTTTCTTGATGGGAAACTATATTGGATGCCTTTGAGTTGGGATCAAATCGAGGATGGGGTCCTGGTAGGACCAGAAGCGATCCAAGAATTGAAAGAACAATTACAATGATACGAAAGGGGATGGAAGAAGCGCAAGATCGACACAAGAGTTATGTCATTGTGCATAGCATTGATCATTTATGAAGTTGTCCTATCAACTAGCCGTGCCTAATTCCCGAGGATTATGCACATTCTTTTTCTTATATCGTTTGTGACGTGATGTTAGTGATCCTACGCATATGATTGAATTGAGTTATTGTGGGTATCAGACTAGGGTGCGCTCACGGCGGAGCCAATCTGCATTCTGGACCATCGCATTTGACAGCTACAATGTCGAACAGTCAATCAGGTCAAGTTCTAGTAGGACAATTATAGTCCACACTCGGCTACCTGGGAGAACGCATATGATATGCGTCAACAGTTTCCATTTTTTTTTTATAGCTAGACATTTAGATATTGTGAGATACTTTATTTCTGCACTTGTATACTATGAAACTTAGGGACAAAGTTTAAAACAAGAGGGGGTGTATGTAACATCCCGCTCTTGCACACACTTGATGCGATTTATCCTTTGAGGACACTTGCGTGCACGTGATCCGGTTCATTATATGATTGACATTTTTTCTTATGGACTCTGATGAGGATACTGTGGATTATGATGTCATGTTATGTTATTATATATAGATAGGTTCTATTGACTGGTTTCTCCTGAGTGTGCAGGACTCTCAACCGATTGAGGATTTCAATGGCATCGGTGGACCTCCTTGGACTCCAGATCGAGTCAGGGAGTGGAATGCTTATGGTTTGAGTATTTATGTTATTTCATATGTGACATATGACTGGTATATAATGATGTTTATTATGGATCGCTGACATGTTTCGTTGATAGATGTGCGCTGATGATAGCCTGCTAACCAGACTCACTTTTGGAGTTAAGGGGTAATACATGACAACCCAAGATATTGAGGGAGAGGTGTGGCAGAAGCCCTGCCACAACCTACTAGCACTCCTATCGTGCCTCGAACTATAAGTTAACGATTACCTAGTTCGATAGATCCACGATGTCGTGAGGGAAAACTAGGATAGTCGTTCATGATGATTCTAAGGGGAATGCAATAAGGTAGGGTCCTTATTTCTTAGAAGACCTTAGTCTCTCACAAGGTCACCTAATAGAGTATTTACTCCAAGGGCTTGATGTATACCAAATCAGTTAAAAGGCGAGTGGAACCCTTGGAGCACGTAGTGCGTCTTGAAGGGCACGTCACATAAATGAAACATGAGTGAAGGCGAGTGGCACCCTTGGAGTACGTAGTGTTTCTTGAAGGGAATGTCGCGGTTGTTAACACTGGTGAGTCAAGGAACCTAGGTACCTAGAAAACAACATCTTGTTTTGATCAGGTCATCCTTAAGATAATTGTTTCATGAGTAAAGCTTAAAAATTATAAAATTCTCCTAAAAACAAATTTTCTAAGCCTAGGTCTAAGTAGGGCATGAGAACGAAAAATTAATTAAGCAATTAATAAAGGTGCGATGAAGAAAAGTGGGGATAAAAATTAAGTTTAAAAAATAATTGTTAAGTACTTATACCAGATCTGCAAATATACTTCAGAAATAACCAAGAATAAACCATAAACCATTCACCATAACATGAACACAAGAAATAGAGAAAACCCTTGAGGTAGGGCAACACCATATATTAATCCTTATGGAAGGATAAAACTCCTCAAGCAATCCTTGCTTGTACAATCACAATAATCTTCACTATGTTTCATTACATTGCCTAGACTTCTTTATATAGCTCTCCCTATCTCCTAGGAACCTTCTAGAGAGCCTTCTCACATTTATTACATCCAACAACCATAGTGGGCCTTTATTAATATTGTGGACCTAGTCCACCTTACATTGAATGACCACATTCCCATATATTAAATGACTTCCACTAATAACACATAACTACATTCCCATTGGGTACCTCCCTAGGTACCCCATATTACCTCCC
>ML782484.1:144027-156467 GCA_009831015.1 Picea engelmannii | reverse complement strand
AGGGGGGGTGAACCATGGTATATATGTGTTTTTTTTAATGTATGAAGTGTTTCTGATTGTATTTACTTTAGTAATTTTATGATGAACATGTTAAATTATAAAGCAAATAACATTGTGAACTAAGAATAAACTAATGGAATCTATAGAATAGCACTAAGTAAATGAATGTTATAGCTAGTGTTGATCCAGATTATTTTTTGGAACGAATTTAAAGCAGATATATTACAATGAAATACTCATGAAAATTTCCATAAACAAAGAAATACAAAAATACTTGATTTCTATTAATGAAAGAATTGTAAAGAGACTGTAAAAATACAGAGTGCAAGACTCGGTAGAATGGTGGAAGCTTTATCTCTAAGAAGAGATGTGACAGTTACATTCATTCACGAGAAGATGATTACAATTAGGCTCTGAAGGCCTTTTTATGATAAACATGAATGTCAAAACCCTATACATCCAAAAACATAACCCTAGGAGATGAAACACCAAAATTCATGTGGGCCTCGTTTGGGTAAGTTAGTACATTAACTTCCCGGGTTGTAACGTTTACATACGATCTCTGTTTTAGGCGCGTGATAGCTCGTTGGAAAGGTATTTTCAAGAACTACGCATTACACATTTAAAATGTGACTCCATGTACAGTTTAATTGTGGCGACCCAAAAAAACATTGTTTAGGGCCCCAAAATGGCCCTAAAAGTACAACAAGATGTGCTGACATGAAAACATACAAAATAAGCTAGTTGGATTAGGTGGGAGGCCACCAGTATCCACCTAGAAGATGTGTAGGGATTCATAAAGACATGAAAGTGTAGATCCCACAATTACAAAGAAGTAAAGAAGAACGTATTTCACTAAAAACTAAAAAGAGGAGCCAGTTGGAACAGGTGGTTGGCCACTAATATCCACCTGGATCAATCCTCCCCCTTAAGAAGCAATGGTATCCATTGCATTGAGTGCTCAGGGAAGAGGGGAAATAATTTCTTGAATCTGATGCTTGGTGAATTATGTGCCTTGTTGGAGAAGTTGTGCTTCTTGTATTGTGGAATACTATCATAAACCTATTGTTGGAGGGGTTGAATCTGTTCCACCAACCTGTTGTCTCTGGGTTGTATGGGGCATTGTGTAGGCACCGTTTTAGGTGAAGAAACAATATCTTTTGTCTCTTCAACAATCTTTTTTTGCTCAATAGAAGGTGTTGAGGCTGTAGTGGTTGTAGTGGTCTTATGTGCATCCTTTGAACAGATAGTGAAGAAGATAAATATTGCAGTATGAGAGATTACCTTGTTTTGGTGGAGCAATAGTCGGAACTACCTCTGGTATCCTGTAGAGATGACCTCCTAGAGTAATAGTGACACTACGAGGTCTAGACTCATATAAAAAATGATGTTTCCACATATATGGTTGGCCCAAAACCACATCACAGATATTAAGAGGGGAAATATCACACAATACCTCATCCTTGAAGGGATGGATGCCATAGGACAGGTGACACTATTGGCTGACATGAAGATCTCGTCCCTAATGAAGCCATCAGATGTTGTATGGTTGCGGGTGTGGTTTTGTCAACAACCCCAAATTTTTTACGACCTTAGCTGATATGAGGTTCTTATGGTTGTGATGTAGACCCCCCCCTACTCTCCCTTAGAGCTTCTTGACCTCCCAGTCAAGGATCATTAGATGTTCTTGAGCTGGATCAACTCTCGGGGACCTTACTGGCCTCAAAATTTGAACACACACATGTCCTATTAACACCCTCATGGTTTTTCATGGTCACAATCTAATCATCACCGATTTGTCCATCAATCGACGATTCACATAAATTGTGGGCTGCCAATGTACGTTCCCTTTATTAGATAAATATGTCCCCAAAATCGAAAAATTTCTTGGTCAATCTTATTTCGAATCGTGGTCATTTATCTCTTGTCCCGTCGAGACCAACGACTCTAGAAAATTGTGGGCTATGAACTAGCGCGACCGTTAATTCTTTTTCCTCTCCCCTCAATAGCTCCTCACCTTCGATTCTCTCGATCTCAGGTCGACGGTAATCTTTGAGTCCTACCTTCTTAGAACCTTTTCTCGAATCCTACACAAACCGACGATAACTCCTTCCTCACCTATGACCTGGGGGTATGACCCAAGGATTAACCTCCTGGCACTTCCCAACTTTGACGTTTTCAACCAAAACCATATCAACGGTTTCGGCCTTCTCCACAATCAACAGTCGAGATTCACTTCGGAACTCCACGCTTTGGTAGTTCGAAACTTTGGAACTCCTCTCTCCCCTGGAGTATTTCGTACGTGAAGCTTTGGATCATGCGCCACGTATCCACCTCGAATCAATGGATCTAGCCCACTTCGGGACCTCAGCCTTCAGAAGTATCAACCTTTCCATGCTGGTTTCCTCTCAGAATGTGTTCACATCAAGTACACGATCTATCAATACATTTCCTTATGGATCTGACGACCACGATCCACTTCGGCTATTCAGGCTTCGGGAGTTTAAAACTCATGCGCACTCATTCCTCCCAGAGGTCTTTCACCCGAAGTTGACATATTTCCATCACGCATCCCTCTAGATCTAATAGTCGAGATATTCTCTTCTCTCATCGACTTCCTTTCAGATTTTTATGCCTCTAAATGTTTAGATCCCTTGCCACGTACTCTCCGCAATTAATGATTGTGATCTACTTCGATCTTCGAGACTTTGGCGAATGCTCTCTCCTTGCATGTACGCAGAGATTCAAAATCCGTGTGCTTTATCCTAGATCCAACGATCTAGAATGATCTTGGTCCCTTCTGGATGGATCTTAGTCGATGGCTCGTGAAACCTTCAGAACTTCGTTTCCTATGAATATTTTTCCCCGCTATCTCTCTTGAGATTTATCACTCAGACCCTTTGACTCCTCAAAGGGTTACCTCAACACTTGGTAGAACTTCAAATATGTGCACTCCTTGCAACCGATTCTTACTCAAGACTTAGCTTCTTGCGAACAACTGCACACACCTTGCAACAGTCCCTTTTGCACTCTTTGCCATGGAAGTTTCACGCTATCTATTCTCAACTTCTGAGTCAAAACAGACTCTATCAATGCGCTCCTTGTGGCCTATATTCACACCTTGCATAAACACAAAGAAGAGAAAAAATTGAAACTTATTCAAATGCTTCGTAGTCCCATACTTTCAATAACACAACTCATTCATTCATGAAAACATAAAATAACAGGGAAACTATAAACAATAGTGACACTATGCATTGAGTCAATATCCCTCTGTTATATTCACTCCAATGTAAAATTGCCACAACCTGAAAAAAACTTACATTCAGTAACCATAATCTCATATTATACAACTAAACTTATTCAAGTACAATGCACCTATTTATACAGGAGGTCCTCTCGGATTTCCTCCAACTACCTACCCGATCGAAATTAAATTATATAACTACTTAAGTCCTATTACATAAACATCTGTGTCAAAAAATTTAAGACAATTCCTTAGATCCACGCCAAAATAAAATAACAAAAGGACAATATGATCTCTTATAGTTTTTATGCGATCGTTCAACCTCCTCCCATTAACTTCTCTGATTCATCTTTTACTCAGAAGTTCTATGAGATATGCCATCTTTCGAAATTTAAAATTTTACTCAAAAGGCGTGCTAAGTGCTAAGCTATCATCCCATGTGGTTGTGGTTGACAATGCTCCTACATCATACTCCTCCGGGAAGAAAAATTATGGACTCCTATCCATGAGCTCCTACACTGACCTTTCATGCTTTTGGACATCAACTTCACTTACCCAAATGGCATCTTATATCAGGTCTCCCTTCCTCTTGACCAAATAATCGAAGTAGGTCTTCCTCCTGGTATCCTTGCCAATCCTCTTATCAACAATCTTCTCTATCTGTGGATTTTCTGCTACATCCATCTTCTTCTCCCACTGAATCCTCTCTTCATCTTCTGATCTCTGTGTGTCATCTTCTTTTTAAGGATACAGGTTTGAAATGTTGAATATGGGTGATATTCCCACATCCTCTGGAAGCTCTAGCTCATAAGCGTTGTTACCAAATTTTCTTAGGATCTTGCATGGTCCAATATTCTTCAAATTCATCTTGTTATATGTTCATCTTGGGAACCTTTCCTTCCTCAAGTGTTCTAAAACTTGATCCCCTACTTCAAATTGAAGTTCTCTTTTGTGTTGATCAACTCCGTGTTTATAGTCTTCATTGTTGTTTTGTAACTTCTCCTTGATCTGATCAATAAGCTTTTGTATTTCTGCAGTGAATTCTTATGCTCCAACATTTATGAATTCACTCTTCTCCATTTCTCTCAACTTTTATACCCCTCTTGGAATCATCCCATAGACTATTTGGAATGGGATTTTTCCTGTACTTCTGTTTGGTGAATTATTATATGCAAACTCTACTTGTGACAGAGTTTGATCCCACTATCTATGATGTTCAGTGACCAAACTTCTTAGAAAAATTTATAAAATCCTATTTACCACCTCAGTTTGTCCATCTGTCTAAGGGTGATATGTTGAACTAAAAGATAGTTTTGTCCCTAGCTTCTTCCATAACGTTCTTCAAAAATGACCAACAAATTTAGTGTCTCTGTCTAAGACAATGCTCTTGGGCAATCCATGAATTCTCACAACTTCCTTGAAAAACAAATTCGCAACATGTGTTTCATCACTGGTCTTCTGGAATGGCATAAAGTGTGCCATCCTCAAAAATCTATCAACAACAAAAAATATGGAATCAATTCCCCTCTGGTTTCTTGGCAATCCCAGCAAAAAATCCATGCTTATTACATCCCAAGGCCTATCTGGAATGGGAAATGGGTGATACAATCCAGTGTTTTGTTTCTTTCCTTTTGCATACTGGAAAATATTACATTTTTTCACAAGCTTTTCACCTCTACTCTCACACCTAGCCAATAGTATGAGTTTTTCAATTGTGCAAACATCTTGTCATGGTTGAAATGTCCTGTTAGACCTCCATTGTGTTTTCCTTCAGCAGACTTTCCCTCATCGAGCACCTTGGTATGCACAATTGACAACCTTTAAACAAGAATCCATCTCGAATCATGTACCCTATCCACTGGATTCTATCTCTGAGCATAGGATTTGCACATGCTTAAGATGCTTCCTTAAAATCTGGATTATCACAATACATATCCTTAAGGTGTTCAAACCCTAAGGTCTTGACCCGAAATTCATGCAGAATCAAACATCTCATGCTCAATGCATCACCAACCTTGTTAGCATTACCAGAAACATGTTTAATGATGAAAGTGAAATTTTGCATAAACTCTATCCACTTAGCATGTCTCTGGTTAACTTATTCTGTCTGGCTATGAATTGTAAATCTTGGTTATCGCTATACAAGACAAATTCCTTTGGAACAAGGTAGTTCCTCCATTTCTTCAAGGCTTGAATTATGGCCTAAAATTCTTTGTCATATGTGGAGTACTTTCACTTAGTCTCATTCAGCTTCTCACTGAAATATGCAACATGCCTATTGTCTTGGCTCAAAACTACTCCAATTGCAACTCCACTTGCATCACACCTTACTTGAAATGTTTTCCAAAAATTTGGCAAGACCAGAATTGGTCATTCTGTTATATTCTCCTTCAATATATTGAAACTCTTCTCATCTTATTCTGTCCATTTAAAAGACTCATGTCTCTTCTTCATTGTATCCCTCATTGGTGCACAAATTCCACTGAAATTTCTAATGAACTTCCTATAGAAACTGGATAATCCATGGAATATTCTCACCTCAAACATTATCCTTGGTGATGGTCATTATTTCATTGCTCAGACCTTCTCGAGATCTATATTCAATTGATTTGAAGATATAACAAAACCCAAGTAAATGAGTTATGTCATCATAAAAGAGGACCTCTTCAAATTTATCAACAACTTCTCCTACTGTAGTCTACTCATCACTAATGTCAGATGTCTGAAATGATCTTCTTCAGTTTTACTGAAGACCGGTATATCATCCAGATATACAATCACAAAATTACCAATGAAATCCTTCAATACTTCATTTATCATTATAATAAAAGTACTTGGGAATTTTTTAAGCCAAATGGCATAACAAACCACTCATACAACCCCTCATTTGTCTTAAAGGTTGTTTTCCACTCAACACCTTCTCTCATTCTTATCTGGTGATATCCACTTTTCATATCTATCTTTGAAAAAAAAAAATCTCCACCTAAGCAAGACATTAAGTCATCCATCCTAGGAAAAGGAAATCTGTACCTAATGGTGATTTTGTTTATCGATCTTAATTCTGTACACATTCTCCATAATCCATCTTTCTTTAGACCTAACATAGTTGGTACTACACATGGACTCAAGATTTCTTTAACCAAACCCTTGTCTAATAATTCCTGGACTTGTTTCTTTACCTCCTTATTCTATTGAGGTGTCAATATATATGTTTCTTTTTTCGGAAGGCTTTCTCCTGGTATCAAATCAATATGATGGTTGATACCTCTTATTGGTTGCAATGAGTTAGGAAACTCATCCAATATTATGTTAGCGAAATTCATCAACAACTCTTAAACTTCTTCAGGTAGATCATCTATAGAAGTACTTGTAAGGACAACTCTAGGTCTCCTCACCACATCAAATTGCATCTCATGTTCCTTCTTGAATGCACTCAGGAGTTCCTTCCCACTCATGAGAAGTATGTTTGTGACAGATTCTTCCTTCACTTTCTTCTCCTCTATTGGCAACAACATGTGTGTCCCGCCATTCTTTTCCAAAGTGTAAGTGTTCTTTTTCCCATCATGAATGACATTCCTGTGAAACTTCCATGGTATTCCCAAAAAAACATGACATACATCCATGGGGATTACATTACATAGAATATCATCTCTATATCCACCTATTATAAATTCAACAGGGCATTGTTTAGTTACCATTACCTGGTGTCCTTTTTGCAACCATGAGACCTTATATGGATTTGAATGTGCAGTTGTCTCCAGATCCAATTTTGTAACATCCTCAGCCACCAACAGTGTCAGGAAATTCCACTACTCAGCTCTGAATTAGCTGCGATACCAAACTGTAACGTCCCC
This sequence comes from Picea engelmannii, assembly GCA_009831015.1. NCBI lineage: Eukaryota > Viridiplantae > Streptophyta > Pinopsida > Pinales > Pinaceae > Picea > Picea engelmannii. The sequence goes on along the minus strand of ML782484.1, from coordinate 149,366 downwards.
GACCATTCAACAGGACAAGTAAAACTACCACACGAAACATTCACATATAAATATATAAAATGCATTTTAATCGAAATAAAACACATAACACATAGTTACTTCTACCATACATATTCAAATGTAATAGACAATAATTCATATATGCAAAATAATACATGATAACCTTCAAGCATCACAAAACATGCATAAAATACATAATTAAGCACATAAATGATAGTTATCTTTTAGCTGGAGTAAATCCACCAAATACGTGCAGACCTTCCACGAACCTCCCAGAATTAGACCACATTGCTCATCACGCTCAGTAGTGGGTCACCCCCAAGTTGGGACTAAGCTCCACCCAGGGCAATGGAATCCTATACTAGGTTGAGGTTATAGGAAAAATGCATAGTGAAACTAGAAGGAATCTCTCTAGGAGCCTTCTTACACCCACTACTCACAAACTCTCATTCCCCACATGCTTGTTCCACCCAGGAGTATACACCTTCACTATCAAACAGTCCATCGACTGCTTCACCTCCCTCTCGGGGTCTCGACAACAGGCCGAATCAGGAATTCTTAGAGCTCTGTAGCTGGTGTTGGACTCTCTCTTTGAGAAAACCACTTCCCAGCAAACTCTCTCTCTTGGAGAGAGCTACTCATAGGCCTAACAACCTGCCTCTTCAACCACGGGCCTGAAAACCCGCTTCTTCAACTAATTCCCACTCAATTCCCATAAGTTAAATATAACAACTACAACAACAAAATTTGGTTAACTCACGGGTGACAGAAGCAATAGGAAATTGGGTATAGACATCCATGAACGACAACAGTCCACACTAAGACACAACACAACACATGCATTTATAGGGTTCTTAGACTTCATAGGAGACATGACTCAGTCCACGGGTTTCAAGGTGTGTGACAAGAAATCAATGCAGAGGTCGATCATGGAGGCTTTCGTTTTAGACTTCCGATGGAAGAATGGTGGGAGAAACCAGGTGGAGGATGGAAGAATGACCCATGAACCCCCAATAGAGGTGACGATTCAGCTTTTAACGACATGCACCCAAGTCGACGGTTGTCTTCCTAGAGCTGGATGCGTTCCCCTTTAGAGGTAATCCCCCTAGCTTATCCCCTAGGCCCACACACTTAGCCTCCTCCCTTACCCAACCTTGTGGAAGCTTATTCCCCTATCACTCTTTCTTTGTGGCTGGTCTGCATGCATCGATGTTTATATTTTATTAATGATCTGCATAGTTACATATACAAAATCAGGCTCTTGGCCTTTAACACTTAGGCTCTCCGTCCTAATAAACACATAATCCCACCAAATTATCAAAACTTGGATCACAGGCCTACAAAACATCTTTTCAATTTATAAATACAACTAGGGCTCGTCCTTGTGGATATTACAATCCCCTCCCTTTATTTTTTCACTATCCTCAGTGCAACTCTTTACACAACATCAACAACATTTTCAAAATCTTCAAAAATATGTGGGTATTATGCTTGCATAGAACCCTCATGCTCCAATGTCATGTCCTCAGGACCGTACCAAGTCCACTAGACCTTTATAAACCCTATGGATTGATTCTGAAGTTGTTTTCTCATCTGGTTGAATATGCGCACAAGATGCACTTGCAAGATGCCTTCTTTCTCCACCTGAATCACATTCCAATCAATAACATGATTAGTATTAGGTATATATTTCTTAAGAAATGAAACATGAAACACATTATGTATAGTCATGGATGTAGGTAATGCAAGCATATATGCAATGGGTTCAATCGTTTCTAGGATTTCAAATGGCCCACAAAATATGGCTGCCAACTTCAAACAATTTCCCAACTTTAGGGAACTTTTGTTGGTTTTCACTTTCAAGAAAACATGATCAACCACTTTAAACTCTTTTCCGGTTATATTCTTATCAGCATAATTTTTCTGCCTATCTTGGGAAGCCTTCAACTTCTATTTAATTTTTAGCATTTTCTCTTCCATTTCCTTGAGAAACTTTGGCCCAACCACTGCTCTATCAGTTGGGTTATCCCAGCTTATTGAAGTGCTGCATTTTTTGTCGTAAAGTGCTTCAAATGGGCTCATCTTCAGTGATGCTTGATACCCATTGTTGTAGGCGAACTCTACCAAGTGTAGGTAGTCTTCCCATTTAGATGGTTTTTCCATCACATACATCCTTAGTATGTCTTCTATTACTCAATTCACCCGCTCTGTCTACCCATTAGACTCAGGATGATAGGCTATGCTGAAGTTTAGATTCGTTCTGAACCCCTTGAATAACCCTTTCCAGAATTTTGAGGTGATTTGCAGGTCTTCGTTGGAGACAATTGTCTTGGGAATACCATGCAATCATGTTATTTCCCTCATAAAAATATCAACAATGTTAGCTTCCTTGTGAGTATTCTTTAGTGGAATAAAATGGGCATCTTTCATAATCTTGTCCACCACCACCATGATTGAATCATGTTGCTTGCCTATTCTGGGAAATCCTGTGATGAAATCCATTGCCACCACTTCCCACTTCAACTCAGGAATGGGTAAAGGTTGTAGCAACCCTATTGGATGTCTACTCTCATCTTTGACCCTTTGGCATTCCTTACATCTGGCAATGTATTCTCATATTTCCTTCTTCATACCTAGCCAAAATTAATGGTTCTTTTTGCTGCCATAGTTTTCTGATATCCAGGGTGCCCAACATAAGGCACATTATGCATTTCTTTCAAAATCATAAGTTTCGATTCCTGGATGTTAGGTACATTGATCTGAAATTGGATCCAGAAGCCTGACAGGGCTTGAAAAATGCTCAAAAATGAAAGTGCTCAGAATCCAACGAAACCAACACCATTGCGTCTGTCTCGTCTTCCTGATTCTGGTGGTATATTTACTTTGTCAAACGGAGTCCGTATGGAGAAGATATCGCATTCTGTCCAAAAAGTCAAACAGGCAAAAAAATTGTTGACTGTGCAGTCCCTACAGTCCGTATGGATGTTGATGTGGTATGTCCGTACAGACGACACATGGCAGGTCTGTACAGGCGACACGTGGCAGCCTCGGGTAGTGACACATGGCAGGCGGTTTTGGACATTTCGGCATATGGATGGACCTATTCGAAGGTGACACATGTCACCACTGGAAGGGTGACACGTGGCACGGATGACGTCAGCATCTAACGTAGCGACCGTAGGATGACGTGGTATGGATGATGTGGTAGGTGACAGAGCCACATGGCAAGGATGACGCGGCAAGGTGACTTGGCAGATTTTGGCGAATCACATTGTGACACATGGTAATTATTTGTTCAAATGATTGGGTGCCACGTGGCCCAATCCTACGCTTCCATGTGGCATCCCATGGTTGGCTGCTCATTTATGTGTAAAATTTTATGGCGTCACTAGGATTCAAAACCGTGACCTCCCCCTTTGGCAGCAATTTAACAAAGTCCCCGTGATCACTGCGCCACACATTGGTGCTTGTTAATCAAATGGTGGATTGTGTATTTGTGTTTCTTTAAGAGTTTGGTTTGGTAGCAAAAGGGTCGGGGCCTAGGCCCCAACCCTCAACATACATGTGACCACCCCTTGGAACCACGAGCGCGGCAGGGTTTTCGACGGGAGGTTTGGGTAGGGCTTAGCCCTTGGACCCCGCGCCAACACGGAACCGTCGCCATATGACCAGGAACTTTGTCGGACGGTTGGGGGCACAGTTATAACCTTTAGCCCGAGGGTCCTATGCAAACACAACATGACCAGGAGTTTAGAGCCTAGTGCAGAGGGGGCTAGCGCATAGCCCAAGGGCTAGCGCTCGGCCATATGGAGCCATACGACCCTGTCAAGAGGGGCGTGTGCCAACGAAGGGGGATTATGCCCGTATTTAACTATATTATAGTTAAAAAGTGGGTTTTTTAACTAATTTTGGGTTTTAATTATTGTTTAGCCCATTTTTAATGTAATTAATCCATTTTTGGGAGTTATTGGGTAGTTTTGGAGCGTAACTTCTTGGAGGAAGTTGGAGATGAGTAACCACCTTCCCAGCTATATAACCAAGGCCTGTTTGAGGCCATGGAGGGAGCTTTGAGGGAATTCAGAGCAGAATAATGATGAGGAGAAGCCAAGCCAAGCTATTTTGACGCAGAGAAGCTTTTGAGGAGGAGATGCTGTCGGATCATTTCTGGGAGCTCCGGATGTCCGTTTTGCATGCCGTTTTCTTTGCATGGTTCTAGAGATCTGGAAGAACATAACCAGATTAGTATTGTAGCCATTTGGCATTGCAGCAATGTACTTTTGAGATTTTGAACAGAAATAAAGAAGCCTCCCCCATAGAGAAAAAGCCCCGGAGACGTAGGCAAAGTTGTGCCGAACTCCGTTATCAATCTGCGTGTTATGGTTTGTTGTCTATTATTTCATTTCAGATCTGCATATGTGTATATGGTTGTTATAATTCATCTTCTTTCCTCATTCTTCACTAAGTTTTCTCAAATGGTTAATTAACGCATGCAAAATTAAATCTCAACCATAAGTCATTAAAAGATCCTACGGATCAAGTGGTATCAGAGCTAGTTGACGTTTGGATTTGAGTTTTGCATGTTAGCTAGGGAAGAGCTCATCTCAAGGAAGAAAATGGCATCTACAGGAGGACTTTCTCAAAATGAGAAGGATTTCATAGATTCGGTGTTTTCCATGGCCGAGATGGTGAAGGTGTTGTATGAAGACTACTTGGAACAAAAGAGCACGGTTCAAGTGAAAGCTTCAAAGAACAACAAAGGAAAAGAAGGATTGAAGGAAGTACCTTCTACATATTTTTCAGAAAACACATCTGAGGTATGCAGTGAAGGTTCCTCATCAAATTTTCCTCATTCTCATCAAGTTGGTTTTGGTGCATTCGAAAAACATACAAAAGGTGTAGGTTTGAGAATACTAACCAAGATGGGTTATGAAGAAGGAAAGGGCCTTGGATGTAGAGGTCAAGGCATTGTAAATACTATTGAGGTTGAGGAAAGGCCTCGATACTTAGGATTGGGATATGGCAAAGGGGACCTTGGAGAGTTTTCCAAGATGGGTTCCAAACCCTCGGAAGCAAGTAATGCTTCAAATGGCCAACTTAAGACATTGCAAGAGCACTTCACAAAAGGAAATGGCGCATCACTTCAGGGTTGTGGTAGTGAATGCAAGTCGTCTCCAAAGAAAAGTGAAGATCAACATCGAAGGTATAATGGTCATGTTTTTATTAATTCTCCTTTTGATTATAACAAGCATAATCAAGTAAACTGGAACTTGTGGAATCTTTATCCATGTACTTATTGTCATTCACCTAAGCATTGTGTTGCCAAGTGTTGGAAGAGACAA
>ML782484.1:102971-140405 GCA_009831015.1 Picea engelmannii | reverse complement strand
AATGGTCATGTTTTTATTAATTCTCCTTTTGATTATAACAAGCATAATCAAGTAAACCGGAACTTGTGGAATCTTTATCCATGTACTTATTGTCATTCACCTAAGAATTGTGTTGCCAAGTGTTGGAAGAGACAAAATTTGTACAGGAAACCTATGTCGACCAGGAAGGAAACACAACATAAAGACTCAAGTCCACAATGGAAGAAAGAGAAGGGTAAACAGGTCTGGATGCCAAAAACTCATTGCATGTTTTGCAACAAGAGTGGACATCAAAAGGCTAGTTGTTGGAAGCTTAATCCCGAGCTTCGTCCAAGGAAGGACAAAAGGATTTTTCATGCACTCACAAAGGAGGAAGGATTACCAGTGAAGCAAGAGGAACATCGTGAAGGAAAGAAACCAGTCACTTGGTTCTGCCAGAAGTGGATGTCTCAACTTCATTGTATTTTGCTTCCACTAATGTAATCATTTTAGTTCAGAGACAAAGAGCAAGCCGGGTGGCCTATCCCGAGCTTGTTGAGTGGTCAGTAACCTTTTGGGGACCAAAAGGTCTTATTGTGGGGAGGTTTCATCCGAAATCGGATCCAGAAGCCTGACAGGGCTTGAAAAATGCTCAAATACGAAAGTGCTCAGAATCTAAAGAAACCAACACCATTGCATCCGTCTCGTCTTCCTGATTCTGGTGGTATATTTACTTTGTCAAATGGAGTCCGTATGGAGAAGATATCGAATTCTGTCCGAAAAGTCAAACAGGCAAAAAAATTGCTGACTGTGCAGTCCGTACAGTCCGTACGAATGCTGATGTGGCATGTCCATATAGATGACACATGGCAGGTTTGTACAAGCAACACGTGGCAACCTCGGGTAGTGACACGTGACAGGCAGTTTTCTACATTTCGTCGTATCGATGGACCTATTAGGAGGTAACACGTGTCATCACTGGAAGGGTGACACGTGGCACGGATGACATCAGCATCTAAGATGGAGACCATATGATGATGTGGTACAGATGACGTGGGAGGTGACAGATTTGTACTGTAGGGCTGACGCGGCAAGGTGACTTGGCAGATTTCGACGAATCACATTGTGACACATGGAAATTATTTGGTCAAATGATTGGGTGCCATGTGGCCCAATCCTGGGCTACCATGTGGCACCCCGTGGTTGGTTGTTTATTTATGTGTAATAGTTTATGGCATCGCTAGGATTCAAAACCGTGACCTCCCCCTTTGGCAGCGATTTAACAAATTCCCCGTGACCACTGCGCCACGCATTGGTGCTTGTTAGTCAAACGGTGGATTGTGTATTTGTGTTGCTTTAAGATTTTGGTTAGGCGGCAAAAGGGTCGGGGCCTAGGCCCCAGCCCTCGACATACATGTGACCACCCCTTGGAACCACGAGCACGGTAGGGTTTTCGGCGGGAGGTTTGGGTAGGGCTTAGCCCCTGGACCCCGCGCCAACACGGAACCGTCGCCATATGACCAGGAACTTTGCCGCACAGTTGGGGATGCGGTTATAACCATTAGCCCGAGGGTCCTATGTGAACACAATGTGACCAGGAGTTTAGAACCGAGTGCAGAGGGGGCCAGCGCATAGCCCAAGGGCTAGCGCTCGGCCATATGGAGCCATACGACCCTATCAAGAGGGGCACGCACCAACGAAGGGGGATTATGCCCTTATTTAACTATATTATAGTTAAAAAGTGGGGTTTTTAACTGATTTTGGGTTTTAATTATTGTTTAGCCCATTTTTAATGTAATTAATCCATTTTTGGGAGTTATTGGGTAGTTTTGGAGCCTAACTTCTTGGAGGAAGTTGGAGATGAGTAACTACCTTCCCAGCTATATAACCAAGTCCTGTTTGAGGCCATGGAGGGAGCTTTGAGGGAATTCAGAGTAGAATAATGCTGAGGAGAAGCCAAGCCAAGCTATTTTGACACAGAGAAGCTTTTGAGGAGGAGACGCTGTCAGATCATTTATGGGAGCTCCGGACGTCTGTTTTGAGTTCCGTTTTCTTTGCATGGTTCTAGAGATCTGGAAGAACATGACCAAATCAGTATTGTAGCCATTTGGCATTGCAGCGATGTACTTTTGAGCTTTTGAATAGAAATAAAGAAGCCTCCCCCATAGAGAAAAAGGCTCGGAGACGTAGGCAAAGTTGTGCCGAACTCTGTTATCAATCTGCGTGTTATGGTTTGCTGTCTATTATTTCATTTTAGATCTGCATATGTGTATATGGCTGTTATAATTCATCTTCTTTCCTCATTCTTCACTAAGTTTTCTCAAATGGTTAATTAACGCATGCAAAATTAAAACTCAACCATAAGTCATTAAAAGATCCTACGGATCATACATAAATTTTGTTCTTGTACAGAAGTGTTCCGTCAATTTCCAATTTATAATTCTCCACTTTCTGTGGCATCTTACCTTGTTGTAGCTTTGATATCAAATCCTTGTACTGCAAATTTGCATTTGCAACTTCCACCAAAATTCTTCCCTTAATATCATTTTGGTACAAGATAATGGCTATAGCATGTAGTTCATGCACTCTCTTGTTGAGTGCATCATCCACTTTGTTCTCTTTCCCTTTGATATGCTTGATATCAAAGTCGTACTCACAAAGTAATTCCAACCATATACTCTACCTATCATTTAAGGTTGGTTGATCAAACAAATACCTCAGACCATTATGGTCTGTCCTGAGTTCAAAGCTCCTTCCCATGAGGTAATGCCTCCATTTCTTTAGAGCGTGAACAATAGCCTCCAACTCCAAATCATGAGTTTCATAGTTCTTTTCATGATATTTAAATTTCCTCGACTCATAACATATTTAAAATCCATTTTGGTGAAGGAATCCTCCCAGTCCTTCTTTACATTCATATGTGCACACTACAAAATCTTCATTCAGATCTACAATCATTAGGATTGGAGCACTGGTAAACATCTGCTTCAATCGCTAGAATCTTCTCTCACATTCTTCAGTCCACTGATACTTCTTCTCCTTCCTTTGTAAGGAGCTGATAAGGTGAGATATCCTTGAGAACCCTACAATGAACCTTCTATAATAGCCAACTAAACCCATAAAGGATGTGACTTTCATGACATTCTTAGGAACTGACCATTCTCTGATGGATTCTATCTTCTCAGGATCCACAACTAACCCATCCTCTGAAATGATATTCCCCAAGTAATGGACCTGATTTTGATAAAATGAGCACTTTATCAACTTGGCATAAATATGGTGCTCTCTTAACACTTGAAACACCATCTTCAGATGTTGTTCATGCTCTTCCGCCGACTTGGAATACACCAGGATGTCATTCAAAAATACTATGACAAACTTGTCTAGATATTCCCTGAATACACCATTCATTAAACACATGAAAACAACCGGTGCATTCGACAACCCAAATGGCACCACTGTGAATTCATAATGACCATACCTTGTTATGAAGGCAATCTTTCTGATGTCTTCATCCTTTATTCTTACCTGGTGATATCCTAATCTAAGATCTATTTTCAAAAATATCTTAGCATCCTTCAACTAGTCAAAGAGATCATCGATCCTCGATAGAGGATACTTGTTCTTAATAGTCACTTTGTTTAACTGTCTGAAATCGATGCACAATATCAATGTCCCATACTTACTTTTCATGAATAAGACAGAGGCACCCCAAGGTGACACAATTGGGCATATATACCCCTTCTTCAGTAGCTCTTCAAGCTGTAACTGCAATTCTTTCAACTCTAGCGTATTCATTCTGTAAGGATCTTTCGACACTGGAGCTAATCCAAGCATCAAGCTTACAAAGAAGTCAATATTTGTTTTCAGGGTTAGTCCTAGTACCTTCTGGAATACATCCTCAAAATATTTTAATATTGCACAGTCTTCAATCTTTGAGACCTCATCCTTAGATTCCTCCTCTATATGGTCTGCAAATAATTGACATCCTTTTCTGTAGCACTTCTTCATCTGCATTGTTGAGATTTCTCTGATAACCAAAACTCTAGGAATTCCTTGAACTATTTTCTGATTTCCTTCCTCATCTAGGCAAGTGAATGCCTTGTTATGACAGTCCAAGATGGCATGGTGTTGGTCCAACCAGTCCATACAAATTACGCAATCATAAGAACCTAAAGGTAACATATTTAGGTATGCCTTATTACTTAGTCCATTCATTTCCATTGGATATGATTTAAATAATTTTGTAACCTTTGTCTTGGTTCCTGTAACCAACTGCACTAACCAAGATTTTCCATGTTTTCTTCTCGACAATTGCAAACCTTCCACCACCCTAGGATCTATATAACTATGGCTAGCCCCTGAATCAATTAAAATAGTAAAGGCATGGTTGTTGATCATACCTTCCACTTCAATCATGTGTGACTGATATTCTTCTTGCTTGTTGTCCAGGGCAGCATAGATTCTTGGTATTCTACTGCCCATTTCCTCCACTATTTCAACTTGCTGAACATTATGGACAGCTCTCACTTTGCCATTTTTGTGGGGACAATCTATGTACTTGTGGTTTCCCTCACAGCCCCAACACTAAATGGGTGTTTGCCTCGGCCTTTATCCCCCTACATCAGTCATTCTCGTCTCTCTAAATGATGGCTGCCCTTGAGGACTGTTTTTGAAAAAGGGAGGTTTGTTTCCCTTCTTCTAGTCATCCCAAGCCTTCTGAAAAGTAGGATTTTCTCTTGGCCATTCACATAAGAATTTTTCTCTCCTTATAGTCTCTTCCATAGTATTAGGGTCATCATACTGGATCTTTTCACCAATGGAAGGTGACAGTCCACTTAGATACCTTTGAGTCTTGACAGTCTCATCCTTGATAAAGGGAACATATTTCAACAACTCCAAGAACCTTCGTTCATATTCATCAATGCTCATGCTGTCCAACTTGAGTTCAAAGAACTCTTTCATCTTTTTGTCATAGTATATTTTAGTCAAGTATTTGTTTTTGAAATAACTCTTGAATTCTTTCCAAGTAATATCCTTCTCTTTAATGTGTTGCACCTGCACCAGTTGATCCCACCACATATATGCTTTTCCTTTCAGTTGATACATTACAATTTTTCCTTCAGCATGAGAGGAATAATTCTGCAGTTGGAAATATTTCCTCATGGCAAGCAACCATGTCTCGACATCTTGCTCCTTCTTTTTCTCTCCATCAAACGTAGGAGGCTTAATCTTGTTCATTTCGTCTTTCAGCTCATCCACTCCGGATCTCCTGTGCTTTCTGGTAGGATATGGGCTTGAACTACTATGTGCCTCCTTATTGGACTACTTCGGGGAGTGACACCGATGCCTGCTAACACTTCTTAATCTTATTTTCCTCTCAGGGGTCTTATGACTCCCTGATTTTCTTGAGTCACTCTCCTTATCCACCTTATTTTCTATTCTCTCCAAAATCTTCATCAACTTTAAGTTGAATTATCCCTGTTATTCCTTAGCTTTCATGAGCTTCTTGTTATCTTCTCGGTTAGTCTAGGAATATTTCCGCAATTGATCAATGATTTTCATCATATGCCCTTCCTTATTTATTTATTCTCCATGCCCATTGGAGTTCGATCCTTCAAATACCAAATGGTCATCCATTCCTTTTACTTCATTTTGTGAACTAGAAGAATTATGTTCCTCCATTTCTCTACTAACACTTCTTGATCTTCTTTTCCTCTCAGGGGTCTTGTGACTCCCTGATTTTCTTGATTCACTCTCCTTATCCACCTTATTTTCTATTCTCTCCAAAATCTTCATCAACTTTAAGTTGAATTATCCATGTTATTCCTTAGCTTTCATGAGCTTCTTGTTATCTTCTCAGTTAGTCTAAGCATCTTTATGCAATTGATCAATGATTTTCATCATATGCCCTTCCTTATTTATTTATTCTCCATGCCCATTGGAGTTCGATACTTCAAATTCCAAATGTTCATCCATTCCTTTTACTTCATTCCTTGAACTAGAAGAATTTTGTTCCTCCTCCATTTCTCTGCACTCAGTGGAAATTCGGTTCAATTATGACACTCGTTAAACTCTGCAAACACGATGTGCAGTCAACTGAAGTTTTTCAGGTCATTAGTCCTTAAAAATTCTCACAGTATTCATAAGCCAATTTGTTTTAAGAAACGTTCATATTTCATGAATTTTCTTAGCTCTGCTCGGCTCTATAACAATTTCAGGCCTCAGCTCTTTTCTCTTAACCCTAACCCCTGTGACCATGGGTTGTAACCAAACGCTAGATCGATAGGCGCTTAATCAAGAATTTGTGTTTCGAAGTATTCATAATAAATCACAATAAACTCTCTTAGTTCCGAATTAACGAAATCGTGAAGTAGGGTCGATCAATAGTCCACGACTACCCAACATCCGCTAGATGATACCCACTGTGGAATATTAAGCGTGTGAGCTCCGAAACTTCGAAGCTTTGAGACTTCAAATGATTTCACATCCATGCATCCCAAACCATTAATCTCTGAACATTCCCAATCACCTTTGGTGACATCGTTACGTCACATCGTTGAGCGCTCTTCCAATTGCGGGGGCATGCAATGATGGTTTGGAGTAACCTGCCTTTCATCCCACAATTATTTTGACATTGACATGTAACCCCTCAAGGAAGCCATGGTTTGGATTGTGGGACCACCTTGGAGAATTAACTCCCGTGAAACTTGGGTCCCCGCAATGCCTCCTAGCCCTTGATCTTGATGTATCGTGATCAATGCTAGTGTGGTTCCTCGGATGTTTAACTTTGTTATGTAACCTTGGGTCCCACTAACCATGCTCATACAGAGTGCCACATGGTAGAATACTAGTAACTGACTTGTGGCCCAATCATATGGGTGTCACACGTCACGTTCCATATGGAATTTCAACCTTCCACGGGTTCTAAACCCACTGACATGTGGCACACATCCCATGTGTCCATGTCCATCCAAGTGACATCATCATGAATCACTACTTCGGATCTTCGAGAGATTTCTCCCTTCACAACTGTGTTTGACCTTTTAACATTCTCTTGATCCAATGGTGGAGCTATCCTCTCAAGATATACAATGTAGATCCACTTCAGATCTTCGGGCTTCATCCCTTCTCTTGTTTCTGGCATCCAACTTCACTGAAGTAGCGAAGTCCAAAGGGATTTTGGTTTAACTCCTCTTCACCTTCCCCAGATCTGATGGTCGTAAGGGATTTCCCTTCCTTTCGAATATATCCTAAGGTCCACATTACTCCGTGGTCCAACACCACTTCTCTCGTGGTTTTACGATACCGCTATTCCTATTGAGCTTCGTAACAGGGCCAAGGTAACTTCTTGGCACTCGGGAAGGTTCTGGGGTTCAAAATTGGTCCTCCAGACACAATTTCCTCTTGAAACCTTGGGTCCAATGGCCACTTAACCATCCCATTCAAGCTCAGTGTTGAAACCTTAGTTCTTATACCAATTTATAACATCCCCAGCCACCAACAATACCGGGCAATGGCACTACTCAACTTTGACTTAGCTGCGATACCAAACTGTAACGTCCCCGACCATTCAACAAGACAAGTAACACTACCACACGAAAAATTTAGATATAAATATGTAATATGAATTTTAATCGAAATAAAACACATAACACAGAGTTACTTCTACCATAGATATCCAAATGTAATAGACAATAATTCATATATGCAACATAATGCATGATAACATTCAAGCATCACAAAACATGCATAAAATACATAATTAAGAAAATACATGATACTTATATCTTAGCTGGAGTAAATCCACCAACTATGTGTAGACCTTCCACGAACCTCCCAGCCTTAGACCATGCTTCTCATCACACTTAGTAGTGGGTCACCCTTGAGCTAGGACTAAGCTCCACCCAGGGCAAGGGAATCCTAGACTAGGCTGAGGTTACAGGAAAACTGCACAGTGAAACTGAAAGGATTCTCTCCAGGAGCCATCTTATGCCCAATACTCATAGACTCTCATTCCCCACATGCATGTTCCACCAGGGAGTATACACCTTCACTATCACATATTCCATCGGTTGCTTCACCTCGCACTCAGGGTCTCGACAAGATGCTAGATCAGGAATTCTCAGAGCTTCGTAGCTAGTTCTGGACTCTCTCTGGGAGAAAACCACTTCCCAGCAAAAATATCTCTCCTGGAGAGAGCTGCTCACAGGCCTAACAACCTACCTCTTCAACCACAGGCGTGACAACCCGTTTCTTCAACCAGTTCCCACTCAATTCCCGCAAGGTAAAGATAAAAGCAACAAAAATAACATTCGGTTCACTCACAGGTGGCAGAAGAAATAGGAAATTGGGTATAGACATCCATAAATGACAACAGTCCACACTAATATACAACACGGATCAAGAATTTACAAGGTGCTCAGACTTCACAGGAGACACGACTCAGTCCATGGGTTTCAGGGTGCGTGACAAGGAATCAATGAGGAGGTCGATCATGGAGGTTTCAGGTTCATACTCTGGATGGAAGAATGGTGGGAGAATTGAGGCGGAGGATGGAAGAATGACCCGTGAACCCCCAACACTATTGAAGCTTCATCTTTTAACTGCATTTTCCCAGGTCAACACTTGTCTTCCTGGAGCTGCATGTGTTCCATTTTGCACACATTCCTTTTCAAATAACTTAGGAAAACACTTGGTCAATTGTCCACCTTAGGCTTTAGGAAATAATAATAAATTATTATCCCCTTTAGAGGTAAGCCCCCTAGCTTATCCACTAGGCCCACACACTTAGCCTCCTCCCTTACCCAAGCTTCTAGAATCTTAATCCTGCATCACTCTTTCTTCGTGGTCGGTCTTCACACATCAATGTTTATATTTTATTAATTATCTTCATAGTTACATATACAAAATCAAGCTCTTGGCCTTTAACACTTAGGCTCTCCGGCCTAATAAACAAATAAGCCCACCAACTTATCAACACTCAATGCACCAGCCTACAAACCATGTTTACAATTTATAAAAACAATTGGGGCTCATCCTTGGGGGTATTACAAATTTCTCCACAATCTCTCTGGATACTAGATTATTAGTGCTCCCACTGTCAATTATCACCTTGCATACTTTGTCTTTAGTCTTGGAAGTTATCTTGAACAAACTATTCCTCTGCACCGGTTTTTCAACTTCTGGTTCTGGCTTCAAGAAAACCTTCCTCAACATCATAGATTTTCCATCCTCTGCACCTTCTGCTTCAACATTCCTTTTATGTGCTTCTGAAATGTGAGCTTCACCTCCTCTTTCTTTCTTTCTCTTGGGACAATCCCAAGACTTGTGTCCTAGTTTTCCACATGTATAACATATTATCTATCCTCCTCTACCTATTCCTCTTCCTCTGGAAAGAGAATGTCTTCCACTAGGATGTCTCCCTCTAGAGCTTCCTCCTCTTTCTGAGTGATTGTGGGTTATCTCATCCTCACCCTTGGGATTATGTGCGTTTTCATGGGAAACTCCTTTACCTCTGTTCAGGCTTCTACCCCTGCCTCATTGGATTTTTTTTCTGGCCAACTTCTTCTCTGTGTTCAGTGCATATTGATATGCCTCCTCTAATTTCCTCACCGTCATCATGTTGATTTCATCCTAGTTTTCATATATTGGTCCATTTATGTGCCTGGAAACTTTCTCTTCATCTCTCTCCCTCTGTCCAGTCCTGATGTTCATCTTGTAAAACTCTTCTCTGTACTCTTTCACTATCATTCCCTTTTGTCTCAGGTTCTGTATCCTCCTAAGTATATTTATCTGATCATCCTTAGGCATGAACGTAGCCTTCAGTTTGGCTACCATCCTATCCCAACTCTTAATATTTTGTTTTCCTTTTCTCCTCCTATCAGCCTGCAGTTCGTCCCACTACATTGTTGCATTTCCCTTAAGTCTAGTGAAAACATGTCTCACCTTATTATCCTCAATGACATATTCATAATTGAAATACTTGTCCATGGACCTTATCCAGTCCAACAACTCTTAAACATTTGGATTTCCTTCATATATTGGGATATATATCTTTGCTCTAGCTCCCAACTTCAAAACAACTTTCAATAAGCGTTCTTTGACAACATCTCCCCCTTTATCTTATTCAACCTCTATCTCTTCACTTTCTGCCTCACTGACGTCTCCAATTCCATGTTCTCTTCTCTGCGCTACTTCCATTTCTTCCAACCTTACACGTAGTTCCCTCATTTCCATTTCGATAGCTCAATTAGCTATAGGCAGCTCCACATATCTCCTCGGTGGCATTGTGTTGACTGGTTCTCACTCACAGAGTACAACTTTGAGTTCATGATGGCTATCATACCACTTGACACAGAACCCCCCTACTCTCCCTCGGGGTCGCTCAACCTCCTAGTCAAGGATTGTTAGACGTTCTCAAGATGGATCAACTCTCGGGGACCTTACTGGTCTCAAAATTTGAACAAACATAGGTCTTGTTATCACCGTCAGGGTTTTTCATGGTCACGATCTGATCATCACCAATTTGTTCGTTGATCGACGGTTCATAGAAATTGTGGGTTGTCAATGTACTCGCCCTTTATCGGAGAGCTATTTCCTCGAAATCGAAAAAGTTATAGCTCAATCTTATTTTGAATAGTGCTCATTGATACCTTGTCTCATCGAGATCAATGGCACTGGAAAATTGCAGGCTGCAAACTAGCGCGACCATTAATTTGTTTTCCTCTCCCTGCAATGGCTCCTCACTGTCGATTCTCGTGATATGTGGTTGACGATTATCCATGAGTCCTGCCTTCTTAGCACCTTTTCTCAAATCCTACACAAGCTGGCACTAACTCCTTTCTCACCTGTGACCTGGGGATATGAATCAGGGCTTAACCTCATGGATCTTTGCAACTTCGGGGTTTTCAACCAAGACCTGATCAACGTTCCTGGCCTTGTCCACGATCAACAATAGAGATTCACTTCGGGACTCCGTGCTTCGGGAGTTCGACACTTTTGACCTCCGCTCTCCCATAGAGTATTCCATACCCGAAGCTTTGGATCATGTGCCATGTATCCCACTTTGGGACCTCGTCCTTTGGAAGTATAAACCTTTCCACGTTGGTTTCCTCCCAGAATGATTTCACCTCAATTACATGATCTGTCGACACGTTTCCTTCTGGATATGATGGCCACAATCCACTTCATCTATTCTGGATATGAAGGATCTTAGTCGATGGCTCGTGAAACCTTCATAACTTCATTTCGTTTGAAAATGTATCCCTGCTATCTCTCTTGAGATTTATCTCTTGGACCCTTTGACTCCTCAGAGGGTTACCTTGACATTTGGTCGAACTCCCAATCTGTCCAATCCTTGCAACAAATTCTTACGCAAGACTTAGCTTCTTACGGGTGACTACGCATACCTTGCCGTAGTCCCTTTTCCACTCTTTTCCATGGAAGTTTCACACTATCTCTTCTAAGATTATGAGTCGAAATAGACTCTATCAATGCACCCCTTCCAGACTATATTCACACCTTGCATAAACTCAACGAAGAGAAACAATTGAAACTTATTCAAATTCTTCACAATCCCATACTTTCAATAACATAACTCATTCATCCATGAAAACAAAAAATAACAGGGAAACTGTAAACAATAGTGACACTATGCATTGAGTCAGTATCCCTCTGTTATATTCACTCCAATGTAAAATGGCCATCGCCTGAAAAAAAACTTACATTCAGTAACCACTATCTTCTATTCCACAACTAACCTTATTTAGGCATACAATGCACCTACTTATATAAGAGGTCCTCTCAGGTTTCCTCCAACTACCTACTCGATCGAAATTAAATTCTACAACTACTTAAGTATTATTACATAAACATCTGTGACAAACAATTTCAGGTGATTCTTCATATCCATGCTAAAATAAAATAACAAAAGGACAATATGATCTCTTTTTGTTTTGATGTGATATTTCAACCTCCTCCCATTAACTTCTCTGATTCATCTTTTACTTAGAAGTTCTCTGATATGCGCCATCTTTAAAAATTTAAAATTTTACTCGAAAGATGTGCTAAGCACGAATATTTCATCCCATGTGGTTGTGGTTGACGATTCCCTTGCATCAGGTTGTCGTTATCAACAATGAAATCCAATGGGGTCCCCTTCACCCACATCTGTGAATGGAAGAGGCACTCCCCCTCTTCAGGATCTACTGGTTCTTTTAGATGAATTGTTGTGGTCATGACAATAGCAGTGGGATCGGTGACGATGATTTGTCTATTTTCAATGTATTTTGGATCAGATTCTGAATCAGGTTTCAGCTCCGTGTCTTTGACCTCGATGACCAATGACTATTTCGAGCGACATTCATCGGTGTTGTGCAAGAGGATTTTGTCGAAGTCACACCACTTCCGAGTGTCATTATTCATCTTGACTTTTCCCTTTTTGTCCTTTGTCTTAGACTGGTTGTCTAGAGGCTGTTGGTTAGGGTCGTCTTTACCATGCTTTGGTTGTTTCATATTTACAAACCTGAATTCCCATTTTTTCTGGTGCCTAAATTTATGCACATAAATTTGACAACATATCGATAGGCAGCTCCCAGTGATGAGATGTTCAAGAAATCCATTTCGGTTTGGATGTACCTATGTAGAGCCCCACAATATTTCAAAACTAGATGTCGCTCATAGTATTTGATACCCATCTTGGTGCGCAAGGTATGGAAATTATTTTTGAACTCCGACACTGTTTTGCTCTTCTCTTGTCGTAGTGTGGTCCATCTCATGTACTGGTCTTAATAGTTATCAATAGGAGAGTATTTTTATTTGAACACATCCACAAAAAAATACGAAGTGGGATCGACCCCATATATTCCAGATTCCTCTGTGGAAATTTTCTCCCAGTAATTTTCCCACAAATTTTTGACATGGGGGAGAGCCTTGAGGAGTGTAAAGATGATATTTTCCCTGTCAGAAAATTTTTAAACAAAGAAATAACCTTCTAATATATTTATCCATTTTTCTAGGTAATCTACATCTATCTGACCTTCAAATATGGGAATATCAAACTTAACTTGTACCTTGAAGGGAGAAGTTCCTCCAAAATGGTTGCTTCATGAAGATCTGACTGTTTCTATCGGCAAGAGTTGGAGGATGTGTGCAAAATTCTCCATCATTTCATCCCTCTGTTACACAAGAGATTTCTCAAGCAACAGGTTAATAGAATATTTTTCTCTGCCATTTTTCTTTTTTACCACCATCGAGGGTTTCGTGGGCATGCGAGAGTGATTGTCCTCAAAAGAGACAAACTCGAGACCCACCTGGCTATACTCTAAACTTGCCAGGGACATGCGCTGAGAAATGATCAAGAGCAGCTTGCTCTGATACCATTGATCCATATTATTTTTTGGAACAAAATGAAAGAAGATATATTACGATGAAATACTCATGAAAATTGTCAGAAATAGAGAAATACAACAATACTTGATTTCTATTAATGAAAGAATTGTAAAGAGACTATAAAAATACAGAGTGCAAGACTTGTTAGAATGGTGACATCTTTATCTCTGAGAAGATATGTGATGGCTACGTTTATTCGAAAGAAGAAGATTACAATGAAGCTTTGAAGGCCTTTTTATGATAAACACGAATGTTAGAACCCTAGATATGAAACGCCAAAAGTCATGTGGGACCCATTTATGTAAGTTAGTAGATTAACTTCCCGGGGTCATAATTTTTGCATACGATCTCTATTTTAGACGCATGATAACCTGTTGGAAAGGTAGTTTAGAGAGCTAGGCATTACACCATTAGATTCTGGCTTCATCTACAGTTTGACTATGGTGAGCCAAAAAAACATTGTTTAGTGCCCCAAAACAGACCTGGAAGTACACCAAGATGTGCTAACATGCAAACATACAAAATAATTCAGTTGGATTAGGTGGGAGGCCACCATTATCCACTTGGACTATCTGTATGGATTCAGATATCCCCGGAAGTGTAGAAACCACAATTACAAAGAATTACAAAAGAACGTGTTGTAATAAAAACTGAAAACGGGAGTCAGGTGGAATAGGTGGGTGGCCACCACTATCCACTTGGATGAAGTATTTAGATATGAATTTTATGGTACAATAGATGAATATATATCATGGAATACATGCGGATATAATGGTTAATGGAGTCTTTTTGGAATATTAGTGTGTTATTGGCATGAACTAAGATCTAATGAGGGATTGAGGGCTAACAATGAGTAGATCCAATGCCTCTAGGAGAGAAACACATCCCATCCCATGGTTGCAGACATTTGAGTCCTGCAACCACCGATAGAATCCATCTCGGTTGAGAGTGCACAATGCACTCTATGCTTTGTGTTTCCTTCTGGTATCCAGAAGGACCGATGGTCGAAGGTTTGTTGGTAATCCTGTAGTTAGAACCTAGGTCAGCCTATAAGTAAACCAACAATGGTTCTGTTGCTAGTTGGAACTCCGAAGAGTAAATCGGGAGGGATGTATCACGTAGTATAGTGGGAGGATTAAGAAAGGGGAGGTTTTAGGTTGGAACCCAATGAAATAAGAGATCAAAATATGGTTGACAGTTTAGGAACTAGAGTTTTCCCATAAATATAATAGAAGCCCTATGATTAAGCCAAGACAATATTTGGAAAGATACATATTCAACTAAATACACAAGAGTTTCTTTAGTGATTTTCCCATGCTATTGCAGGAGTGGATAACATGGTTGAAAGATACCTAAACGACAAATAGAGTTATATCAGTGGAGTGGAAATAATAAAGTATCACACGGTTGAAAAGGGTAAATAACAAATTCACATGCACATTAGATTTATCGCTAGACAAAATTGTAATGGGGTATATCACTGAGTTCGCAGTTGATACATCGATGTATTATAATATAGAAGAGAAGGAGTTTCTTAAGGTTCCAATGGGAAGGTACATCATATTGTTGTACACTTTGATCAAGAGACTATTGCATGATAAAGGGGTATTAACCATGGAATAAGACAACTAAACCACCCTACATGCATGGGGGAGTTAGGGGAAACACTGAGGAAGGTCTGAGATGGAGGGAAAAATGGATAGAAAAGAGCATAGTAAAGAAAAATCTCCCATTATGATGGGTCAAGATGAGATCCAGGAAATTATGCAGAATCCAGGAACGACGCACAGTGGCAGACCCTACCAGTATACGTTTAATAGGAAGAAAATATCAGTAATAGAGAGGGAAGGCTTAGAGAGTGATGAGGAAGAGGAAGAGGATCTTTGTGTTGTGGAGCAGATTGAATAAATACTATGTGCCACATATGAAAGAAAGAATAGAGAAGTGTGATCTAATGAGGAAGCAGATACCCCTATCCATGTATGAATAAGTGAAGAACCTACAACCCCATGTACGATTACCACATAAGAAAAGAAAGAGTTACTTAGAGAACCAGTGATTGAAGGTCATAGGAAGCTAGGAGATCAGAATAGAATTTAGGTTACAAGTGGAAGTACTAGCAGCATGTTAGGGTCCTAACCCGCACATAGGTAGAACAATATATTCGGATGTAATAAAGGTCAATATTAATAAGGCCTTTCAATAAAATAGAATAAGGCAGATGTAAGAAGACCTAATAGAAGATTTCGCTTCTAGAAGGATCTTCCTCTAGATGCTTCTTTTTAGTATAAATAGGAGTCGAGAGTATGAGAAACCTATCTTGGATATTATTGTAATAGAGCTCTGCTCAACTGGAGGTTGTTGCCTCGAAGAGGCCTGTGAACATTGCTTTCAGATTCAAAGTGTTATTTTTGTTGTTATTCTTATATCATTTCAGTGTTATTGTGGTGAATGTTCTAGTTATATTGTTGTTATTCTTCCATTACTAGCTTTGTATTTATGTTCTTCATACATTTTATATCTGGTATATTACAAGTGGTATCAGAGAACTTTCCTCGACAGAAAGCGTGGGTTAAATTTTGTTCAGGGTAGAGATGTATTCCAGCATATTTAAGCCAAAGAGATCTATCGTTACATGCATAAACCCGCGGTTGAGGGATTCGTACAAGCAGGAAATACAAGTGGTACTTAAGCGCACATCTATTGGCCACCCTTGTAACCCCTGTTGGTACCCCTTCGAGTGGTAGCGCATTAGACAACACCTGTGTACGGATCGACCTAGATTACCTGAATCCCTCTTTAGATAAATCGATCGGCTGCCTGACTATTATAGTGTCACCGAGAACAACACTCGGGAAGATACTCTCTAGTACCTGGGTAGTCGGGTAGTATGGTTAAGGGTATGGTCTATCCTCCTTAGTTATTTCCCTGAGATATTATGCTGAGTACTACTATTGGGCCGAGTACTACTATTATAAATTTTTTCACCATTATTTCAAACCTATTCCATTCAATTCATCTCTTCGCCCTTATCACATTCATCCATATCATTTTTTCGGCAAAAAATTTCTACCCCGCCCGCCCCTTTTCAGTTCCTCCATCCTCATGGCCCATACTCATAGCCAAGACATGGAATCTCGCTTCAACACCTTGCAATATGGTCTCATTGAGACCCAACAAGAAGTGAAACAAACAAGACCTCACAAGACCTCACCACCCATCTTGAATCAGTATTTTTGACACTCTGCACCAAACTACATATCCCTACAGATAACCCTTCTTCTTCCTCATGCCCACATACTGAAGGTGACCATTCCTCTCATTCCCATACCTTGCAGAACCATCACTTTCAACGTGACCTACGCCTTTCGTGGGTGGATGTGACCAAATTTGATGGCTGGAATCCCACTGGTTGGGTAACCCAAATGGAACATTACTTCTCTTTATACAACATTACAGATGACTTGGACAAACTTCGGTATGGTGTTCTCCATCTAGATCAAGAACGTTGGCAATGGTGGCAATGGAGAAAAAATTCTCGTCAAGGGTGCATTGCTTGGACATAATTTGTGGAAGAGATTTATGAACGCTTTGACACTGACACCAACCATTTAGGTCGTTTGAAAAATATGAAACAATCAGGAACAATGGAAGACTTTATAGCTGCCTTTGAGCACCTAGCTTTTAGAATAGAGGGCATGTCTGATGCTTTTTTTCGAGAGTGTTTTATCAGCAGCCTCAAGGATGAAATTCGGGCCCATGTCCTCATGGCTCATCCTGAGAGTTGGGTGGAGGCTACCAAAAGAGATAAAGAAGCACAACAGGTTGTATCTTCTCAAAAACGCAAACCCTCCTTCATCCCTTTCCCTAAACTAGTAAATCCCACTACTCCCTCTGCCCCACTAAAGATCCAAAAAATTACCCAGGCTGAAATGGTTGAACGCCAACTCAAAGGCCTTTGTTATATCTATGATGAAAAATATTTCTCGGGCCACAAGTGTAAAGAAAAAAATATTTTTATGGCCATCTCCGAGGAGATTTCAGAAGTAGATGAAGAAACTCCCTCTATGTTTGAGTCACCTGAATCCACTGACATAACCCCTCCCTCAGATCCTCCCAAAGTAGAACCAGTCATTTCCCTCAATTCTCTCACTGGCTTCTCCGCTCCCCAAACCCTCAAGCTAATCAGTTACATCAAGCATCGAAAGGTCATCATTCTGGTTGATAGCGGCAACACCCATAATTTTATTCATCACCGCATTGCCCAGGAAACTCATTGCTACATCCATGCCGTCAATAATTTCCAAATCATGATTGCCAATGGTGGTTCCATGAAATGTGGAGGGTGTTGTGAAAATGTGCATCTCCAAACTGGTGACTACCACCTGAAATAGCATATGTTTGCTATCAACATGGGAGGTTGTGACATTGTGCTAGGTGCAGATTGGCTAAGGACTTTGGGTCCCATTCTCATGGATATTAAATACTTAACCATGCAATTCTACTAGGAGGGCCACCAATATAAGTTCCAAGGCATTATCGATAGTTCACCTGAGATCATTAGTTCCCATCTCATGGAAAAACTACTCAAAAAGGGTCATTATAGCGTTATCACCTAACTCCATGCCATACAAGCAACATAGACACCCTTGGTACTGCAATACCTCCAAGCCATCCTTTCTAAACATCAATTGGTCTTTTCCACTCCCCAAGGCCTCCCTCCTTCCCATGGTTTTCATGAGCATTCCATTCCCCTTGTACCAGGAATCCTTCCTCCCAATATTCCTCTGTATCGTCACCTCGTTTCCCAAAAAAATGAAATTGATAAAATGGTCCAGGAACTCCTTAATGCAGGCGTTATCTTCCCTAGTACGAGCCCCTATTCGTCTCCTATGGTCATGGTCCTAAATAAAGAAGGTTCTTGGTGAATTTGTCCTGACTTCTATGCCCTCAACAAACTTACCATCAAAGACAAATTCCCCATTCCTATCATTGATGACCTCCTAGATGAATTGAGTGGTGCCCAATTCTTCACTAAATTGGATCTTTATTCGAGCTACCACTAGATACATATGAAAGAGGTATATATTCTTGAGACTTCCTTTAGAACTCATGAGGGCCACTGAGAGTTTTTGGTCATGCCCTTTGTCTTGTGTAATGCCCCCTCCACCTTCCAAAGCCTCATGAATGATGTCTTCCATCCTTTTCTCCGCCATTTTGTCTTAGTTTTCTTTGATGATATCCTCATCTATAGAAAAACCTGGACAAACCATCTAGCTCATGTGGATCGGGTTCTCCATCTACTCTCTCAGCACCAACTTTTCCTGAAACAGTCTAAATGTGCTTTTTGTGCCTTAGAAGTAGAATACTTGGGTCATCTGGTTGGAAAATATGGCATCAGGGTGGATCCTAAAAAGATTGAAGCTATGGTATACTGGCCTCACCCAAAGACTCTTAAGAGCTTGCATGAATTTCTAGGCTTAACAGGGTATTATCACAAGTTTGTTAAGAATTATGGGAATATTGCAGTACCTCTCACTGCTCTCCTAAAAAAGAACTCTTTCACTTGGACTCCCGCCACTGCTAAATATTTTCAAACCTTGAAGATGGCCATGTGCACCACTCCATTCCTTGCCATTCCCAATTTCACAAAGACCTTTGTGTTGGAATGTGATGCCTCAGGGAAATGAATTGATGTTGTCCTTATGCAAGAGGGTCGACCTTTGGCCTTTACCAGCAAGCAACTATCTGAAAGAAATCTGGGAAAATCTATCTATGAAAAGGAAATGTTGGATATTCTTCATGTTGTGGATCTGTGGCGTCCTTATCTATTGGGGCAACAGTTCAAAATTAAGATAGACCATCAAAGCCTCAAGTATTTTTTGGAACAACGCATTTCCTCCCCAGAACAACAAAAATGGGTGACTAAACTCTTTGGATATGATTATGAGAACATTTATAAGAAAGGCAAAGACAATGTGGTTGCGGATTCACTTTCCCAAAAAATATGAAGATGAAGGTTTTGTTTTTTCTCTTTCATTCGTTGTACCAGATTGGCTCCAAGTCGTTCGCTAGGAATGGCTACAAGATCCCAAAAGTTCGCAGTTGATCCAACAATTGTAGTCCAATGCTCCAGCTTCCCCAGGGTACTCTTGGCTCCATGAGGAACTTCGATACAAAGGTCGTTTGTATTTAATTAAACAATCAAATCTTAAATCCACGGTACTTTCTGAGCTTCATGCTACAGCCATAGAAGGGCACTCCGGGTTCACCAAAACCTATGAAAGGGTCAAACGTTCCTTTTTCTGGGATGGTATGAAACATGACATTTGTAATTTTGTAGCTGAATGTGACGTGTGTCAACACAAAAAGGGAGAAACAATCAAATCGCCAGGCACAACCTTAAATGCATACAAGATGCAAGTTGAGTTGATGACAGGATAGTTTGCGCCACAATTTGGCAATGCGCAGTAATTTCAAGCAGTGCCATAGTTTCAACAAACCCCATAGTATAATCAGGCACCACAGTATCATCAACAAAACATGGATGCATAGGGGAACATAGCAGGATTCATAGGTAGAGGAAGAGGAGGAATGGGCAGAGATGGAGGGCCTATTATCTACCATAATTTTCAATAGAAAGGACACTATGCCAGATATTGTCCTCAACCAACAATAACATGTATGTACTTTCGCGCAACATATCATGTGACAGAAGAGTTCCCAAAGTTAATGACGAATATCCAAGAGAAGAAGAATATAAACAACCAAAATGTTCAGTGGATTTCTACAGAAATAAGGGATCCTCGAAGGAACATCAATATAGTGACTAGAGGAGGAGTTAATATAGGAGCAGATGCGCAAGATAAGAAGAAGGGAGTTCAGTGCTAGATTTAGAATAACACTCAGCCATAATAACAGTTTGATGCAAAGAAGGAGAAGGAAACTTTCAAGGAAGTACAAAAGGAGTTCCTGAAGGACAATGAAGCTTCCACATCAAACACTGCATAGAGGTATGGAACTCCTATTTTTGATATGCCTCATTCTTTGGATCATACTTACAAAGGAGAGAAAACAGAGAAAGTAAGTAACTTAAAGAATTTCCCTAAATATTTTTTTAAATTACTTAATGATAAGAATGCCATGGAGTTTTTTAAAAGTATTCTTGAGAAATATAGCATAGAAGAAGGGATAGGAACATAACCAAATAAGATCAATCAAATCCATAGAAAGAAAAGAACTAGAAGAAAGTTCATATTGAATGCAAATATAGGAGACTTTAACATTGGAAATGTTATCCTAGACTTGGGATGAGATGTCAACATTTTGCCAAACAAGACTTGGGAAGCAATGGGAGAAGCTACACTAGGGTATTCCAATATCCAATTGAAGCTAGAAAATCAGCAGAGAGTGATTCCTATAGGTAGATTGAATAATACAAAAGTGGATCTAGATGGCGTGCGCACCACAACAATTTTTGAAGTAATGGATATGGTGGATGGGTATATACCACTTCCAACACTATTGGGAATTGATTCGGCCTTTGATAATCAAGCCATAATTAATTTGAAGACTAGGAAGATGATATTTGAAGATGGGAACTTCAAGGTAGTATCACCTTTAGATCCCTCAGATTGTGAAAGATATGTAGAACTTGTGCCTCACAGTGTTCTAGAGGATGATGTAAACTAGCTATATAGGACTATTGCACGAGAAGAAGACTGTGTGAATCCAACTGCAGGTGGAGTACTCAGTTGGAGGAGTATCGATGCCAACATGTCAGATTCAAATATTAGAGTAGAAAACTAGAAACAAATATTGCATGAAGTCTCTACTAGGAGGTGCGCTAGAGTTACACGCACAGTAATATGGGTTGGGACATAAGTAAGACAGTTTCCTACATTTATTGAAGAGGAAAATTTATAAAAATTCCTGACAGATTTTAAATCAGAGGTTTTGGATAGTTAGATATTACTAGTGTTGTATATATAATTAATAGAAACACATGCATGATGGTGGGGTGCACATAATGAGGTAATTCAGGACTAGTATCAGTGTAAGCGACTGATGCGCATAAGACTTGGAAGGAGTCAACAGGATAGACCCTTACCGAAGTATTATTGAAGAGGGAACCCACGAGATCATATAAATTATTGTGTCACTAAATGGAGATTTGTACCACCATGTTAATGGATGCATTACTTTATTCATAACTTAGAGGGAATACCTAGTAATCGATACAAGGAATAGGAATTGCACAAAGAAAATCAGAGTTGGGGCACAGTACAACAAAATTGTATTAGGACCTTTGTATTTGAAAGTGAAAATCCATCGGTGGATGTAGAATTATAGAGCATCAAAAGGAATATATTTGAATAATATGGGGTAGATATTGTAATCGTAGAAAAAAATTATATAAAAGAAACACTTGAACAATTAGTTTATTGTTATCAAGTCGTAGAGGATGAAGAAGTAGAAGACAACCCACATGACATACAAATATTAGAAGGGGAAGGAGAAAGAGGGTTAGAAGCACCTCAACTACAATAATAAGAGTTCACTACACCTATGAAGACTAAGAAGGTCAATATTGGGACTGAAGAGAAGCCCAAGATAGACAACATTGGAGATTCCTGAGACAGTGAGATAATGTGAAATATAACTAAATTATTGCGTGAAAATAGTGACTTATTCCCAGCCACATTTTCAGAGATGAAAGGGGTAGCAGGATAAATTGGAGAAATGAATACACCCCTAAGACTATATGCAAGACCAGTTAGACAAATATCGTACAGATTAAACCCCATCTATAATAAGAAAGTTAAAGAAGAAATTGATAGAATGCTACAATCATGAATCATAGAATCTGTGGAGGAATCACAATGGCTTAGTCCAATGGTGGTAAATGAAAAGAAAACTGGAGGTATTAGGATATGTGTGTATATCAGGAATTTAAATGATGCATGCCTAAATGATCATTTTTCTACTCCATTTACAGATGAGGTTTTAGAGAATGTGGGTGGACAAGAAGTATACTCCTTCACAGATGGATTTCCAGGTTACCATCAGATTAGAATTCTTCTGGAGGAAAGGTACAAAACTACATTTGCAAAAGAGTGAGTGTCATATCAGTACACGGTAATTCCATTTGGTTTAAAGAATGAACCAACAATATTTTCCAGAGTAGTAGTAGTTGGATTCAAGGATTTTATACATACATTTTTAGAATTTTATTGGCTTTAACATTAAGAAATGTAAATTCAGTACACCGTTTGGGATCCTACTTGGACACATTGTATGCAAACAAGGATTGATAGTAGACCCTGCAAAGATTGTTGTTATTGTCAATTTACCACCATAGAAGTCAGTGCGCTAGTTGAGAGTAACATTGGGCCACACAGAGTACTACAGAAAATTCTGAAGGGCTATGCAAAGATTATTGTTCCCATGGAGAATTTAGCAAAGAAAGACATCAGTTTTTAGTGGCATGATGAATGAAAAGAGATCTTGGACATAATGAAAGAGAAGATGGTGACAACACCAATTTTGAACTTTTCATATTGGACAAAATAATTTCATGTGCCTGTGAATGCTTCATCCATTGCACTTGGAGAAGTTTTTTCAATTCCAGGTGAATGAGACATTGATCACCCAATATCTTTTGCTAGTAGAAAATTTTCATATTCTGAGAAGAACTATAATATTACAGAAAGGGAAGGTATGTCTATGGTATGTGCCTTACATAAG
The DNA here is from genome assembly GCA_009831015.1 of Picea engelmannii. Classification (NCBI taxonomy): domain Eukaryota; kingdom Viridiplantae; phylum Streptophyta; class Pinopsida; order Pinales; family Pinaceae; genus Picea; species Picea engelmannii. The sequence goes on along the minus strand of ML782484.1, from coordinate 117,308 downwards.
TTCAAAAATTATTTATTGGGTCAACATTTTAAGATGTTTACAGATCATTCCTCTTTGAAGTACCTAGTTGACAAGCCAGTGTTGGGGGGTAGGATCTGTAGATGGTTGTTATTGTTTTAGTAATATGTTTTTGAAATCCTAGTAAAACCAACGAAGCTTAATGTAGGACCAGATCATCTATAAAGAATTACTAATGGACAGGAGCCAAAGAACTTGGAGGATAATTTTCCTTATGCTAACTTATTTTCTATTCAGATTGCTGATGATTATTTTGTTGACATTGTTGTATTTTTTAGCACAGGAATGGCTCCCAAGGAATTTACTGTCATGCAGAAAAAATAGTTGGTAGTGCGCACTGCAAACTATCAGTTGATTTCGGGTCATTTATACAAGTTAGGTGCAGATGGAATTTTGAGAAGATATGTGATGGAGAATCAATGTTCCATGGCGTTAGAAGAATAACTGGAGGGAACTGTACAAAAAATCCTACAACACAGAAGGAATTTCCAGAATTCGTAACGACAAAAGATATGATGGTTGAATTCCTTTTTGAGGAGTCATTCAATAACAAACCCTTACTTGGCAAGAATGACGGTTCATTTTTTTTTGCCACCCCAAAATATTTTAGAGCTCTTAAACTATAACCTTTCTCTCCTCTTTCCTAAACCAACACTTACACCTTTCACGTTTCGGGGTTTCGGGGCTCCTGCATCTTCTTGCCCTTCGGAATTCCGTGTGTCGAAACGCCAAAACATATTCACGCTAAACCTATTTGGGGTTTTGTATACTGGGATTTCGTGACTTGCGGAGACAAAGGATCTTGCCCTTTGGTTTCTTGGGTGCCGAAACACCGAAAACCTTTTTCACGCTAAACTAATTCGGCGTTTCATATACCGGGATTTCGTGACTTGCGGAGACAAGGGATCTTTCCCTTTGGCTTCTCGGGTGCCGAAATGCCGAAAAAATTTTTGACGCTAAATCGATTCAGGGTTTTGTGTACCGGAATTTCGTGACTTGTGGAGACAAGGGATCTTTCGGTTTGGTTTCCTGTGTGTCGAAACGCCGAAAAACCTTTTTCACATTAAACCAATTTGGGGTTTTCGTATACCGAGATTTCACGACTTACAAAAATGAAGGGTCTCACCCTTTGGCTTCCTGGGTGCCGAAACGCGAACCAGCAGCCACGTGTCCCTCCGATGGACGACTACGATCTTTTAGCCACGATCAACAATTGTGATATTTTCGGGATGATCAATGGTCGTGATCAATGCTGGCTTTCTCCTTTAGAGAATTTTGGAGAGTCTTCACTCCCATTTCCCTGGTGTCCAAATCCCCGATGGGCTCGGATCCTTGACACCTGTCCCCTTAATTGGATGGTCTCGATGCTTTTGGGACTTGACGAGTCCTCTTCCTTCTGCTGTTACGAGATTTAAACCACACGCACCTTTTTTGGATCCGGCGACTCTCGCAATTTCGACACTTCTCCCCAAAGTGTCTTCACTATTCATTTAGATACTCTCTTGCACGACCTCTTAGAGGTTAAAATCTGTGCATCCAGATCCTTTTGATCTAACGACAGTTGTGCTTCCCCCTGAGCTTTATTTCTCTAAACCTCAAAGGTTCCTTCGACCTAAGATTAGATGTTGCCTATATACATATGAGTATGTTGGAGTAGTTTGAGAGTTAAGGGAAGTGATAGAGTTATGGACATAATCTATCCACATAATATTTTTGGTTCAAAGTAAAACTAGACTGGCGTAATAATGTCATTATGGACAGAAATGAGTCTTACCTTCGCTTAAATTCTAAGCTTAAACGAAATAGAATTATGTCATAGAATTTATTTATTTTTTATGGTGAATTTGAGGTTCATTACATATGGTATCAGAGAAAAAGCTACAACATTGGGCCTGAACAAGGCCACATTAATTGCCTAGTATATATTCTGATTTATGAAAAAACTAATAAATCTTATGGTTACAAACAGAAAGCCTTTTTGTTTTGTGTTGATTATGGCAGCTCATGAAGATGCAGAAATCAGGATGGAAGGAAATCCGTAGTAAGGACCTCAGGAAGATCCAAGACAGAACAGTGATGGAAGCTCACCCACGGAGGTGTTGGAAACAATGAGGAATCTTATTGTTGAACTACAGGTTTTCAAGGCCGACAATGAAAAATTGAAGAAAGCACAGCAGGAACAGCAAGAGATAAATGAATTCCTGTTGCATAGTATAGTAACCAAGAAAAACCCAAAAGACGATAACCATGACGAAGAAGTCAGAAATAGGGCCTCCAAGAATTATGGACCGGAAACAGAAAAAGGAGACAGTTCGTCTGAAGGGACACCTTCAGCTGAGGAAAAAACTATACCAAACAGAAAAAGAAAACAAGTAGAAGACCTTGAAGGAGAATTTAAAAAGATTAAACCAGGACAGGAGAAGAAGCTGAGGCATGGTTGTTGGACATAAAAAAATACTTCCAGATATACAACTATTCCAACAACATGAAGGTCAAGGCTAGAATCACCATCTACAATCTGAAGGGGAAGGCCAACATTTAGTGGCAGGACCTGAAATTGGCCAAGGGCCTAAAGGAGAAATAGTTGGAATGGTTCGACTTTAAGAAGTATTTCAAGAAACAATACCTTTATGAAAGCTATTATGAAAGGAAGATGAAAGAATTTTACGAGTTACGAATCGGACAGATGATGATGGAGGACCCTATAAATAAATTTCTGGAACTACTAAGGTTCGTACCGTACATCCGAGAGGATAAGGTAAAAATCCAGCGATTCTTAAGTTGTTTACCATAGGTCTGCCGGGATAGAATTGAGTTTGACAGCCCCAAATCCTTGAATGAGGTATTCAGGAAAGCACGAATGTGCTATGACCAGTATAAACAGCGGGTAGAGTTTCCCAAGACCTGGAAGGATAAGAAGCAAGATCGAATGAACCCATGGAAGAAGGGATACCAGCCAACTCCTTATCAGAATGCAACAAAAAGTTTCCCAAGGAAGGATTTTCACTCCAATCATCTGAATACGCAAGGTAGTGGTAAACTGGTAAACCTAGGAACGAAGAAGTTTGGGGACAACTCCCATGAGCCATTAAAGTGTTGGGAGTGTGGAGAGCCTCATCTAAGGAGGAACTGTCCATGTTTAATTGCAGGAAATAGAACTGTTGTTCACAATTTGTAGGAAGCCTCGACAGTGGGAGATGTGGGCATAAGTCTGCATCGGATAAATGCAACCATAGATGGTCGACAAGTTTACCACCAGTCCTCGGTGGTAGAAATCAAAGGTAAAATCAATGACACTCGATTTTTTTTTTTAATTGACCGTGGAGCTACGTTAAGTTATATTACTCCCAATGTAGTAAAGTTGAATAAACTTAAAAAACTAAAGCACGCAAAATCATGGCTTGTACAACTAGCAACAAGCACTAAAAGGAAAGTAGTTGACTTTATTTCAGATCTTGAGTTCAGCTTAGATGATCAAAAGATAATGACCAATCTGAACATCCTACCACTAGGATCTTATGATATGATTATTGGGATGGATTGGTTGGAACAACACAAAGCAGTACTAGACTATTATATAAAGATACTTAGCTATAAAGATAATTTTGGCACTGTTACAACAGCCCACGACATACCAAAACCTGTATCAGTTAGATAATTTTTAGCAATGCAACTCAAGAAATGTATTAGAAAGGGATGTCAAGTTTACGCCATCCAAGTGATGAATCTATTAGAAAAAGAAGATAAGCCCAAGTTATAAGACTTTGTTGTCGTACGTGAATTCATAGACATGTTTGTGGATGAGATACCCGAATTACCTCCTAGAAGGGAAATAGATTTCTCTATAGACTTACTACCTGGATCAACCCCTATCTCAAAAGCACCCTACCAAATGAGTCTACCGGAACTGACAAAATTAAAAATACAATTACAGGAATTGTTGGACAAAGAGTACATCAGACTGAGTGTCTAGCCATGGCAAGCACCAATCCTCTTTGTGAAAAAGAAAGATGATACTCTAAGACTATGTATCGATTATAAATAGCTAAACAAAATGACTATTAAGAAAAAATACCCCTTACCAAGGATAAATGATCTGTTCGATCAAGTTGGTGGGGCCAATATCTTTTCAAAGTTGGATTTACGATGCGGTTATCATCAAATTAGGATAAAAGACAAGGACATAAACAAAATAGCTTTTCAGACAAGATATGGACACTACGAATTCGTAGTCATACGTTTTGGACTTACTAATGCACCAACCACATTTATGTGCCCGATGAACAATATTGACTACTTAGACAAGTTCGTGGTAGTATTTATCGATGATATTCTGGTCTATTAAAAAACAGAGGAAGAACATGATGAACACTTAAGGATAGTGCTGCAAATGTTGAGAAAACACAAATTGTACACCAAATTTGACAAGTGTGACTTTTATAAAAAAGAAATACAATATCTAGGACATGTAATTTCAGCAGAAGGCATTGTCGTAGACCCGACGAAGACAAAAACCATTATGGAATGGCCAGTACCTAAGGATGTAGCAGATATACGTTCATTCATGGGAATCACCGGATATTACCGTAGGTTTATAGAAGTATTTTCCAAGATAGTCTACCCTATCACATCATTACAAAAGAAAGGGACCAAGTTTAATTGGTCCCAAAAGTGTCAAGACAGTTTTAACAAGTTGAAAGAATTATTGAGATCGACACCCATTTTGAAGGTAGAAGACCTAGATAAAGACATCATAGTATGTGTTGATGTAAGTAAAGAGGGACTAGGTGGTGTCCTAACTTAGGAAGGACACGTTATTTATTATGAGTCTCAAAAACTAAACGAACATGAGCAAAATTATGTCACTCATGACTTAGAATTGGCAGCGGTAATACACACATTAAAAGTGTGTCGAAACTACATAATGGAAGGAAATTTCTACTATTGACGGATAATAGCGGTGTGAAATATTTGTTTATTCAACCAGAGCTCAATGCATAGTAAGCCATATGACTAGCCTTCTTGAGCGAATTCGACTTCAAAGTCAGACATATCAAGGGCAAAGAAAATAAAGTAGCAGACACTTTAAGCAGAAGAGTCCATGGGTTATTTGAGGTAAATATCAGTAGGGCAGAAAGTGATCTCGAACAAAAGGTAAGGAAGACCAGTATTAGCGACATAAATTACACTAAGATGATGGTAGAATTACAAAACAATACCGTAGACTCAGATAAACCAGATCTAAGTATCAACAAGAAGGGATTATTACGATTTAAAAACAGACTTTACATACCAGATTCAACAGAGTTAAAATTAATAGTTTTGGACGAAGTGCATAAGAAACCGTATTCTGGTCATCCAGGTTACCAAAAAATGATAACAAAATTTAGAAAACTATTTTATTGGCCTAATATGAAAGGTGAAACAGCATAATACTTGTCTAGGTGCCCGGATTGTCAGCAGGTTAAGGCCGAACACCAGCATCCAACCGGCCTATTACAACCATTACCAGTACCAGAATGGAAATGGGAGACCATATCACTGGACTTTATAACATATTTGCCTAAAACTCAAAAACATAATGATTCTATCATGGTTGTAATCGATAAACTCAGTAAGTATGCACACTTTATTCCTATAAAGTCTACTTTTAAAGCTATAAACATTGTTGAAATATTCATGAAAGAAATTTTTAGATTGCATGGTATTCCTCAAATGGTGATTTCAGATAGAGATGTAAAATTCACATCTGCTTTTTGGAAGGAATTGTTTGCAGGGATGAATACTAATTTGAATTTCAGTATGAGTTATCATCAAAAAATGGATGGACAGACTGAAAGGACAAACCAAATCATAGAGGATATGCTCTGCATGTATGTAAGAACAAAACCGAACAAGTGAGAAGACTACCTACACTTGGTAGAATTTGCATATAACAATGGGTACCAAACATCGGCTAAGTTGAACCCTTTCGATATACTGTATGGAAGAAAGTGTACAACTCCAATTAGCTAGGATAACACGGATGACAGACTCATGGTTGGATTAGAGATGCTCCAAGAAATGGAGAACATGGTAAGAAAGGTACAACAGAACTTGAAAGAAGCATAGGACAGACAAAAGAGCTATGCAGATTAGAAAAGAAGACACTTGGAATTTCAAGTGGGAGACCATGTTAACTTGAAGGTCAAAGCTCGAAAAAGCTCGCTGAAGTTAGGGAACTGTGCCAAGCTGGCACCCAGGTTTTGTGGGCCCTTTGAGATACTAGCTCGAATTGGACCCATAGCATATCAACTTGCACTTCCAGCTAATCTAAGAATTCATAATGTATTTCATGTTTCGTTGCTGAAAAAGTATATTCATGACCCTACTCATAAGATTGATTGGAACTTGGTGTAGGTGGAACCCGAAGGCGAGTTCTAGGTGGAACCCCTTCGCTTTTTGGACCAGAGAGAAATAACACTTCGGAACAGAGCCGTCACTCAGTTAAAGGTGCAATGGAAGCACTTTAGTCCTGAGGAGGCTACTTTGGAGTTGAAGGGACATTTGCGGAAATATCATCCAATCCTATCCCAGGAAAGGAACGAACATTGAGGATAGTTTTTTATTGAAGGGGGAAAGGATGTGACACCCCCCCCCAAAAAAAAAATATTTTGAAATTTAAATTTGCTGGAAATTTATTTTGTTTTTACTAAATTCAAATTTGGAAAAAAAATTCCATTTATGGAAATTCCGAATTTTGAATTTTATATTTGTAATTAATTATTATGACTGTTGGGAAGAGATCTGATTTAACTCAACTAACTATTTGACTATGACACTTGTATAAAAATAGAATAATTATATTAATTGCAGGAGGAAAAATGGAACAACCATGTGAAAATTAGCTGACCATGACTCCATGAGTGGGGAACATGTTGGATTTACCTCTGGGATGATTATTACAAGTGGAAAATCAGAGATTTGGCCATTGGCAGCCCCTAAAAATCAGGGATTTAGAAAGTTGCGAAAATTACCAAGGGAGGGAAAAAGACCTGGGCAAAATTGATAAATAGCATATGTGAGGAGGCAAGACGCTGCCAAGTATGCTAGGGAAAAAGATTTTGAGTTCTCTTGCTGTTATGAACACTACGGATTGAGTGTGAGGCAAGAGGAGTCTACTGGAACGAAAAGACATTTGTTGAGGAGGAGATTCCATGTTTTCCCTCATGGATTCATGGTCAGGCTAGCGGGTGAATCGGGCAAGTGTTTTGATTTCCCTGTTCTATGGTTGGCAGGAACATGGTTGTTCCCTTTGTCTTCCCACAAGATGGTTTAGATATGTTGCGATATTCCTCTCTATCTGAATGATTTTATATATGATTCAATGTATTTGTTAAATCTGAACTGAAATGCTTTCCATTTTTTGTTTAAATGCTTGTATATTTGATGCAGTGTATTTATTAAATCTGAATTGAAATTATGTTCCATCTCTTTGAATTATTTAGGCATAGTTTTAATGCACCTATTTAATTCAGTATGGATACAATAACCTGGGCAAAATCTGTTCAAGGATAACCAGAAGTAAATTATATGGTTAAATTCTGGAATAGTCCCTTTTTAAACTAGGTTATTACCATGGAGGCAGTTGTAGGGTAATTACTAGTATTTCAAAACTCCAATGTACAGAATTTATCTATTGTAAATGGAATTGAACCTGAGAAATTTACATAGGGTATTTATACTTCGGTAAGAAAATCATGTGCCAAGTTACGATAATGATTGGGGTTTGTTTAGGTACCTAATAGTCCAAAAACAAATAAAATCCAAGTATGATAGGAATCACAATCAATATTTCTTTTACCTATATATATATGCCTAAGTATTACAGTGGAAATGGACAGAACTACGAGTACAGAAGTTGTAAGTGATTTCCGCCGATATGTCTACAAATTTTTCCTTTTAGAGCTTAATCCCAACAGGGTTCACATACAACTGGAAGATAGATAGATATTCCATCTATTTATACATACATACATACATACATACATACATACATATATATATATATATATTCTGTTAATAAGTAGGAGTTTACAAAAGTATAATGCTTCGTAAGCACAAGGGTTCGGAGACGTTTATTCAGGACCTTTACCGATAAAATAACTTAGACTTTTGTTAATGGCATAAACCGTAGAGAACAAAATGGTGTGAAAAAACAGAGGTCAATCAGGTTTCGGCGATTACACACGTCGAACACAAAAGACAAAGACCATGTTGTACATTGAATCGCGAAATGTGAAAAGACTATGGCCCAGCGTTTCGGGGTTTACAAACACCTGATGTGCAAACAAAATGAAATAAGGAATGTCGAATCATGAAATGTGAAAAGACTGTGGCCCGGCATTTTCGGGGTTTCAAGGTTCAAGATTTTGGAGTTTAATAGAGAAAAGGAACTCCATGTATATGTAACAAGAAAGTCTCGAATGCCGAAATATCAACCTTGCAATTAAAAGCACAATTAAATGTGCAGAACTGATTATTTTGACAAACTCAGATTCCATTCTTCCTTTTCATTTCTATGTATAGATTCCCTTAGATGATGATAATGATCTAGAAAACGTCGATGTATAAATAGGAACGACAATGACTGAGTACTCGTATATTTTGGTAATAAGCTATGAAAAGCAATAACATCACTAAAGTATCGATGCATGACCAAGATATGCATTTAGTAGGATTATATGCATATATTTCTATCTTGCTTGATATTTGTACAAAAGATTAATATTCTAGAGCCCTTTTTCTTTTGTTGAGAGGTGATTCAAAAGATGTGGGCCTTTGGAAATGCATAGATTCCATACAATGCATAAGAACTCAGACTATACAGACAACAACTATGGAAAAACAGTAGAGAACAACATTCTAACTAAACCTTGGTAAAATTTCTGGAATTTGTAACGACAAAAGATATGACGGTTGAATTCATTTTTGAGGAGTCATTCAATAACAGACCCTTACTTGGCAAGAATGACGGTTCACTTTTTTTTGCCACCCCAAAAGATTTTACAGCTCTTAAACTATAACCTTGCTCTCCTCTGTCCTGAACCAACACTTACACCTTTGGTGTTTCAGGGTTTCAGGAATCCTGCATCTTCTTGCCCCTTTGAATTCTGGGTGCCGAAACGTTGAAACCTATTCACACTAAACTGATTCGGGGTTTCGTATACTGGGATTTCGCGACTTGCAGAGACAAGGGATCTTGCCCTTTGGTTTTACGGGTGTCGAAACGCCGAAAAACCTTTTTCACACTAAACCGATTCAGGGTTTCGTATACCAGGATTTCACAACTTGCAGAGACAAAGGATATTGCCCTTTAGCTTCCTGGGTTCTGAAATGCCGAAAACCTTTTTTACATTAAACCAATTCGGGGTTTCGTGTACTGAAATTTCACGACTTGTGGAGACAAGGGATCTTGCCCTTTGGTTTCCCAGGTGCCGAAACGTCGAAAAACCTTTTTCATGCTAAACCGAGTCGGTGTTTTTGTATACCAGGATTTTGTGACTTACAAAAATGAGGGGTCTCGCCCTTTGGTTTCTTGGGTGCCGAAACGCCAACCAACAACCACGTGTCCCTCCGATGGATGACTGTGATCTTTTAGCCACGATCAACAATTGTGATCTTTTCGGGATGATCAATGGTCACAATCAATCCTGGCTTTCTCCTTTCAAGAATTTGGGATAGTCTTCATTACCATTTCCCCATTGTCCAAATCCCCGACGGACTTGGATATTTGACATTTGTCCTCCAAATTGGATGGTCCTGATGCTTCCGGGACTTGATGAGTCTTCTTCCTTCTACTATTACGAGGTTTAAACCTCGCGCACCTTTTCTGGATCCGACGAATCTCGCAATTTCGACACTTCTCCCCGAAGTGTCTCCACTGTTTATTCAACTGCTCTCTTGTGTGACCTCTCAGAGGTTAAACTCTATACGTCCAGATCCTTTTGATCTAACAGCATTTGTGCTTCCCCCTGAGCTTTATTTCTCTGAATCTCAAAGGTTCCTTCTACCTAAGTTTAGATGTTTCCTATATACATATGAGTATGTTGTAGTAGTTTGAGAGTTAAGGGAAGTGATAGAATTATGGATAGAATTTATCCACATAAGATTTTCGGTTCGAAGTAAAAATAGACTGCCGTAATAATGTCATTATGGACAGAAATGAGTCTTACCTTCGCTTAAATTCTAACCTTAAACGAAATAGAATTATGTCATAGAAAATATTTTTTTTTTATGGTGAATTTGAGGTTCATTACACTGGAGGTTTGCCCATGGTGAGATATGCAAGAGCTACCCATCTTCATGGTAAGTTACAATACTCTCGTTGTTGTTTGGGATGAGTAAGAAAAGTCGAGAGGGATTTTGGTCATTCCATTATTTGTTATTTCTTACGGATTCTTTGTAAACAATGTCTTTCCTTCAAAGATTTGGCTTTGTGGAAAGTCTCCTTTAGTCATGGGGAAATTTGCAATTTCAGTATACTGGATTTCTCCTTAAGCTTTAGGTTTTTAAATGCGTAGTTACGAGAGAGAGAGAGAGGATTATTATTATTGTTTGGGGTTTGGACTTCCCCTCAGAATTTCCTCTGCTACCCCAAGCATAAACATCCGGGTATAGGTACTGATTCTACAATTTAAAGCAGGATACCCTGACTGTAAATTCTTTAGAATGCTTCTTGTGTATTACCTATTCAGAGATTCTTACTTCTTAAGTTTCCTGCATTTTATTTCCATTCGGATATAGCTTAGACGTTCATATCTCAGGTAGTGTCGCATGTTAAGTTCTTGTTTGGAGTACTAATCAAAACTTTATAGCCCTTAAGATGCTTTCGTAAGTCCCTAACAGGTTCTAGAGCTTCATTGTGTATTCGTTTTTCTTTTGGGTCAAAGTTATAGAAAGTTACAGTACTCATGGAGACATCCGTGCTTGTTTCGTATGAAGGTCTATGAAGTCGAAGCATTCTTATAGATATTTCTTGGTTGAAGCATTAATTTTTCTTTAATATTGAAACTATCATTCTTATTCTTTAAGGGATTGGGAACCAATATCTAATGATGGGGCTCTATGTTTACGAGGGTACCCATCAGAAATCCCTGGACCATCCTCCCCTCGACCTGGGATGTTTATACAACCAAATACGACAGAGGAAAAGACTCTAGCTCTCCCACTGTGAGTTAGTACCACATTTAATTAAACTCTCCCTATCATTCATTATTCTATTAAAGGTTCTATCCATTTTGCTTTTATTATACAATACTAATGTAATTTGAAAAAAAATCCTTACAGGGACTTCAACTGTGCATAGATTCGGGCGCAGACTCCTGGTCAAAAGCTCAAAAGGTATTCGGGTTTTAATTCGTTACTCTTAAAGAGTACCCTAGGTGTTTTCTTCTTTTTTCTGATATAATTTTAAGCCGGAAGGCTGAGCGTCATGAAGAGCAGAGTCTATTCAAGGGATAGATCGGCCCTGTATCTCTGTATTTTAAGTTCGACGATCATAAGAGATTTTTATCTTATTAATGTAAATATGGCTGAATTCACATGTGGTTAACTTTTATATGTTGAGTATTTGATTTTAGGGCAATATGGACAGTGACCTCTATCAAGCAATTTGGTCTCTTAATGAACAATTCTAGAAAAAGATATCAACATAATTCTAGGGATAGTTATTTCGTATTGATTTTTCTTGTTGGATCTTATGGAAATGGATTTCATCGATTTTCTAGTTTTAATCCTGTACCCTTTACTCTTTCACACTGTGTTCTGATTTGTATTTTATTGTCTATTATATTTACAGTCCAAATTACAATCGTGCAATGTAAGGAAAGGAACTTATGTTTTCTTTTAGGGAATTTATATATGGACCAAAAACAGACTCCTTGAAAAGGAGAAATACCCGAATATCATACCTTTGTATAGATCTGAATATATATATTGATATTCTATGTATGGATATGTTACTCTATATGATTGTTCAATATTGTATACTTATGTTGATATTCCAAACTTGTCTCAGCCTACTTCGATAAATGGCGAGGACTATGATTCTGTATAATTATTCATATTAGGTTATGATGTATAGATAATCTTTGTTCTATACTTATATATACAAATGAAATTTTATATGGTCCGAACTAGATCCAGAAGGAATTCCATTTTAAACACAGTAAGTCTATACAGATTGTTTTCTTCACTGTTTATGTATCCAAGTATTAAAACTGTAGCAACAATATTTTCGGTATAACCGCGTACTTCCATAATTGACTTTATGTAGTAAGTACAATGAGATTATCAAAAAATTCTTCAATGGTACAACGACGATGCTATATAATCTATGGTAGTGCTCTGTCAGAGAAAAAATGTATAGGTATATTCAATTGTTTCCATATAGTTCCTTCTATTCTGTAACTCCCTTATTATCATAGTTGATTTCTGGTTGGAATAATTTGTTTGTCTGTATACTATGTCAACATATTTCTGTATAATTGATTTTTGGTTACAGTCATTTAATTTTCATTTAATCAATAAAGCCTACGCAAAGTACAAACTGCAATTGGATCTCTCTCTCTCTCTCTCTCTCTCTCTCTCTCTATATATATATATATATATATATATATATATATGTATGTATATATACACAGACTTGTTCAAATCCAATCATACATAGATGGTTCTGCCTACAAATTTAATAATAGGAATAAACATACACCTGTAGATAGAATCTGTTTCAGATTCATTTAAACATAGATAATTTTTCCTAGAAATTTAATTATAGGAGAAACATTTCCAGAATTTTGTCATATGTTATAAACTTTACACAAATGACCAGATTTCATTCCTGAAATATTTCAAATTAGCATAACCAGATGCATTACATCAGATATATATATAATCATTCAAACAGAGAGAGGAAGAATTAACATATCTGAACCAGTTCGTAGGGAGACAAAGGGAACAACCACGTTCCTCCCAACCGTAGAATAGGGCAGCCAAAATCACTTGCCCGATTCACCCCCTAGCCTGATAATGAATCCATGAGGGAGAACTTGAAAATCTCCTCTTCAACAATGTCCTTCAATTCCAACCGATTCCTCTTGCCTCACACTCACATAGTTTTCATAACAGCAAGGAAAAAAAATCAATAGTCTCCTTTCCTAGCATACTTGGCAGTGTCATGCCTCCTCACATATGCTATTTATCAATTTGCCTAGGCCTTCTTTCCCCCCCTTGGGAATTTTCGCAGCTTTCTAAATCCCTGATTTTCAGGGGCTGCCAATGGCCAAATCACTGATTTGCCACTTGTAAAAATCAGCCTAGAGGTAGTTCCAACATGTTCCCCACTCATGGAGTCATGGTCCGCTAAATTTAACATGGTTGTTCCATTTGTCCTCCTGCAATCAATATAAATATTCTATTTCCATACAAGTGTCATAGTCAAATAGCTAGTTGGGTCAAATCAGGGCTCTTCCCAACAAACATAATAATTAATTACAATTATCAAATTCGAATTTCAGAATTTCCATAAATGGAAAAAAAATTCCAAATTCAAATTTACTAAAAACAGAATAACTTTTCAGCTAATTTAAATTTCAAAAATATTTTATTCCTTTGGGGATGTCATAGTCGCAATGTAACAAAGGTCTATACTTCTGTAACATAACATGGTTTTTGTATGAACGTCACAATGCAATGTGCATGGAAGGTGAGTACAAGTTTAGTGACATTTCAACATAACAGGAAGAGTTGTATAAATTTTTGGCTTTCCTTGAGGTTTATATAAATTAATTTCTTTCCTTAAGGTTTTTAGTTCATGATGAATAATTATATGCTTGGGTAAAGTGAAATGTCATAAAATACCATAACAATTTAAGAGAGAAAAAAGAGGAGGATGACTTAAAGAAAATATCCCATTGCAACCTCCATATTTTAGACTTGTTCATTGCAATGTGAAGAAGGAAAGAGTTTTGTAATATAACAAGGTTTTTGCATGAATGTAAGATTGTGATGTGAGGATATGCGAGTATATCAAACCATGGTGCTATGTTTCATCACATAATGACGTCATCCCAAAGTGCATAACAAAGCGATGTTATGAAGTTAGTCAAAATGTAAAAAAGGAAAGAGTTTTGTAACGTAACATGGTTTTAACATGAACATCACATTGCGATGTGCATGTAAAGAAATGTCAAGTTTAGTGACATTGCAACATTACATGAAGGATTGTATAAATTTATGATTTTCCTTGAGGGTCATATAAATCTATGTCTTTCCTTAAGG
>ML782484.1:24859-41366 GCA_009831015.1 Picea engelmannii | reverse complement strand
CACGAGAAATAGGAAGGTCCAAAATAATGAAATGTCAATGGATATCATACCATAATACTAATTATAAATTGTAAAGTGGGAAACAAATGATTTATATAAGAGGTAAACAATTTGTACAACAATAATTTATTTAAATTGCAAACAATAAAATTTATTTAAATTTAAATAGCATTTTAAATCGGAAATCAATAGAATTTATATATATATAAATGTAAAACAAAAATCAACCAAAGATGATTTTTTTTTAAATGATTTAAAATTCATTACCCGATTTAACGGTGTATTGCTATAATCACAAGGTGGGTACGCTAGCTAATTCTACTGACATTGAGAGAGATTTTTGGCTTAAAAATGTCCTTTTAGACTATATCTTTAGACCAGAGTTTGGAACCATTCCAAGTAAAATATGAATTGAATGATGCAGTGGCTACTTGACAATACACTGACAAGAAGGCTCTGGCTATTAACTATTCCAAAGGAGAAAAAAAAACATTGATCTGAGAACATGCACTTAAGACAGGAAATGTATATATAGAATTTTGTTAAGCTAATGCATCTGCATGACAACAAACTAAAGAACATTATTTATCCCACAAGGTTAGTAAAAAAAAATGCTAAAACAGGTTTGACGGAAAAACAATGGCTTAAAATGAGAAATGGTTACAATAGTAAACTGTGATGGACCCAAATAAAAGAGCGTAATAAATATCTAACTAGATGACAAAATAAAACATGAACAACCAATACAGGCCCTTGTGGTAAAAATCCTTCATTAAACTCATCGTTATTATTTACTAGAAACTATTGTCAGTAATATTATTATTAATATGTTTATTGTGTGTTGTCCGGGGGTAAAATTATTATAAGCATTAACACTAACACCCTAGAAGTACCGATGAAATGACAATTACTTCAGCTTAATAATACTACATCATATGAGTTGTATTCATTCTACAATTTTAAAGTTGTTTAAAAGATAAAATTTCGTAAAATTTAAATGATTCCTTATTCAATTTTTGTGTGGGGCATAAGCAATAGGTTACTACGCATTCTTCTCAAGTCGTGAAACTATTCAGGAAACATACACATTGGGAAAAGGTAAGGTGCCTCCAGTTACGCTACCTAGCCTGTGTAAACAACATTTTCGTTGTATGAATCCTGCAGGTAAGGATGTGTGTCAGAAGGGTAGACAGTAACCCATTTTCTCCTCCATCAACCACGCAACATGTGAGGCAAGTGGTAAATTTGTGTAAGGGAAACGAATTTGCCAGAACAGAATGTCAGAGTGAAAATTTAAAAGAAACCATACACCATGAAAAATACAAAAATCAACTCTACCAGCACGAAATTTTCTGAATCAGTTTCCCCATGAAATTGCCATACCCGAGTCTGACAGAACCCAAATTATAGGAACCGTTTCACCGAATCAGACAGCCATTAGCACTAAAATATAAAATCGCCAATGAGGTATGAATTATAAAAAAAAGGGGCACTGAAATACAAAATCACTGACCTGCCCAGGTTTAAATTTGCCGTTGCATTATCTATCACATCTGAGTTGAGTTCGCTTCTTATCGGTGCAAAATATGTCTGGGATTCGCTATAGGGATTGTTTTTATAATGAAAGGTCATGGAAAAAATAGAAACGCTTGTTCCGGGACGTCTACGCAAACACACGGTAATGAATAACACATAGTAATAACACACTGTCTGAGGTTTACCGCGTCCTTGTACAACCCTAAAATATATCTATACCAGTGTTGTCACCAAGATTTGTAGGTAGGGCGAAAGTTACATGACTCTTACACCGTTTGAAGGGGCGAAGCTAGGCGATCTTAAAACAGTTGTAGTGGAGAAGTTTTCATGTTTTTAACCACAGTTGCAAGAGCGAGAGTGGTCGTCTTTAATACAGTTGCAAAGGTGGACTTTAGGAGGGTTTTTAAGTGGATAGTAGAGGCAAACGGACACGGTTTCCATCCAGTTTGCAAGGGGCATAAACAAATGTAATTTAAACAATTCGGTTCATGCTCTAAAACAGGTTACAAATTCAGTTCATGCTCTAAACTTAAACTTACATTACGTAAAATCTTAAACATAAAATTTCATTATACCATATTACATTATAAGAATTCTGAGCACAAAAATGCATTCCAGACATGTAAAGTTCAATAAAAAATTCAGACTTTTAACTCCAAGAACCGATTTGGCAATAACTTTCATCATAAAATTAGGCAGGGTGGAGGAACAAAATCCCGTGCAAATGGAGACAAACACAAACACCAATAATCTCACCAATGCACTTAATTTCTGTGATAAATTCCTAAGGAGAGAGGGTTAAATCCGTAGTTGAGAGGTGAAATAAAACATAGAGAGGAATCACAAGGAGCGCATTAAGTGAAGAGATGAGCTAGCCCAGAAACATTTAATGGAGAGTCAAGGGGGAAAATAGAAATTATAACAACAGTAGAATTTTCATCATCTCGCAAATAACGAAGGTAAGTAACTTTATTAACATAGATAAATCATAATGCATTCTAATCTACTAAAATACAAATCATATCGTTGCCTTATCGCCTGCCTCAAATGATGTCCGTGCGCTCCTTGCCACTCCCGCTCTTGCCGACCATCAGGACCTCACCGGTACCTCCCAGCCAACGCTAGGAGTACTCTGCTTCCCCCTTAGCCCCCTGAGCCGCAAAGGGGCCACACACTATTCAAATGGTACGTCTAGCTCCCAGCTCACCTCTTAAGGCCGAGCTACCACTCCTATCCGAGCTGAGAAATCCCAACTCCCCACAATTAATAAGTCAAGTCACAAATCCGACAGCGTAACGTTACGCTAACAGTTGATCCTCTACTTCCCCCTCCTTCCTCTTTTTTATAGAGTTTTAGAACTTCCAAGATTTCCCTAAATCTCATTTAATTTAAGTTTTAATAAAAATTTCTAATAATTCTCCTTCGTACAAGTGTCTTCCATTCCCCACTTTCTCTAGGAATCAAGCAAGTCTAGTCGATAGGCCACAGGCCCCTTTCTCTCCACAATCTTGAAAGGTCCCACGAACCTAGGAGAGAGATTAGCTCCCTTTCCAAACTTCATCGAACTCTTATGCGGTTTGACCCACAAGAAGACTCGATCACCGACCTCGTATCTATGGTCGACTCGGTGCGCATCGACATAACTCTTCTTTCGATCCTGTGCTTCTTTAATCCTTTGCCTTATGGTTTGCATTTTCTCTTCCATTTCTTGGATCACTTCTAGTCCCACCAGGACCCTATCCTCAAGCTGATCCCAACTCAAGGGCGTTCGAGACGATCGCCCGTAAAGAAACTTGAAAGGTGCCATCTTAATGGTGCTCTGGTAACTTTTGTTGTAAGTGAACTCCACTAGTGGCAAGAATTCCTCCCAATGATTTTGTTGGTCCATCGCGTACATGTGCAACATGTCCTCTAAGGTTTGGTTCATTCGCTCGGTATGTCCTTCAGTCTCTAGGTGATACGCAGTACTAAAGTTAAGTTGGGTTCCCAAGGCCTCTTGGAAACTCATCCAAAATCGTCTGGTAAACATCAATCCTTGATCGGATATAATCCTCTTAGGCACGCCATGCAGTCTCACAATCTCACTGATGAAGACTCTAGCAATGTCGGGTGCCTGATACGTCGTACGCACAGGAATAAAGTGAGCACTCTTCGTTAGAGTTTCTACTACCACAAAAATCGAGTCATGTCTCCTTGCCGTCAGTGGCAATCCAACAATGAAATCCATCGAAATAACCTCCCATTTCGATTCCGAAATAGCGTGCGGTTGTAGTAATCCTATTGGGTGTCTATTTTCAACCTTTACCTGCTAACACTCTAGACATATGGCCACATAGTTGACTATGTCGACCTTCATTCCCTTCTATAAGAATAAGGGTTTCAGGTCTACCCTCATCTTCGTGACTCCCGGGTGAGCCATGTAAACTGCTCTATGAGCCTCGCTCAGGATCAACATCCTCAACTAGTCGTTAGGCGGTATGTAAATCCAAATTATAAACCTTAATAACCCATCACTATCAAATGAAAATCCATCATATCATGGTACCATCATCGTGTTTTGTCCGATAAAACCCTTGACCTCTTTGTACCAGTCGTCCTCACGCTGTAAAGTTAGAATATTTTCACATAGATTTGTCTGAAGAGGCAATACTGAAAATATGCATGGCCTCCGACTCAAAGCATCCACCACTCAGTTCACTCTTCCCTTTATGTAAGTAATCTCAAAGTCGTACTCACTAAGCAATTTCGACCAACGTCGTTGTCGCGCGTTCAGGTCGCTTTGCGTAAAAATGTGTTGTAGTCCACAATGATCATTCTTTAGTTCAAATTTTTGTCCAACAAGGTAGTGTCTCCAAACCTTCAAGGCATATATGATCGCTAATAACTCCAAATCGTGCGTTGCGTAATTCTCCTCGTGCCTTCTCAGTTTCCTCGAAATGTAAGCAATCACTCGTCCGTCTTGCATCAATACTTCGCCTAAACCTTCCTTGGATGCGTCTGTGCATACCAATAAGTCTGCGTCCATGTCAGGGACCTTTAGTATCGGCGTTGTTGTTAACAACTCCTTAAGCCTCCGAAATGCTTCTGCACAATTCTCAATCCAAACAAACTTCTTGTTTTTCTTCTGCAATTCTGTGATCGGATTTGCTATCTTCGAAAATCCCTTAACAAACCATCGATAGTATCCTGCTAAACCCATAAAGCTACACACTTCCGTGACATTCATCGGCGCAGGCCATTCCATAATAGCCTCGACCTTGGCTGGATCTACAACGATACCTTGGTCGGAGATGACATGCCCTAAGTAGTGAATCCTCGATTGATCAAAAGAGCATTTGGACAATTTCCCATACAATTTGTGCTCTCGCAAACACTGTACTACCAAGCGCAAGTGCTCGTCATGCTCCTCCGTTGTACAAGAGTAAATCAAAATATTGTCAATGAAAACTTGGACGAACTTGTCGAAGTACACGCGGAACACCCCGTTCATCAAACTCATAAATACTCCTGGGGCGTTTGTCAGTCCAAACGGTAAAATAGTAAACTCGTAATGTCCAAACCTCGTCTTAAAAGCGGTCTTATGGACATCATCCTCCTTGATCCACAACTGGTGGTACCCTGATCGCAAATCAGTCTTGGAGAACACCGTCACACCCTTCATTTGATCGAACAGATCATCAATTCTCAGCAAGGGATATTGATTCTTGATTGTGTCCTTGTTCAGTTGATGGTAGTCGATGCAAAGCCTCCACAATTCATCCTTCTTTTGTATGAAAATAACTGGTGCACCCCAAGGTGACACACTAAGACATATCAGTCCCAGGTCCAGCAACTCCTTTAGTTGCATTTTCAACTCTTGTAACTCCGGGGTGGACATCCGATAAGGTGTTCTTACTATCGGTTCAGTCCCCATTTTTAGATCTATGGTAAATTCCAATTCTCTGTCCAGTGGCATCCCAAGTAACTCCTTTGGGAATATGTCCGCAAACTCTCTTACCACCGGAAGGTGTTCTAGACCTTCCGCTACTCCCTTCTCATTTAATCCAAGGATCGCATAAAGCTAGCACCCCTTGTGCATACTCTTCTGTAACTGTAAGAGAGAGACGAACCTCAAGGAAACTCCCTGGTTCCATCCTACAATCACACGTCTTTGTCCCTTGTCATCAATCAAGCTCAATCATTTTGTCTTACAGTTGAGTATCGACTCATGCGATTCCAACCAATCCATACCAATTACGACATCATAAGATCCTAAGATCATGACGTACAAGTCAACCCTCATGACAAACTCTCCCAGGTTAAGGCCACAGCCCGTAACCTTTCCTCCAACCTTCTGTTTGGCTCCTGAAGCCATCTCTATGAAGCTAAATTCATCCTGTTCAACTGCCTTTACCTTAATCCTTTTTAGCGCTGCACTAGAAATGAAACTCTCGATAGCACCAGGATCTATCAAAATACTAAGGGTCTGGTTAGCGATAGTACCTATCATCTCGAGCACTTTCGACTGGTGCTCTACCTGGCGGTTATTCACCACTACATGAATCCGATGGGCCTTGCCCATATCTCCCATGGTAGTGGTTCTGGATGGTCCGGATGCTCTGGTCCTCTCCATAGGACAGTCGCGTTGGTAGTGTGGCTCCCCACACGTCCAACACCCCTTCTTCGGCCCAGTAGTCCTAGTACCTGAAGGAGAAGATGATGGCGCAGTGACCTGGAACCCTGGTCTGTGCTGCTGAACATGCCTAAACTACTGCTGCTACGGGCGATGCTGCTGCTAATGCTATGGTCCCCGATAAGGTGTCCGCTGCTGAGGTGGTGGTCACTGGAGTGTAGTGAAAGTGGATCACCTTTGCAAGCCATGATATCCTGGCGAATGCCTCGCTGGTGTCTGGTGCTACTGTGTTCTAGATGGGACATGTCCTATTGGTCTCATTGGAGTCCTGGTCTAACCCCCACTGATAAGCTCCTCCTCTGCTATGAGGGCCTTCTAGATGGCATCGTGCAAGGTTTGAGGCATCAAAATCCTAACCTTGGCATGCAAGCTTCCGTTAAGGCCGAACACGAACTAGTTGACCTTAAGTTTCTCTGTGTTAAGGTGCAGATCATACCAGAGAAGCTCTATAAAACAGGCCTCGTACTCAGGCACCGTACGACCTCCTTGTCGTAATGTGTTGAACTCATTAAGTTGACGCTCAATGAATTTCTCTGAAAGGTACCTCTCTTGGAACCGTTCCTCAAACAGTTCCCATGACACGTCTTTTACGACCATGTTCAGTTATGGTAGGAGCATCTTCCAACATAGAAGAGTGCTCCCCTTTAGTTTAAATACCACCATGCGGACCTTCATGTTAGAGGTATAATCGTGAAGTACGAAGCACATCGCCATGTTCTCTAACCATGCCTCGATGGCTGCGCCATCCGGGGCACCAAAGAACTTGAGAAATTTGACCTTCTTGAGTTCACAGTGAATGCTACTCGTAAAGGCCGGTGCGCGTGGCAGAACTTCAGCGTGCGCCGACGCCCTGGCCTCATCTTTGTCCAAACGATTGATCAACACCTTGGACATGCACTGAAAGGATCTCATCATCCCGACTACATCACCAACTGCTATTTTCTCTTGTCCGAGAACCTGCTCATCTCCCTAGGGGTTAGACCCCTCCGGCGTGGGTGCTACTGGGGGCATCATGCCTCCTCCCCTAGCACCCCGTCGTCTACCTCCGCGATGTCCTCTAACCATGATTACCTGTACGCACACAATCAACTTGATCAATAACAATATAATCCAATCATGTCAATGAAAGTCGTAGCGATCCCAAGTCACAGGTTGAACTCGCTTTGATACCATATGTAATGTTCCTCCTAGTTATGATGACCAACCTCTTAACAAGTGCAATATATTTTTATTTTTTTCATATATATATATATATATATATATTGTGCGTGTGTGTACAAGGGTAACAAACACATTCGACGTTGCATCGCCACCCGATGATGAACAAGACGCATACTACAACAACACAACTTGACAACCTAAGACGCACATCAAGTATCTGCAAGCATTAAACGATAATCAATCAACTATAAATAAGACTGACTACCCGCCTGTCCTACCCTGCAATGGTTAGGACCTCTAAGACACATAAGCAACGCTCAAGCCCAGGTTCCCATCGATTTTAACCATTTAAGGTCTGAGGGCTGGTGACTGTTCTGAGGAACATGGAGGTGTCTACATCCCGCCCGACACCAGCAGACCAAACAATAAAATGATTTCAACCAAGTACATCAATAATTAATGAAAAACCACGAACTCTACGAAAAGCGCATATCTGAAGGACTCCGACAACAACCAACCATCATTAAGACCAGGCATTATCTATGAATCAATTCGCATTAAATACTGATCCGTTACTCCCTTTAATTTCCATTGGTTGAGGAGTTGCCAAATCTACCCTTAAAAATAATGTAAATTCAATTAATTGCAATTCCCCATTACTAAATCATAATAACTAATTGTATAACTTTAATGAATAACATACCATAATACTATTTTACATCACCATACAATCTAACACATTTAGCCATAATTATTTCATGTCCATATCTACCATTACTTCTTATCAAGGTGTGTAAGTAAAATAATTGACATAATTGACTTGAACCACATAAAAAAATAATATATGATAAATAAAAACATGAGAAATAGGAAGGTCCAAAATAATGAGATGTCAATGGATATCATACCATAATACTAATTATAAATTGTAAAGTGGGAAACAAATGATTTATATAAGAGGTAAACAATTTGTACAACAATAATCTATTTAAATTGCAAACAATAAAATTTATTTAAATTTAAATAGCATTTTAAATTAGAAATCAATAGAATTTATATATATATAAATGTAAAACAAAAATCAACCAAAGATGATTTTTTTTAAAACAATTTAAAATTCGTTACCCGATTTAACAGTATATTGCTATAATCACAAGGTGGGTACGCTAGCTAATTCTACTGACATTGAGAGAGATTTTTGGCTTAAAATTGTCCTTTCAGACTATCTCTTTAGACCAGAGTTTGGAACCATTCCAAGTAAAATATGAATTGAATGATGTGGTGGCTGCTTGACAATACACTGACAAGAAGGCTCTGGCTATTAACTATTCCGAAGGAGAAGAAAAAACATTGATCTGAGAACATGCACTTAAGACAGGAAATGTATATAGAATTTTGTTAAGCTAATGCATCTGCATGACAACAAACTAAAGCACATTATTTATCCCGCAAAGTTAGTAAAAAAAATGCTAAAACAAGTTTGGAAAAAAAACAATGGCTTAAAATGAGAAATTGTTACAATAGTAAACTGCGATGGACCCAAATAAAAGAGCGTAATAAATATCTAACTAGATGACAAAATAAAACATGAACAACCAATACAGGCCCTTGTGGTAAAAATCCTTCATTAAATTCATCGTTATTATTTACTAGCAACTATTGTCAGTAATATTATTATTAATATATTTATTGTGTGTTGTTCGGGGGTAAAATTATTATAAGCATTAACACTAACACCCTAGAAGTACCGCTGAAATGACAATTACTTTAGGTTAATAATACTACATGATATGAGTTGTTTTCATTCTACAATTTTAAAGTTGTTTAAAAGATAAAATTTCATAAAATTTAAATGATTCCTTATTCAATTTTTGTGTGGGGCATAAGCAATAGGTTACTACGCATTCTTCTCAAGTCGTGAAACTATTCAGGAAACATACACATTGGGAAAAGGTAAGGTGCCTCCAGTTATGCTACCCAACCCGTGTAAACAACATTTTCGTTGTATGAATCCGGCGGGTAAGGCTGTGTGTCAGAAGGGTAGACAGTAACCCGTTTTCTCCTCCATCAACCAAGCAGCATGTGAGGCAAGTGGTAAATTCATGTAAGGGAAACGAATTTGCCAGAACGAAATGTCAGAGTGAAAATTTAAAAAAAACCATACACCACGAAAAATCCAAAAATCAACTCTACCAGAATGAAATCTGTCGAATCAGTTTCCCCATGAAATTGCCATACCCGAGTGTGACAGAACCCAAATTATAGGAACCGTTTCACCGAATCAGATAGCCATTAGCACTAAAATGTAAAATCGCCAATGAGGTATGAATTATAAAAAAAAGGGGCATTGAAATACAAAATCGCTAACCTGCCCAGGTTTAAATTCGTCGTTGCATTGTCTATCACATATGAGTTGAGTTCGCTTCTTATCAGTGAAAAATATGTTCGGGATTCACTACAGGGATTGTTTCTATAACGAAAGGTCACGACCAAAACACAAATTCTTATTCTAGGATGTCTACGCAAACACACGGTAATGACTAACACACAGTAATAACGCACTGTCTGAGGTTTACCGCATCCTTGTACAACCCTGAAATATATATATACCAGTGTTATCACCAAGATTCATAAGTAGGGGAAAATTTACATGACTCTTACATCGTTTGAAGGGGCGAAGTTAGGCGATCTTAAAATAGTTGCAGAGGAGAAGTTTTCATGTTTTTAACCACAGTTGCAGGAGCGAGAATGGGCGTCTTTAATACAGTTAAAAAGGTGGACTTTAGAAGGGTTTTTATGTGGATAGTAGAGGCAAACGGAGGCGGTTTCCATCTAGTTTGCAGGGTCGTAAACAAATGTAATTTAAATGATTCGGTTCATGCTCTAAAATAGGTTACAAATTTGGTTCATGCTCTAAACTTAAAATTACATTACGTAAAATCTTAAACATAAAATTTCATTATACCAGATTACATTATAAGAATTCTGAGCACAAAAATGCATTCTAGACATGTAAAGTTCAATAAAAAATTCATACCTGTAACTCCAATAACCGATTTGGCAATAACTTCCATCATAAAATCAAGCAGGATGGAGGAACGAAATCCTGTGCAACCAGAGCCAAACACAAACACCAATAATCTCACCAATGCACTTAATTTCTGTGATAAATTCCTAAGGAGAGACGGTTAAATCCGTAGTTTGAGAGGTCAAATAAAACACAGAGTGGAATCACAAGGAGCGCATTAAGCGTAGAGATGATCTAGCCGAGAAACATTTAACAGAGAGTCAACAGGGAAAATAGGAATTATAATAGCAGTAGAATTTTCATCATCTTGGAAATAACGAAGGTAAGTAACTTTATTAACAGAGATAAATCGTAATGCATTCTAATATACTAAAATACAAATCATACCATTGCCTTATCGCCCGCCTCGAATGACGTCCATGCGCTCCTTGCCGCTCCCGCTCTTGCCGACCGTCGAGACCTCACCAGTACCTCCCAGCCAATGCTAGGGGTACTCTGCTTCCCCCTTAGCCCCCCAAGCTGCAAAGGGGCCACACACTATTCAGATGGTACGTCTAGCTCCCAGCTTGCCTTGCAAGGCCGAGCTACCACTCCTATCTGAGCTGGGAAATCCCAACTCCCCACAAGTAATCAGTCAAGTCACAAATCCGACAACGTAACATTACGCTAATAGTCAATCCTCTACCTCCCCCTCCTTCCTCTTTTTTATAGATTTTTAGAACTTCCAAGCTTTCCCTAAATCTCATTTAATTTAAGTTTTAATAAAAATTTCTAATAATTCTCCTTCGTACAAGTGTCATCCATCCCCCACTTTCCTCCAATAATTATATTCTTTAAATTTATAATTGTCTCAATTCCTTCACCCACCTAGAGTTGCTCCTAAATTTACTCCTAGGTGTTCCTAGATTCCCTTCAGGTTTAAATACTTTCCCTAAAATGAAGTTGCTAATTTAGTTCAAATTAGAAGGTTCTTAATTGCAGATTCTTTACTATGTTGACCTCACTTTTTACCATAAGTTCCCCTCTTTCCCTTATTATGTTTCCTCCATTCCTTAGTTTCCTAATTTTTATTATTCCCTTCTTTCCCTTTTTTATTAGAGCTAAAATGGCAGTTTCTCAAATTAACCCCTTTTCCTTTTTATTAATAATTTAATATCTTTTACACTTTCACAAGTTAAATAGTTAAATTCTTCTTTACAATTTAAATCCACTGATTTTAATTAAATTCTTACTCTCTTCATTTTACCCCAACCATTTTATGAAGATTAAAACTATTACTTAAGTGGTTTTTACTTTAACTTTTATTTTTATTTATATAGGGTATTTTTCTTAAGGTTAGACAAAATTTTACCCCTAGAGAAGTTTTAGACTTAGAACTTAGATTTTGGACTAGGCGACATTTAATTAGGGAAATTGTTTTAAAATTTCTTAACATGTTAATTGTCTTAGGGCCATCTAGGTTTGTTCCTTTATCATCATCATCGCGACGTGCCCTTCAGGATGCACTACGTGCTCCAAGGGTGTCACTCGCCTCTAGTGTTACTTTTGCGCGACGTGCCCTTCAGGATGCACCATGTGCTCCAAGGGTGCCACTCGCCTCTTGACTGATTGGTAGACATCAATAGCCCCCGGAGTCAACACTCCGCCAAGTGAACTTGTGGGAGACTAAGGGCTTCTAAGGAATAAGGCCTCCCCCTTATTGCACGCCCCTTAGAATCATCGTGAGCAACTGTTGTAGTCTTCCCTCACGACATCGTGGGTCCTCTCGAACTAGGTAATCATTAACCTATAGTTCGAGCCACGGCAGGAGTGCTAGTAGGATGGGGCAGGGCTGTTGTCCACACCTCTCCATCAACCTCTCTGGTAGTCGTGTGTGTGGCCCCTTTACTCCACATATGAGTCTGGTCGGCAAGCTATCGTCAGCCTGCATCATCAACAATCATGTCAGAACCTGTCCACATCATATCATCTAATCAAATATACTAAAATAATAGCAAAACAATCAAACCCCAATAGCACACTCCCTGACTCGATCCGACGTCCAAGGGGTTCCGTTGATGCCTCTCCATCCTCATGGTCCAAAACCCTGCACACTCAGTAAAACTGAGTCAATAGTACTTGTCTATGTCAGTGCAGTAAAACATCATGTCATCTACCATAACGCATCATAATCAAGGACAAATGTTTTAATATCATAATAGTTTGGATCACTTGCGAGCAAGTGTCCTCAGAGAATAAGTTTTCTCAGTGCGCAAGAGTGGGATGTTACAGTTTTCAGGAATAAATTAAATGAAGATGGACAAGTTACAAGGAACAAAGCTATATTGGTATGTAAAGGATATGCACAGATTGAAGGAATCGACTTTGAAGAGGCATTTGCCCTAGTTGCTAGAATGGAAGCAATCCTATTGCTTTTAGCCTATTAATGCTCCAAAAATGTTAAAGTATATCAGATGGACGTAAAATCATCTTTTCTGAATGGGAAAATTGAAGAAGAATTCTACATTGAACAACCAGAAGGATTTCAGTTGTCAAAGAACGCAGATTATGTGTGTAAATTAAAGAAGTCCTTATATGGTCTAAAATAGGCTCCTAGAGCATGGTACTCTAAATTGGATAAGTATCTGCAGTAGGTACGGTTCAGAAAATGAAGTGCAGACAAGAACCTCTACATCAAGGTAAGAGAAGGTATTATTTTATTAATTGAAGTTTATGTTGATGATATTATTTTTGGTAGTGATGATGACAGGTTAAGCCAAAAATTTGCAAAATATATGCAGAATGAATTTGAAATGTCGTTACTTGGAGAACTATCGTTATTTTTGGGACTTCAGATACATCAAAGAAACCAGGGAATCTTTATTTCTCAAACCAAGTATATCATAGAAATGTTAAAGAGGCTCAAAATGGAAGATTGCAATTCAGTTATCACTCCCATGTCAATTAGTTGCAAGTTGAGAAAAGATGATGATTTGAAGTCTACAAATCAAAGGAAATACGGGACAATGATTGGTAGCCTACTATATATGACAACATCCAGAACAAATTTAATGCAGGCAGTTGGAGAACCAAAGGAGTCACATGTGTTAGCAGTGAAGAGGATTTTCAGATATCTCAAAGGAACAAAAGAGTTTGGATTATGGTATCTAAAAGGAAAGGATCTATCACTTATTGCCTACATAGATGCAGTTTGAGCAAGTTGTATTGATGATTGATGAAGCACCAGTGGAGCAGTTTTCTACCTGGGTGAGTGTTTAGTATCAGGGATAACCAAGAAACAATCATCAATATCTTTATTTACAGCCGAGGCAAAGTATATTGTAGCAGCATCATGCTGTACACAGGTTCTTTGGATGAAAAAAAATCTGAAAGATATACAGGTTGAGTATGATGAGCCCATTCCAATCTATTGTGATAATACAAACACTGTCAATATCTCAAATAAATCGGTCATGCACTCCAAGACGAAGCACATTCCAATCAAGTATAACTTTCTGTGGGAGAAGGTTGCAGAAAAGAACATCAGAGTTGAGTATGTGGGCACAAAAGAACAAGTGGAAGACATCTTCACACAACTACTTCCACGGTAATCCTTTGGATGTCTTCGCCAGATAATTGGAGTTATTTCTACTCCAAAATGAATTATTTTTGAATGCTTATCTTATATGTCTTAGATTTACACAAGGAAGCAACATAAGAGGACCGTTCAGTCAAGAGGAGAAACCCCAGATGGAAATATACTTTTTCCATTGATGACAAAGGGGGAGATATTTATCAGATACATAGGAAAGAAGAAGAGGATAGAGGCATGGTTCCAAGGGGAGAGATTTATCATATGCAGAGGACAGAGGCAGAGGACAGAGGCATGGTTCCTGGGGGAGAATATTTATCAGATACAGAGGAAAGAGGCATGGTTCCAGGGGGAGCATGAGTGATATGATTTTAGTATTGCATCAGAGTGTTTCCATC
This sequence comes from Picea engelmannii, assembly GCA_009831015.1. Classification (NCBI taxonomy): domain Eukaryota; kingdom Viridiplantae; phylum Streptophyta; class Pinopsida; order Pinales; family Pinaceae; genus Picea; species Picea engelmannii. The sequence continues at coordinate 27,000 of ML782484.1, read as the reverse complement.
ACTTCCAAAGGGGGACATTCTTTTATTAAGGTTGGTTGTCATTGATGTCAACCCTTGAAGAAATCCCTGTAGCACAAAGGGTGGGTAATGGGCCTAATATTATTTGATGTAAAGATGACTCATTATTTTCTTGTCATGGTTGATAATAAGTAGAAATGGATGAACTCCAAAGTGGCCTCCTTATGGTGAAAGCCCTCACAGGAAGACACTTTGCGGATTGAGTTATCCTAGAAGTATGGTTAGAGAACCCATGCTTATTTGTGGAATAATGAGATGAAAGCCAATGAATTTGTCATTGAAACTATCCTATATGGATATTGCTTGTTATTCCATTTTCGGTGGTATGTGGAACGTCACATAAATCCTCACGGTTAGAGAGTTATGGCCATGAGAAGTTGGAGAACCTAGGTTTGGGTAATGGACCCAAGTTTGTTTGATGGATAACAATATTAGTTTTGGTATATTTTCAGGTAATACTATTCTATATGGATAGTACATGTCATTCCATTTCTGGTGGTATGTGGAATGTCACATAACTCGTCACAGTTTGAGAGTTACGTCCTTACGAACTTAGAGGACCCTCATATGTCATCTAGAAGCCCAAAAGGTCAAAGTAATCAAAGTGGTTTAATAGTTTTTAAAGGTAAATAATAAATTGAAGTGATGTTTGCACTATAATTCAAAGTAAATACAAAATAAATTATTTAAATAATAAATTTAATGGAGAAATTAGAAGTGGGTTAACCCTAAAATAAGGAAAGTGGGCAAACTGACCTAGAAGATGTTTTTAAGGAAGCTACTTGGAGAGTATAAATAAGAGGAAAGGCTCTCTCATTTAAATAAAAATTGAGCATAATTAATATATATAGGTGTATGAGGTAACCAAAGGATATCTAAGCTGAAGTTATGAGGGAAGGTGAAGAAAAAAAGGCCAGAATTCAAGGAAGGATAAATTTTTTTGATGATGCTTTCTAAGGTATGTTATTTACAGGTCATCTCACCATTTTACCAATAACTTTTTTTATAAAATGATTCACGCTGTGAAATTGATATTCCATTGAGGAAACATATCCAAGTATCTCTGGTAAAAAAATCATATTGTGGTTCGTTGTATTTTTGGAGTTACACTCCGTGGAAAATAGGGATTGTGGCTAGTCCTGAAACTATTAAAAAATAGGTGTTTTGGGTAAAAATGTCATAAGTTCTTCATAAAAGATCCAAATTAAGTAAGAACAAATGTGTTGGTTAGAGTATAGTATGAAGTATGATGAGTTGGCACATATATGAGGTGTACAGTTGATGATTTTGGTACATATTGATGAGTAGTTGACACATGATTGGTTAATACTTGGAACATGGTTGGTTTCACTTGTTTATGGTACAGTTTGATTATAGATTGTTTTCTATAGGTTGGTGCGTGGTTGATGCACTTGTTTAACGTACATGTTGGTTCATGGTTGATGAACTTGTTTATGGTATAGGTTGATTACAGGTTGAGGTATAGGTTGATGCATGGGTGATGCATGGTTCAGGTTTATTGGTACAGGTTTACAACGATATATCTCACAGTGATAGTGTGATAGTGGTTCCATCATTCCACTTCTACTTCAAGGTGGTTGGATGGGTCAAGAACATGTGGTTGTAGCCACCTTCTGGTTGTAGCCAAAGAAATTAGGGGGTTGTAGCCTCGTTCTAGTTGTAGCCAGAGAATTGGGGAGTTCGAGCTTCCCTCAAGTTGTAGCCTAAGAAACTAGGGGGTTGGAGCCTCCTTCCAGTTGTAGCTGGAAAAGAAAGGAAGTTGGTGCTTCCAATAAATGTAATTCTTAAATACGTATAGGAAAAAACATTATGTGGTTTTATCCACATTTTTGTTTCCAAGTAAAACACTGGTGTATTGTGTATGTGTGTGATTGTTCATTTCTTATTGCTCATTATTGGATAATAATTCTACATTGATATAACACTTGGATTATTTGGACAAAATAGATTATAATTACACTATTACTGATTCACCCCCCTCTCAGTAATCCAACAGATTAGACCTTTTTATATCAATCCAAATCATTCTAGTGATACAAGGTCTAGGAAAGAATTTCTCACTAAATCAATTTCCATAAGTGAATTGATTTCAAGTGAATGTT
>ML782484.1:0-24644 GCA_009831015.1 Picea engelmannii | reverse complement strand
GACATATTTGTCAATGAATAAGTGCATGGAAAATTCATATTTGATGGGGTGCATGATATCCACCAATACATGATATGATTATCCCATTGGGAATATTTTACTTTGCAGAAAGGCTTTCAAAAAAATTCACTCAATTCCTAATTGTCATCTACCAAGAATCCAGACAAGGTTGGAAAAACATCCATCATTTTATTGAAAGGTACATCATGGACGAGAGAGTGGGCCATTCACAAACACTACATTGTCATGGATGCGTGATTTTTTTTTCAAACATGGAGAGTGTATGCCAGATAGGGACACAATACATATTCCAGATAAATTTTCAAGGAGGAAAATCTACAACTTGTACAAAGGATATGATGAAGGTGTTGAAGGAAATGGTAATATAATTACATATGCATATTTTACAAGAATATGGAAGAAACAATTCAACAATGTCTGTATTACTAAGAATTCAAGGATGGGGATTTGTAGTATATGTGTTACTCTTAAATCAAGAAGAGATAAATCTGAATGGGAAGAAAGAGGTATGTATTTACTATTTTTTTTTTAAATTGAATAGTTATCAACTATGAAAACATACGGTCAATATTTCTATTTTATGTCATGTGCAAATTGCATAATCAACGCACTTGAAGAACATCGAAATCTACAATCAAGTGAAAGAAAAAAGTTGTACAAACATCAGAAGAAGTGGTATGATGCTCCAAACAAATATTTAGGTATGATAATTGATGCCATGGACCAGAAGAAAACACTTCTAACACATTTTGTTCGTATACCCAAAAATTTACAGGAAGAGAATTTCATTCAACTTCACTTGGTTGGTTGTATGGTTTTCAATGGAAAAATGTGTCCAAGAGTTTACTTCACAGCTCCAAATTTTCATAATGATGCAAATATGACCATCACCATAATTCATCATGTGCTCACTCACTGGTCTGGAAATCTTCCTCAAGTTCTCTATCTACAGTTGGGCAACACTAGTCATGAAAATAAAAATCAAATTGTGTTTGGATATCTAAGCATGATTTTTGAAATGGTAATCTTTCAAAAGGTGAAAGTTGGTTTCCTTTTAGTTGGACACACTCATGATCATATTGATCAAATGTTCAGTTGTTTTTCAGTAACATTGAAGAGGAAAAATGTTGGAAGTCTACCATCATTGATTGAATGTATTAAGAAAGAATTCATTCTAGAGCTTGCTTTTCATATATTAAAAGAAATTGTGGACATGGGAAGATTTATTCAGGGATCACATGGTGGAGAAAAATGTATTGAGAAACTTAATGACATTAGCTTCCAACATCAATTTTGTTTCAAAAAAATTGTTAGGAAAATACTTATATGGGGAATGGAGTATTCAACTACTACAGAATGGGGGCCTTCATAAGGTTTATCATTTTTTAAGTTCATTCCATATCGTCCTATTTTTGTATCAAAGTTATTATTTTTAGAAGCAGTTGTTGAAATCCATAATAAACGAAGGCGTAATGGAGATGTAGATTATTCTGAATGCCTGGAATAAATTAAAAATTCCATTAAGGATACATATGAGTACTTTGATGTTATTGATTCTATTTGGTGGGAGTCTTTTTTAAATAGTCAAAGTGACATAATTTCAAGCTGTAATGACCTCACCGATACGACTACCTGTGACACAACAGGAAGCAATTTTGTTTCTCTCTTTTTTTTTTTATTGTAGGAAGAAAACAATGACCACAATTGAACAACGCAACCTAACGGTGAACACCCAGACGCAGATCAGGCAACAAACAACCACGACTCAACCCACTAAAACATCATGCAACTAGACAAAACATGCAATAATCCGAGACATATATAAATGAATACACGTCTGACACAAGCAGGACAACACCTATGATCTAAAGGACGACCTCGACCAACTTGACACACTGGCCTGACGACCAATAACTAAGAAACTCTATGGTGCGTGAAACCATACACGTTAAGGCGTTAAAAACCTAGTGCCAACATCAATTACAATGAATAACGCCCACAACTGGCAGCATCGACTCCGGCTAGGTTATCATTTACATATGTCCCTCGCACGCGCAATGATTCCCTCATCAGAAATCATGTCGTCACCAGGCGATGGGCCTGACAATCATCTAGGCGCAACCTAACACATAGAGACCAATAATGCAATAAAATTTCAACGCGCTAGTGGATCGCATTGGCTGTCAATTCATGACATATAACCCAACCACCTATGCGCCACATCAACTAGACGCAAGGGAGGCTGAAGACTAAGGAAATCATACAAGACGTTAAAAAAAATATTTATTACCAACTATTAGCTCAAGGTCACTATTTCCAATTACAATATCAGATAAGTACTTTCCTAAGGAATAATTCGCTAACTTTAACTGGTACTAGAATGAACCGAGTCTTTTAAATAATAAACGCAAGTCTTCTTAAACTGAAACCAAATAACATTGCCCCTAAACAAATGTTTCGCTATCTAAGGAATCTAATCGCGTTCCTTTGACTAAAACCAAAATTGAATCACTACTTATACCATCCTGTCTATAATATAAAGTGATAAATCCACCATCTATCGCTATCCTTTAAACTAAACCAATGTAATAATTTTCCTACTTAACTAGAACAAATATAATTATTTGTTGTCATCATATAATGTTGTTGAGCACAAAAACAATCATTGTCATCATACATCGTGGTCTATAATTTGTTTATAACATTTACTGACAACAATTAACCTAGATGGAATTATATATATATAGTTGTCTATTATGTGTAGATAATGTCGTGTCAAACCAATGATGGCAAGCATGACATTATACTATGGTTATAAAGATGTGTACAACATGATAATGTTTTCTAGCAAAGTGATATAATTTTTTCAACAAATGAGAGCATTGAAGTAGTTGTCTTCATATAAGTCGTTGTCTAAGATAAAACACTATGTGAATGCTGCGAGATAAAAACATGAAGTAAAATTCTGATGTTTGTATACTCTGGCGGGTGTGAAATCAAATTGTTGTAAAAATTCTTTGTCAAAATTATGTAACAAAACGTTGGCATTCACCCGGTATTAACGCTAAGAAAATCACCATTGAGAGTTGGGAATTGGCACAGAAATACACTTTCATGCCCCGCATATGGTGCTTATAGAAGTTCACTATCATTACCACAAGGTAATTATTTAGAATCGTGGCCAAGCCGTTTGTATCGCTGGATAAGAATTGGTAAATAGATGTGTATATCGCTGAAGAGAAGGGATACAGGAAATGGTTGGGGAAGGACTATACACCAGCAATCACATAGTAGTAATGAATTGAGATGCTCAGAAAATTGCAAGCAAGAAATGGAATTCTATGGGTTAAAATACAATGTCCAAGCAGTAGATAGAATCACTATCATAAGTGAATTCGTTGTGCCAGATTGCAAGCTGTGCCAATCTGAAGTAGTCTGGTTGCAAATTTCATATCTATTGTGTAGTTGGTTATAAGAGCAATTGGTATACAAGTAACTGTTGTAGGAGAAATGATTGGCATATGCTTTTCAATAAGAAAGGAAAGCAATCTTCAAAGACCCGTGAGATTAGGAAAACATCATGTTATCAATGTTATTTTGGGATGGAGAGTACATTGTACAGAAGAAGGATTAGGATTCTGTCACTATCGGCCTTTTTACCCTCTGTGAGAAATATTGAGCAAACTAACAGACCACGCATTTACTTTTCTTAAGTGTGCTCGACCATAGTTGCCTCCTTAAGATATATGTTTTCCAGAAGAAAAAAGAGACCTTTATTTCAATTAAATGCATATATATATATATATATATATATATATCGCTTTATTCACATATTTTATGGATGCCCCAACTCTAATAATCATAGTGGCTTATGGTATAATTGTATTCAGAATAGTGAGGTGTTATTACAGGCTACATAGTACATACATTAGTGCATAGACGATGATAGAGGTTTCAAGTTTATAAAACAATACTAATGAAATAGATGGAAAAAGTTTGTAGTTCTTAAAAATAATATTTTTCGATCAATTTTTATTGAAAATTCAGTAAGCATTGTTGGAAGTTTAGAATTGAATGATTGAATTTGTAATCAAGCGCAGCTAGAAACTTACAACTAAAATTGGGGTCCATAAGGCTCAATTTGCAGTCAGTATTACCATGAATTTGTGGTCAATAATCTTTAAATTTTCTACGGTTAACATTGCCATTGTTTTTTTTTTGTTGTCTTTTAAATATGAAACAGAATTGAACACTGGCTATGATATATATATAATCCATGCTTCTAGTCAACAAATTATATAAAACCTTACCATACATTCGCTGCCCAATATCTATATAGATCTAAACAATAAATGCTATCTAATAAATCTATGAAATTTCGCAGACATCCAATATATAAAAACAATACTATGATTTAAATTGGTGGTCTAAAAAAATGTAAAGGCAATGAATCTAGTGACAAAATAGTCTCAATTCGACTTCAAAATATTAATGAGCAGAGGCAAAAACGTAGAGAACATTGCTATCATTAAAACAAACATGAAGTTAAGTTGTAGTATCGCTACACAGATCTAAGTTATCCAGCAATGAGTAAAAACAATGAGCTAAATTCATCCAATAACTTATATAAAAATGTAGATTTACATGTATCCGACGATATTTAAAATCACAGAGTTAGTTTGATCCATCCACTTATATAAAAATGCAGATTTAAATTTTTTGTGGTTGAGGGTGTTGAAATGTAGGAAATGCCCAACACAGTTTCCAGATTACCAAGAACGAATAAGATGCAAAGGTGAAATAAAACGTAATACCAAGGCAAGGCGGAGATCAACGTAGAGTTGAGAAGGGAAATAGTTGGGAAAACACATCCTTCGCTCCTCATCCATGCACATAAAAGCAGAGAGTTTGAATCTATAGGTCACTATGCACCGAAGTGATGATCTTCAATTCATCTCCTGGCCAACTTCTCAGGCGTGGACTAAAGATCTAGGGACAAAGACGAAAGGAAAAAAACTTCAAAACAATCAACAACCAAAGGGCAGTCCCAACATGTGGGGATCGAAGCCAAAGGAATCAATCAACAACGAGTTTAAGGCTATGGGGGGATTCAGTTATCAATTAAAATGCTAAGTCAATCATTTCTTTACCCAATTAAAATTACAGAACTAAAAGCGTAAGTATACTAATAATCTACCATGAAATAATAAAAGAAGTGTACCATAGCCCAACTCTCCCGCTATGAGCGCTTGTCCCTCATGGTCCATGTCACTCCCGCTTGTCGACCAATGAGACTTCATCGGTACCTCCCAGCCAATGCTAGGGGTACTCTTCTTTCCCCTTAGCCCCCTGAGCTGCAAAGGGGCCATGCACACTAACCAGAGAATCAACTAGCTCCCAGCTCGCCTCACAAGGCTGGGCTACAACTCCTCACTGAGCTGGGTATCCCAACTCCCACAATCTAAGTCAGTCAAGTCTAAAATTCTGCAACGTAACGTTATGCATAGTGAAAAGATCCATCACCCTTCTCCTCCCTCCATTATATAGAGTTTTGAAGTCCTTTACTTTCCCAAATTCCCATTTAATTTATTTTTCAACAATTTAATTCATAAAATCCTCCCCGTACATGTGTCACCCATCCCCTTGATTGCACTATAAATTAATTTAATTAATTAATTAATTACTCCTATTTCCCTCACCCACCTAAAATCACTCCTAGAATCACTCCTAGGTGTTCCCATATTCCCTTACAAGTTATAATGAATTTCCTCCTTACTAATTTACTAGTTGAGTTAAATTTAGAAACTGCTTAAATGCTAGATACCTTACTAAGTTAGTCTTTCTGCTTTTTCCTTGTGTTTCCCCTTTATTTTTATGTTTCCCTCTTTTTCCTAGTTTCCTAATTCTTTTAAATTTCCCTCCTTCCATTTTCCTTTAAAACTCAAATTGGCAGGTGTAGAAAATTAACTTTTTCCCTTTTTCCTTTTTAATTAATAAATTTTAATTAGCATAAGTGACAAAACAATTATTTCCCCTTTTTAAATTTTATCCTCCAAATATTTTTATAAATTAAATGAATTACTTACTCGCTTCTTGTCACATGATTAATGGTGATTATCATTATTATTTATTTATTTTTGTTTTTATTTTTATATAAATAGATAAAAAATTTATCACAAGTATCACTTAGACCTAGGCTTTATTTACCTAGGTTGGGTGACATTTTATTAGGGGAAATGTTTTCAATCTTTCTTATCACGTTATTCATCGTAAGGCCATCTAGGTTTATCCATTGATTAATTAACATTGCTACGTGCCCTTCAGGACACACTAGGTGCTCCAAGGGTGCCACTCACCTCAATTTGTTTCCCTTGCACGACATGCCCTTTAGGGTGCACTACATGTTCCAAGGGTGCCACTTGCCTCTTTCCATTTTTCTTGCGCGACGTTCCCTTCAGGACACACTACATGCTCCAAGGGTGCCACTCGCCTCTTGAATGACTTGGTAGAGATAAAAAACCCTTGGAGTCAATACTCCACCAGGAGATCTTGTGGGAGACTAAGGGCCTCTAAGGAATAAGGCCCCTCCCTTATTGTGTTCCCCTTAGAATCATCGTGAGTGATTGTCACAGTCTGCCCTCATGACATCGTGGGTCTTCTCTAACTAGGTAATCGTTAACCTACAGTTCAAGCCACAGTGGGAGTGCTAGTAGGTTGTGGCAGGGTTGCTGTCCACACCTCTCCCTCAACATCTTTGGTAGTCGTCCGTGACCCCTCTACTCCACATGTGAGTCTGGTCAAAAATCTATCACCATCCTGCATCATCAACGAATCATTTCAGAATTATATCCATAATCATATCACCTAATCAGATGCACAAATGTCATATATAAAATAATCAAACCCCAATAGTCCACTCCCTGACTCGATCTGGAGTCCAAGGGGTTCCACCGATGCCTCTGCATCCTCGAGGTCATAAATTCTGCACAATCAGGAAAATCAAGTCAATAACACTTGTCTGTGTCAATGCAGCCAAATAACATGTCATCAATTCATAATGCCTCATAATCATAAATAAAATGCTCAAAAGTATAATAATCTGGATCACTTGTGAGCAAGTGTCCTCAAAGAATAAGTTTGCTCAATGTGCGCAAGAGTGGGATGTTACATACACCCCCTCTTAGTATAAACTTTGTCCTGAAGTTTCATAGTATATAAGGGACAAAATAATGTGTATCACAATATCATAAGTCTATCTATCAAAACAAAAATGGAAACTGCAGGCGCATATCATATGTGTCCTCCCAGGTCATTGAGTGCGGACTATAGTGGTCCCACTGGACCTCGACCTGATATACTTTTCGACGTTGTAGCTGTCGAATGCAATGATCCAATATGTGGATCGGCCCAGCTGTGAGCACACCCTCATCCACCACCGGCAAGGTTCTCAAGTCAAACATGTGTAGGATCACTAATCATAATGTCTCAAACAGAGACGTGAAAGACATCATGCATACACCTTAAGAATTAGGCAAGGCTAGTCATTAGGCCACGTGCCTCTCTTTTCCACAACATCGTAGGATCCCACGAACCTAGGAGATAGTTTAGCCCCTTTTTCCAAACTTCATCGAACTCTTATGCGGTTTCAACCACGAATATACTCGATCACCACAATGTAACCATGGTCGAAACGACGCGCATCATCATAACTCTTCTACCGATATTGCGCTTCCTTGATCCTTTGTCTTATTGTTTGCATTTGATATTATAATTATTGGATCACTTCCGGTCCTACCTGGACCCTATCCTCAAGCCGATCGCAACTCAAGGCACCCAACAAGATTGCCCATAAGAAACTCGAAAGGCACCATCATAATGGCGCTTTGTTAATTGTTGTTATAAGATAATTCTACCAATGGCAAGAGTTATTCCCAATGATTATGTTGGTCTATCACATACATGCACAACATATCTTCCAAGGTCTGGTTCATTCATTTGGTTAGTCTGTTAGTCTCCAGGTAATACACAGTAATAAAGTTAAGTTGTGTTCCCAAGGCCTCTTGGAAACTATTCCAAAATCGTCTAGTAAGCACCGATCCTCAATTGGATATAATCCTCTTAGGTATGCCATGTGGCCTCACAATATTACTAATGGAAACTCTAGCTATGTCAGATGCTTGATACGTCATGTGCATAAGAATAAAATGAGCACTCTTTGTCAAAGGGTTGACTACCAAAAACATCGAGTCATGTCTCCTTGCTGTCAGTGGCAATCCAACAATAAAATCCATCGAAATAACCTCCCATTTCGATTCTGGAATAGCGTGTGGTTTTAGTAATCCTGTTGGATGTCTATGTTCTGCCTTTACCTGTTGAGATTATAGACATCTAGCCACATGGTTGACTATAATGTCTACCTTCATCCCTTTCCAGAAGGATAAGGGTTCAAGGTTCACCCTCATCTTTGTGTCTCCCGAGTGAGCCATGTACACTGCTCTATGAGCCTCGTTTAGGATCAAACTCCTCAACTCGTCATTAGGTGGTACATAAATTTGATTTTTAAATATCGATAATCCATCGTTGTCAACATAAGCCCTTCAAATCTTGGTACCATCATTTTTGTCCGAGAAAATCCTTGACTTCTTGTACCAGTCATTGTCGAGCTTTAAAGTTAGAATATTTTCATGTAGATTTTTTGGAATACCCAATAATGAAAAGATGCGTGGTCTCCAACTCAATGCATATGCCACTTAGTTCACTATTCCATTTATCTAAGTAATCTTGAAGTCGTACTCCCTAAGAAATTCTGACCAACGCCATTGTCAACATCTCCTTGAGCCTCTGAAATGATTCCGCACATTTCTCGGTCCCAACAAACTTCTTGTTCTTCTTCTGCAATTCTATGATTGGATTTGCTATCTTCGAAAATATCTCGACGAACTGTCGATAATATCCTGCTAAACTCATGAAGCTACTCACTTCCAGGACATTCATTGGTGCAGGCCATTCCATAATAGCCTCGACCTTTGTTGGATCCACGACAATACCTTCTCTGGAGATGACATTCCCTAAGTCGTGAATCTTTGGTTGATAAAACAGTCATTTGGACAACTTCCCATACAAATTATGACATCGTAGAAGCTGTAGTACCAAGTGCAGGTGCTTGTCATGCTCCTTCGTCTTTAGAGAGTAAATCAAAATATAGTCAATGAATACTTGGATGAACTTGTCCAAGTACTCGTGGAACACCCCGTTCATCAAACTCATAAATACCCCTGGGGTGTTTGTCATTTGAAATGGTAAAACAGTAAACTCATAATTTCCAACCTCATCTTAAAGGTGGTCTTAGGGACGTCATCCCCCTTGATCCGTAACCGATGATACCTTGATCGCAAATCGATCCTTGAAAATGTCGTCGCACCCTACATATGATCGAACAGATTATCAATCCTCGACAACGGATATTGATTCTTGACCGTTTCCTTGTTCAATTGAAGGTAGTCAAATGTAGAGTCTCCACGACCCATCCTTCCTTCGTATGAAGATAGCAAGCACACCCCACAGTGACACACTTGGATGTATCAGTCCCAGGTCTAGCATTTATTTCAGTTCCATTCTCAACTCCTGTAACTCTAGGGTCGACATTCAATAAGTTATACCTATCGGTTCATTCCCTAGTTTTAGGTCTATAGTAAACTCCAATTCCCTCTCCGGCAACATCCCAGGTAAATCCACTGAAAAGACTTCTACAAACTCTCTCACAACTGGAATGTGTTCTAAACCTTCCGCTACTCCCTTCTAATTTAAAGCAAGGATCACATAAAGCTTACATCCCTTGCACATGCTCTTCTATAGCTGCAAGGAAGAGATGAACCTCAGGGAAACTCCCTCGTTTCTTCCAACAATCACGCATCCTTGTCCCTCATCATCGACCAAGATCAACTATTTCATCTTACAGTTGAGTATCACCTCATGTGATTCCAACCAGTCCATACCAATCACGACGTCATAAGATCCTAATATCGTGACGTACAGGTTGGCCCTGGTGACAAACCCTTTTAGGTTAAGGGTACAACCCATACCCTTTCCTCCAACCTTCTATTTGGATCCTGAAGCATCTCTACGAAGCTAAACTCTTCTTGTTCGACTGCCTTTACCTTAATCCCTTTGAGTGCTGCACCAGAAATGAAACTCTCGGTAGCACCGGGATATATCAAAACACTAAGGGTCTAGTCAGCGATAATACCTGATGTCTCGAGCACAATTGACTGGTGCTCTTCCTGACGATGACTCACCGCTGCATGAATCCGATGGGCCTTGCCCAAATCTCCCACGATATTGGGTTCGGCTGATCCAGACACTCTAGTCCTCTCCACTGGGTAGTTGTGCTCGTAGTGTGGCTCCCAACAAGTCCAACACCCCTTCTTCAGTCTAGTACTCCTGGTACCCGAAGTAGAAGTTGAACTCCAACGCTAAGTCCAACACAAGCTTGTGGACGTTAAGTTTCTCGGTAATTTCGTATGGAGCATACCGAAGCAACTCCAAAATGTGCCTCATACTTGGGCACTATTTGACTGCCTTGTCGTAAGGCGTCAAACTCATTGAGCTAATGCTCAACGAATTCCTCAGAAATATACCTCTCTTGGAACTGTTCCTCGAACAGTTCCCATGACACTTTGTCAATGGCGATGTTCAAAAGTGGCAGGAGCATCTTCTATCATAGAAGAGTGCTCCCCTTCATTTGGAATACCACCATGCGGACCTTCATGCTAGATGTCATAATCGTGAAGTGTGAAGCACAATGCGTTGCTCTACAACCATGCCTCAACGACCCAACCATCCACAACACTGATGGACTCGAGAATTCAACTCTCTTGAGTTCTTGGTGGATGCTAATGGTACTAGCTAGGGTGTTTTGTGGACCCTCAAGGGTACAGGTGCCCTGGCCTCATCTCAGTACTGATGGTGAATCGAGGCACTTCGACATTACTTGGAAGGGCCTTGTGAGACCATCATCATCCCTTACAACAAGCAAATCCAGCTGAAGGAATTTCCCTTCCCCTTGGGGGTTCGACTTCGAGGGTGTGGGAATTTTTGGAGGAATCGCACCTCCTTCCACCACACCACGTTGCGAACCTCTGATGCATCCTCTAAATGTGATCACCACATGGACACGTTAAATTTTTTAATTAACGCAAGGGTTAATACTCACAGGTTTACTGCAGTGGAAATCCTGGCAATCCATAGTCATAGGGTTGAGCCTGCTCTGATACCATATGTAAAGACCTCATCAATATGACTACCTATGATGCAACCCAAAGCAATTATTTATTTATTTATTTATTTTATTTGCTTGCAGGAAGAAAACAATGACCACAGTTGAACAATGCAACCTGATGGTGAACACCTGGATGCAGATCAGTAAAGAGACAACCATGACTTATCCCACTAGCACATCATGCAACTGGATGAAACATGAGATAATCTGAGATAGATATAAATTATTACCTGCACGACACAAGCAGGACAACGCCTACGAGCTAACGGACGACCTCGACCAACCTGACGCAACAGACTGACGACCAATAACTAGGAACCTCTACAAAGCATGAAACCATACATGTTAAGGCATTAAAAACCAAGTGCCAACATCAATTACAACGAACAACACCCATAGTGGGAAGCATCGACTCCGGAAAGGTTATCATTTACATCTTTCCCTCGCACGTGCGATGATTCCCTCATCAGGAATCATGTCGTCACCAGGTGATGGGCATGAAAGTCACCCAGGTGCAACCTAACACATCGAGACCAATAATGCAAGAAAATTTCAACGCGCTAGTAGATCGCATTGACTGCCAACTCATGACGACTAACCCAAGAACCTATGTGCCACATCGACCAGACGTAAGGGAGGTTGAAGACTAAGGAAATCATACAAGACGTTAAAACACATATTTATTACCAACTGTTAGCTCAAGGTCACTATTTCCAATTACAATATCAGATAAGTACTTTCCTAAGGAAGAATTCGCTAACTTTAACTGGTACTAGAATGAACTAGGTCTTTTAAAGAATAAACGCAAGTCTTCTTAAACTGAAACCAAATAATGTGGCCCTTAAACAAATGATTCGCTATATAAGGAATCTAATCACGTTCCTTTGATTGAAACAAAAAATCAATCGCTACTTATACCATCCTGTCTATAATATAAAGTGATAAATCCACCATCTATTGCGATCCTTTAAACTGAACCAACGTAATAATTTTTCTACTTAACCGGAACAAATATAATGATTTGTTGTCATCATATAACATTGTTGAGCACAAAAACAATCGTCGTCATCATACATCCTGGTCTATAATTTGTTTATAACATTTACTGACAACAATTAACCTAGATGGAATTATATGTATAGTTGTCTATTATATGTAGATAATGCCGTGTGAAGCCAATGATTGTAAGCATGACATTATACTTTGGTTATAAAGATGTGTACAACATGATAATGTTGTCTAGCAAAGTGATATAGCTTTTTCGACAAATGATAGCGTTGAAGTAGTTGTCTTCATATAAGTCGTTGTCTAAGATATAAACAATATGTGAACGCTGGGAGATAAAAACATGAAGTAAAATTCAGCTGTCTGTATACTCTGGTGGGTGTGAAATCAAATTGCTGTAAAAACTCGTAGTCAAAATGATATAACAAAATGTCGGAATTCACCCAGTATTAACATTGAGAAAATCACCATCGAGAAATGGGAATTGGCACATAAATACACTGTCATTCCCCGCATATGACGCTTACATCAGTTCACTGTCATTACCACAAGGTAATTATTGAGAATTGTGGCCAAGCCGTCCGTCCGTATCACTGGATAAGAATTGGTAAATAGTTGTGTATATCGTTGAAGAGAAAGGCTACAGGGAATGGCTAGGGAAGCACTATACACCAGCAATCACATAACAATGATGAATTGAGATGCTCAGAAAATCGCAAGCAAGAAATGAAATTCTATGGGTTAAAATACAGTGTCCAAGAAGTAGATAGAATCACTATCATAAGTGAATTCGCAATGCCAAATTACAAGTTGTGCCAATCTGAAGCAGTCTCGTTGAAACTTTCATATCTACTGTGCAATAGGTTATAAGAGCAATCGGTAGTCAAGTAACTGTTGTAAGAGAAATGATTGGCATACACTTTTCAATAAGCAAAGTAAGCAATTTTCAAAGACCTATGAGATCAGGAAAATAGCATGTTTTCAATGTTATTTTGGGATGGAGAGCACACTGTACAGAAGAAGGATTAGGAGTCTGTCACCATCGACCTTTTTACCCTCTGTGAGAAATATTGACCAAACTAACAAACCACCCATTTCCTTTTTTTAAGTGTTCTCGGCCATAGATTCCTTCAGATATATGTTTTTCACAAGAAAAAATAGACCTTTATTTCAATTAGCTGCATATATATATATATATATATCGCTTCATTCACATATTTTATGGATGCCCCAACTCTGATAGTCATAGTGGCTTATGGTATAATTTTATTCGGAATAGTTAGGTGTTATTCCAAGCTACATAGTACATAGATTAGTGCGTAGATGACGATAGCAGTTTCAAGTTTATAAAACAATACTAATGAAATAGATGGAAAAAGGTTGTAGTTCTTAAAAATGATATTTTTCCATCTATTTATATTGAAAATTCAGTAAAAATTGTTGGAACTTTAGAATTGAATGATTGAATTTGTAATCAAGCGCAGCCACAGACTTACAACTAAAATCAGGTTCCATAAGGTTCAATTCGCAGTCAATATTACCATGAATTCGTGGTCAATAATCTTTAAATTTTCTGGGGTTAACATCGCCATTGTTTTTTTCTTCTGTCTTTTAAATATGAAACAAAATGGAACACTAGCTATGACATATATATAATCCACGCTGCCATTCAACAAAGTATAGATAGCCTTACTATACATTCGTCGTCCAACATCTATATAGATCTAAACAATAAAAGCTGTCTAATAAATCTATGAAATTTCGCAGACACCCAAAATATAAAAACAATACAACGATTTAAATTAGCAATCTAAAAACAATGTAAAGGAAGCCAATCTAGGGACAACACAATCTCAATTCATCTTCAAAATATTAATGAGCATAGGTAAAAATGCAAATAACATTGCTATCATTAAAACAAACACAGAGTTAAGTTGGAGTATCTCTACACAGATCTAACTTATCCATCAATAAGTAAAAACGCCGAGCTAAATTCATCCAACAAATTATATAAAAATGCAGATTTACATGTATCCGGCGATATTTAAAATCACATAGTTAATTTGATCCAACCATTATATAAAAACGCAGATTTAAATTTTTCGTGGTTGAGGGTGTTGAAGTACAGGAAATGCCCAACACAGTTTCCATATTACTGAGAACAAATAAGACATAGAGGTGAAATAACATGCAAGACCAAGGCAAGGTGGAGATCGACACAGAGACGAGAAGGGAAACAACTGGGCAAACACTCCTTCGGTCCTCATCCACGCACAAAAAAGCATGGAGTTTGAATCTATAGGTTGTTGTGCACTGAAGTGACGACCGTCGATTCGACTCTTGGCTGATTGCTTAGGTGTGGACTGAATAGCTAGGGATGAAGAGAAAAAGGTGCAAAACTTCACAACAAACAACAACCAAATGGTAGTCTCAACATGCAGGGACCGAAGCCAAAGGAATCAATCAACAACAAGCTTAAGGCTATGGGGAGGATTCATTTATAAATTAAAATGCTAAGTCAATCATTTCCTTACCCAATTAAAAATACAGAACTAAAAGCATAAGTATAGAAATAATATACCATGTAGTAATAAAGGAAGCGTATCGTAGCCCAAGTTGTCTGCTCTGAGTTGTTGTCCTGCGCGCTCTGTGCCGCTCCCACTTTCCGACCGATGAGAGTTCACGGTTACCTCCCAACCAACACTAGGGGTACTCTTCTTCCCCCTTAGCCCCCTGAGATGCAAAGGGGCCATGCACACTAACCAGATAATCAACTAGCTCCCAGCTCGCCTCGCAAGGCCGAGCTACCACTCCTCACCGAGCTAAGCATCCCAACTCCCACAAGCTAATTCATTCAAGTCTAAAATTCTATAGCGTAACGTTACTCATAACCGAACGATACAACATTCTTCTCCTTCCTCCATTATATGCATTTTCAAAGTCCTTTACTTTCCCAAATTCCCATTTAATTTATTTATCAACAATTTAATTCATAAAATCCTCCTTGTACATATGTCACCCATCCCCTTCATTGCACCATAAATTAATTTAATTAATTAATTAATTACTGCTATTTCCCTCACCCACCTAAAAGCACTCCTAGAATCGCTCCTAGGTGTCCCCATATTCCCTTACAAGTTTTAATGACTTTCCTCCTTACTAATTTACTAGTTGAGTTAAATTTAGAAAGTGCTTAAATGCTAGATACCTTACTAAGTTAGAATTTCTTCTTTTTCCTTGTGTTTCCCCTTTCTTTTTATGTTTCCCACTTTTTCCTAGTTTCCTAATTCTTTTAAATTTCCCTCCTTCCCCTTTCCTTTAAAACTCAAATTTGCAGGTGTAGAAAATTAACTTTTTCCCTTTTTCCTTTTTAATTAATAAATTTTAATTAGCATAAGTGACAAAAAAATTATTTCCCCTTTTTAAATTTTATCCCCAAAAGATTTTTATAAATTAAATGAATTACTTACCCCCTTCTCATCACATGATTAATGATGATTATGATTATTATTTTTATTTTTATATAAATAGATCAAAATTTTATCAGAACTATCACTTAGACCTAGACTTTATTTTCCTATGCTCGGCGACATTTTATTAAGGAAAGTGTTTTAAATCTTTCTTATCACATTATTTGTCCTAAGGCCATCTAGGTTTATCCATTTATTAATTAACAACATGACATGCCCTTCAGGACGCACTAGGTGCTCCAAGGGTGCCACTCGCCTCAATCTGTTTTCCTTGCACGACGTGCCCTTTAGGACACACTACGTGCTCCAAAGGTGCCACTCACCTCTTTCTGTTTTTCTTGTGTGACGTGCCCTTTAGGATGCACTTCGTGCTCCAAGGGTGCCACTCGCCTCTTGACTGACTTGGTAGACATATAAAACCCCTGGAGTCAATACTCCACCAGGTGATCTTCTAGGAGACTAAGGGTATCTAAGGTATAAGGCCCCTGCCTTATTGTGCACCCCTTAGAATCATCATGAACGATTATCGCAGTCTACCCAAGCGTTACCTCATTTTCTCTCGACCCTCCTTGTATGTGACCTTGGACGATGACCACACGATTGCGGGCATGGCCACAAGCGGTTTGAACTCAAACTACTTTTGGTCCCACAATTATCCTCGAACCTCCACGTGTCCACTTGGCAAAAGCACGGTATGGATTGCGTCCCGCCCTCGACTTTTTAAAGTCCACACAACTCATGTCCCCACAATGCAAGATGACCATCGATGTCACTATCTTGATGGTGCTTTCAAATGGATGACCGAGATCTATTCCTCGGAATCAATGGTTCGGACCTACTCCTCCCAGTTTGACGACTGTGGTCGAATCGAAATTCCAGGCTATGAAATTCTCAAGTTTCAAACCTTGTTTTCCTTTACAGGGAAATCTTCCGGAGTGGAATATATGCTAACACTTGTCCCCTTGAATCAATGACTATGATCTCTGTGGTTATCCAGACTTTGAGGTTTTGGAATATCAAACCTTGCCTCCTTTCATACTTCAATCTTCCAGAGCGGGTGATCTGAAGACACCTGTCCTCACAATCAACGGTCCATCTTCTACCTTGGTTGTTCGATCTTTCAATCCAGATCGACGGTCGTGAGACCATCCCCTCAATCAACAATCAAGATCTCCTCTGGGTTCCAGAATTTTAAGATTTCAAATATCAAACTTTACCCTTCCCCTGATGCTTTTATCTAAAGGTTGTGATCCACTAACGCATGCCCCCCCTTGGATCAATGGCTGAGGATTACTTTGGGTCTATACCCGGATGACACGGATTCACGCCACGTCTCCCCTGAATCTAACGACTAGAGATTGCTTCGGGACATTACTTGAAGCTCACAGATATTCGCCATGTCTCCTCCAGATCTGATGGCTCAGATCGACTCCGGGTCTTCGAGGTTCAGTGACCTCAGTTCTCAAATTGAAAAATCCCACGACAAATTTCCTTGAGATCGTGATCTGTTGACAACTGTCCTCTGACAGATCAATGACTCTCGGCTCTCCGACACTCCACGCTTCAGGAATCCCAAGTTTCAAACTTTATTCCTCCTAAGCTCACGATATCCGATGGCTCAGATTCTCCTTATGAATCCAATGTTGAACGTTCACCTCAGACAATATGACGAATCAACCTACTTCAAATGATCAGATGATGGAGATTTCACTTTGAAAATCCAGAACTCTGGACTTCAGAAGTTTCAAGTCTCAAATCTTGGTGGGTTCTCTCCCCTGTTTATACGAATTGTTAAGGCTGCCCTACCTTGTCTTCAATCAGAAGGTTGTTGATCCTTATGTTGTGATCCAACGACTGACATCGCTCCTCCTCCTGAGCTTCTGATTTCTATGACTTAGAATACTTTCTAAGTGTTCAAAGGTTTCAAACCTTTACTCCTTCGACAAGTCCGACTCTTGGATCTCGTTAACACTTATGAAAAGTATTATTCCTCCTGAGCTTGGTCTTGTGAAGACTTTGACTTCCCGTGCACTCCTTGCATTTCAGGGATTTTGGTAACACAGATGCGAAGGATTTCTCGAAGATAAATTCCTCTCACCCTCCCGGCATTATCCTTTTGTTGGTTCCTCGAATTTTTACAAAGTCCCTTCGACGCTTAGTCGAACCTCGGATCCGTGCACTCCTTGCACCATATCTTTATGCAAGGTTTGAATTCTTGTGGATGACTGTGCACGTCTTGCACCAGTCTCTTTGCACTCCTTGCAAAGGGAAGTTTTGTGCTATCTCTTTTGAGCTTTGGAACTGAAACAAATCCTGAGAAAGCACTCCTTGTGTTTTGTGTGCACACTTTGCACCACTCGACAGAAAGAAAACAATGGAAAATTATCCTAACATTCACAGTTCCATCTACTCATAACGAAATTAATTCATTCATTCATGAAAACACAATAAGAGTGAATTGGAAGCAATGTCTACACCATGCATTGGGTCAATTTTCCTCTGTTATATTCAAAAGCGAAAATGGCTACAATTATATCAAAACAAAAACTGAAAACTCATGAATCTCCTACTCACTTGCAGCTAGCCTCATTTGGGCATACAAAACCTATATTTATCTCAGAGGGTTCTTAGGCTTCCCCTCGACTGCTTGGCTACTCCAAAAACCTAACCTAACGACTATCTTAGATCGGTCATATTCCAGAGAAGGAGTGGAAACTCCCACGTCACTCGCAATCATTCAAGCATGCTTCAAAGATTTTTCCAGTGTTGAGTTCAGGCATGCTAATCGCTAGGTTCAGACATGCTTCAGAATATTCGTTGAGACTGTCAGCGTTGAGATTCCAGAAATATTCCCATACGATGAGTGCCTGCTCCGCGTGCTTGCCAATGGTGCTCTTGCATCATTTCTCATTTTTAGGCGGTTTTTATATATAGTTGGATATGAAAGGCTCTCTCCAAACATTTGCCTCATATTTCGATGTGTGGTTGAGATATTCTCTTGTGCCTATTGAAAATAAATGTTTAATGTATTTGTATGTGTATAGTTATTTTTTGAATACAAAACTCAACATATTTTTGTATTTCTCGACACATAGTGAATTATAAATGTTATGGTCCATTGCATTAATCCAAAATATTTATAAATATAAAGTAAATTTTCATATTGTTAAACAATTAACTATTGGTTTTTAATTTAGTGTATAATTATAATATTGAAATCTCTTTTAAAAATTGAAATAGTAAATATACTTTTTATCTATTTTTAGGAAGATAACAAATCTATGTAGGAAAGAGGAAAATCATTACTATCTATCCATGAAATGCAGATTGATTCATCACCATAATTCAATAAAAACCATGCCACATAAAATGACTAGTTGGTGATCCATAAGGGGGCCCAAGGCCTCTAGTCTTGCATCTTTAACATGTTAACATTTGAGGAATCTAAGCTCTTAAAAAACCAAAAGGAGTTTTAGGTCAGAAAACCATGTCTCATAAAATGACTAGTTGGTGGTCCATAAGAGGGGATGGTGCTTTCAACAAGTTAAGTGGATGGCATTTTTAGTGTATGGGAGAGTTTAGTCCTATTGAGACATCTGGATCTCTGAATATTGATGTGAAATTTTATATTAGAATACTCCAGTTTTAAAAGGTTAGAATTCATACTTATTAAAAAGGTGACAACAAATCCTCATAGGATGTGGATCTTGATCCTATTATTCAGCTTTTGGTTGAGATAAGACAATCTAAGTTAGAATGTACAATTAATGAATTAGTTTCATTGTAACTATGGGAGAAGTTGTTTAAATATGTGTTCCTAAGAAAAAAATATTGATCAAGGGGCTTCAAGCCCTCTCCGGGCTGTTGTTTGTAAACTCTTGTTAAGCAATAAAATAATGTTGCCACTGTCCCGTGGATGTTTCCAGGGTTTTACCACGTAAATCCTTGTGTCTATTCTGTGATTTTTATGTGATTGTGTGTAGTGCCATTCTTCCTTTGATTTGTTGCAGGGTAATTAATATCTTTGTGGGTTAATGGAATCAACAAGTGGTATCAGAGCAATTGTGTTGAGATCGCTGGGTGAATCAAGTGTTGAAGGAAGATCACAGCAGAGAAGACAGTAAGGCCATAGAAGGGGAGACAGAGAGGAATCCAAATTGAGGGAGGGGACGCGTGTCTCGGATTGAAGAAGACTGTTTATGCATCGAGGGTGTGAGTTCACAGAGTTCGACAAAGCAGTCCACATGAGACTGCAGAGAGACGGGCCATGAAGGTGTGTCCAGACCTACCCGCGTTGAGGAAAAGATGCTCGGAGTTCTACGAGGAGTGTGAGGTTTGTTTGGTGTGAAATTGACACAAGAGAGCCTGTAGCTACTTTTTGACTCAATCCGAAGAAGAATGCGGAGTTGTAGGAAGAGGAGCAATGCAGGGGGACGTGTTGGAAGTCATGTGATAATGCCTGCAAGGAGCCTCTCAAGAAGGGAGGAAGTCGGTGGTATTGGAGGCACTATGGCTGGTGCTCATGGATTCCAGGCAATTGTACAAGAATTTTTTTGCATGGAGACTGCTTGGAGGCCGCTGTGATCAAAACAATGCTGATAATTGTTTTATAGTACAAAGAACGGGTCAAAGTAAGTTTGAGATCCTGGGTGTGAGGTTACAATTTATTTGCGTGAGAACTTGTGATCATTGAAGAATGAATGTAAATACAATGAATTCTTGACACAGAGTTCAATGGGCGCACCATCATTCTCAATGAGGGTGCACCATCTGGATGAGAAGATCCGTGGGTCTTGTTTATCACCCGTGCACAAATTGATTATCTGTGTGCAACAAGAAGCCCACATGGTGGAGGAAAAGAGTCTGACTGGCTACTGGAGTTGGCCAGAGCTTATTTGACTAGCAGTGGGGCCAGTGACATAGGACTACAGACTGACACATCATTTGGCCTGAAGAGAAAGAGGCTGGAGCATGTCGTCGATTAGGTTTTAGAATTGCATGGAGATGTGCCAGAGCTTCCAATCGATGGACACAACTTTCCGTTGTGTGAGACATTTATCATGAGAATCAGAATGACCATGGTGCAGAAGGAGGAAGAGATGATCTGCGAAGTTGCGAGTCGTGTCGAGAATTTTATCGTGGATCAATACTTTCTATCACAAGAAAAGAACACGCAGAAAAACCAATTGGCAGGAGAGTGACCAATGTGAGAAGAGTCTATGAAACAGAAGTTGACCGATGTCGATGTGGAGGAGATCGTTGGCCTGTAAGGGAGATTGGGAACTTGGAGAAACTAATAGGGGTATGTAGATTCAGACGCAATATTGCCCATTTTCATTTCAAATATCTATATGGAGGAGATAGCCCATGTGAACTCGTGTGAAGAGAGGTGACTGATGCATGGAGCATTTTTTTTTTGTTGTTTAAGAGGTGTGTTGGACCAGTCGTATGAGGAGAGCAGTTGAGTCTTGTATGACCAACATGGTGGTGTCACACAATCACTTCTGTTGAGGAGAGTGCATGGAGCAATCAACATCTGTTTGTGAGGAGAGTGCAGGTGAGTACTCCTCTTCATGGATCTGTGCATGGCAACATTCAAACAACACAAATCTATCCATTTCCAATCTGTCCTCAATTGTGCACATGATTATTGCCAATAAATTAAATCATACATGAGTTGAATGTTGATTCGCTGGATGTGAGAGCACTAGCTGGTGGTGAGGGAGTCCATGAAGGTCCCTACTCGAGAAGGGTAACTTAGAGAAGGAACTCGATAAATAAGGTTGATAACTAGAATAGTTCAAGCCAACGAATGATCGAGGTTATGGTGTTGATCGATGAAAGAATTAGAGTCGCAGTGGTACTGCTCTAGATGATGAGCTTTTGTGTGTGTCACGGAAAGCTGGGATCTGCACATATATGTTATCCATTTTTTCTGTGTGTGGTAGAATTGGTAAATGGACTATGGTGCATGGATCTGTCGCTATGTTTGTCACAGGGAATGTTGCAGGTTGTGTTACAGTGGTATGCGAATCACTTGGTGTGTCTGAGTTGATCACCTACTTGGTGTGCCTAAGTTGAGCATTGGATGGCTTGATGTGTTTGAGCCGAGATGGATAGCTTTCTTGGTGTGTCTGAGCCCAATGTAATACCTGCGATGACATAGATCAGGCGTGCCTCTAGAAAATTGGGCTCTAATAGTGTGACGTGGAATACGACGAGGAGATTGGCCACGGAATTGAAGTGCCTACTTATTGTGGCAGAGTTGGGGGTTGTTTTTAGTCGCATGGTCAAAACCTCTCGCGAGGTTCCTATCAGATGACTTCAAGCAGGAAGATGTGGAAGATGAGCTTGATGTGGCCACGGGGTATTTCCTGGTAACATGGTTTCCAAATGCTACCAGCAATTGTTAGGATGGTGATGACATCAATGTCGGTAGATGCAATGCAATTGTGTAAGAAGCGCCTTAACCACGCTGGTTCTGGAGCAAAGTTGCTACATCACCGTAGATGAGCTGCATGGAGGAGCTGACCCATTTGAGGAGAAGGTTTGTAAACCTGCGCATGCTCCCAATTTGACCTGCATTTTTGTAACCGCATGAAGGTGAGTCACTGCCAAAGAGAGTAGTAGAGGATCCACCAGGAGGATCACAATGATGTGGGGTCATTGGACAATGGGATCTTGCACCAGAATTTAACATATGGTAAGTCAAGGTCTGCCATTACAGTGAGCACGACTGAGTGAAATTGGTCGCCTTGTATCTATGCCGAGGCCGAATGATGCATTGCTGAGAGAATAGTTGGCCTCGAGGAAAAGTACGGATACATGTTTTAGAAACCCATCTGGTTAAGAAGCTGATCATCGACGTAATGATGTTTTTTGTTTGAACGAAGCATTCAAATGGTGGATTCGATGAGGCCAACGCATCCATAGCTACATAAGTAATTGTGTGATTGGAGTTTGCATTATAACCTTTGGGGATATCTGTAGATAGTTGTTCAATGCTGTAAGGAACATCTTATGCCCAGAGTAACCATGCTATGAGTGAAATAAAAAATGAATATTGGACACTAACTGTGTCAGTGATGCAAGATTGATTTGAGCCTGCTGGTGCACCCTTATTGATTGGGTGCATTTATTCGCTAATCAAGGTGTCCGGATGGTAAATGATAATGGAATGACGGTAATTTATTTATTTTGGAGTTGTAATTAATTATATGTAATTGGGCATATGGCTGTAATACCTTGTTAAGCTTGCGTACCCCTACTTTTCAGCCGGTTAAGTCTAGACGTAGACTTAGGTGATAGCGGGTGGGTTACGGGTCATGATAGTTTCCCATGGTTTTATGTCCGTGTAATCGCATCTAATAAATCCTGCTTAAAGGCTAGTTGTAACTCCGTTATAAATGGGCCTGTAAGTGATCGGTGAACGTTTACCTAGTAGGCTTGGCCGGATTTTGTTCAAGGGGATGTTCATGTTAATATGGAGCTAGGACTCCATTGAAAGTTGCCTGTAGGTGAGTTGGTGTCACACTCACTTGGCTAGCTTCGTTTGTTTTTGGCAAAGGTCTCAAACACAGTGTTCGAGGTGGAGCACTCAAGGTGCTCTGGATCAATCAAAAGTGTTTTTTTCAAAGCTCAAGTAATTCATTGTATGGCCTAATGGTACATAGGCATTTAGTACATGATGTTGATTCTTTCATGGTGAGATTACAAGAAGTGGGAATAACTATGGTATTCACTATCTTGGTAATTAAGTAGTTGACGATATGCTTGTTGCAAGCACAAGCATGGTTACGATCAATGGGTTGGCTCAGTTGGCTTGGATGTTCGAGATGAAGGATCTCGGAGCAACAAAACAATATTGAGCATAGAAATACACTGAGATGGGATTGATGGTAAGTTTTGGGTTATCACAACAAGAGTACATGGTATGATACTCAGGAAATTCAGTATGAATGATGTGAAACTGGTAAAATATTTTTTGGCTTTCCATTATAAGCTTTCTTCTGGTTTGTGTCCAAGTGATGAAGAAGAAAAGGGTTATATGTCTCGTGTATGGTATGCTAGTAGAAATATTGATGAATGCGATGAGAGGAGTTGGTGTTGTCAGTGGTCACGTGAGAAATCCAGGTGGTGCAGTGAAATGGGTGCTTCATTGTTGGAAACACTAGTATCACCTATCTTTGGCTTGCAAGAAGGTAATGGATGGACAAGGGCAATGTAACAGGTAAATTGTTGTGAAGGTGAAGATTGTTAAAATGGTGACAACAAATCCCCATAGGATGTGGATTTTGATCCTATTATTCAGCTTTTGGTTAAGATAAGGCAACCTAAGTTAGAATGTACAATTAATGAATTAGTTTCATTGTAACTATGGGATAAGTTGTTTAAATATGTGTGCCTGAGAGACAAATATTGAGCAAAAGGCTTCAAGCCCTCTCAGGGCTGCTGTTTGTAATCTCCTGTTAAGCAATATAATAATGTTCCCATTGTCCCGTGGATGTTTCCCTCACCCTGAGGGTTTTACCGCCTAAATCCTTGTGTCTATTCTATGACTGTTATGTGATTGTGTGCAGTGTCATTCTTCCTTTGATTTGTTGCAGGATAATTAAGATCTCTGTGGGTTAATGGACTCAACACTAGTGCTCATCATTGTTAACCCAGCAGGTAGCATTCAAAGAATAGCAATATATTGATAATCAAATGACTTAAAATTGTTGGAAGAAATATCAAGCTTCGATCACCTAGTTTTGAAAACACAATCAATGGAAAGAAATAGCAGTTTCTTCCCATGTTTCTTGATATAAAGCAACTCAATAAGCCGCACAGATTCAATTATGTAGAGATACTTCTTACATGGCACTTTC
>ML782483.1:902520-931234 GCA_009831015.1 Picea engelmannii | reverse complement strand
AATGATGATTTCCTCTGATTTAAAGAGGAAATCCCTTCGATACAATCATTACAATACATCTCAATCCTATCCTAGATCGGATCTTCTTTCTAAATCAGCCTAGGATGTCCTGATTTCACGCAACCAAATGCTATTACAGGAACTGAGTGAGGTATTGTTGTTACGGCTGGTGTAACAGCTTCTTCTCATCGTTGTTGGTGTTGTTTCAGCATCGCAATTCGCGGGCTGTTTCAGCCACGTGAATTGTGCTCTGACTGTTGACTGCTAACTGTGGCGGCTTCCTTGTGTTTCAGCATCGTCGATTCTGGCAGTTCCTTCTGTGTCTCAGCATCTGCAACTCTAGACTGTGTGATCGCTCCGTGTTTCAGCATCTTGCGACCTCGGACTATGTGGCTGCTCCGTGTTTCAGCATCTGCGATCTCTGACTGTGTAGCAGCTCCGTGTTTTGGCATCTGCGATCTCGGACTGTGTAGCAGCTCCGTGTTTCAGCATCGGTTCTGTGTTTCAGCAATAGGCTTTGAAATGAAAATCTGCAGTTTTGGACACTTATGTATTTCTAATCAATGGTTAAGTACAAAAGTGATGTAAAATATTATGCAAAACAGATTAAGCATATAGTAATGAGAAAGGACGTTGTATACCTTTGAGATGATCAGACAAAGTGATAGTATAGGTTCAAATATGGATGATCAAGGGTATAATAATGGAAAAAAGTATAGGCAAAAAGGTGCATAGTGTGGTCCTAACAAATGGTAGCTGGTTCCCAAGTGGCATTTGCTGGAATCGTATCTTTCCACTGGAATAGCACTTCCTTGATGGTTCTCTAACACAGGTGAAACTCACACTGGTCCAAAACTACTTCTGGTTGTAGCCAAATGGATCCTTCTTCAGCTAACTCAGGAAGGTTGGTTTGAATTTGGCACCTAGTTCCAATCACCTTCTTTAAGCATGAAACATGAAAAATTGGATGTAGCTTTGACTTACTGGGAAAAGCTAACTGATATGCAACTTGTCCCATGCACTTGAGAACTATATAAGGACCACAAAATTTGGGCACTAGCTTCTAACAGTGCTCGGCCTTGAGGGAAGTTTGCTTGTATGGTTGCAGTCACAGAAACACCAGATCCCCTTCTGCAAATTGACATTCAGAGCGACCTTGATATGCTTGTTACTTCATGCGATTCTGTGTCATGACCAAGTTCTCTTTAAAGGTATGAATAATATCCTCTCGAACTGTAAGTGTTTGGTCAACCGCCTGGACCTTCGAGGTACCCGGTAAGTATGAGAGAACTGAAGGTAGCTTATGTCCATATACCGCTTCAAAAGGAGTCATGTGAGTAGTTGTATGGTAGGAAGTGTTGTACCACCATTTAGCTAGGGGTAGCCATTGAGCCCACTGATATTTTTTTTCAGAGGCAAAACACCTCAGATATGTTTCCAAACACTTTTTGACAACTTCCATTTGACCATCAGTCTGGGGATGATAAGCTGTGCTGAGATGCAATTGGGTGCCCTGTAGCTTAAACAGTTCTTGCCAAAAATTGCTTATGAAAGTTGGGTCATGATAAAAAACAATAGAGTGCAGAATGCCATGAATCTTGAAGACCTGGTCCATGAAAAGTTGAGCCATCGTGGATGCAGTAAATGGGTGTTGAAGAGAACAGAAATGAGAATACTTGGAAAGGTGATCCACAACCACCATTATGACTTATTTATTCCCTGATTTGGGTAAACCAGTAATAAAGTCCATAGAGATATCCTTCCAAATAGCAGGTGGAATCGGAAGTGGTTGTAGTGTGCCCAGAGATATGACTATTTCTCCCTTGTTGCGTTGACACACCTCACATTCAGCGACAAAATTACGGATGTCATGTTTCATAACATCCCAGAAAAAAGAACGTTTGACCCTGTCATATGTTTTGGTGAACCCTGAGTGCCTCGCTGTGGGTGTAGCATGAAGCTCAGAAAGTACCGTGGATTTAAGATTTGATTGTTTACTTAAATACAAATGGCCTTTGTATCGATGCTCATCCTTGAGCCAAGAGTACCCTGGGGGAGCCGGAGCCTTGGTTTTCAATTGCTGGATCAGATGCGAACTTTTGGGATCTTGAAGCCATTCATGGTGCACAGCTTGGAGCCAATCGGGTACAATGAAGGAAAGAGAAAAAAGGGATCCTTCTTCTTCATATTTTTGGGACAGTGCATCCGCCACTACATTTTCTTTTCCCTTCTTGTAAATGATCTCATAATCATAACCAAAGAGCTTAGTCACCCATTTTTGTTTCTCCTGGGAGGAAATGCGTTGTTCCAGAAATTAATTGAGGCTTTGATGGTCGGTCTTAATTTGGAAGAGTTGCCCCAAGAGATAAGAGTGCCACAAATCAACGGCATGTAGAATAGCCAACATTTCCTTTCCATAAATGGGTTTGCCCAGATTCCTTTTAGACAGTTGCTTGCTGGTGAAGGCCAAAGGTCGACCCTCTTGCATAAGGACAATGTTGATTCCTTTCCATGAGGCATCACATTCCAACACAAAGGTCTTTGTGAAATCAGGAAGGGCCAGAACCAGAGTGGTGCACATGGTCGTCTTCAAGGTTTGAAAAGCTTGAGCAGCGGTTGGAGTCCAAGTGAAAGAGTTATTTTTTAGGAGAGCAGTGAGAGGTGTTGCAATATTTCCATAGTTCTTAACAAACTTGCAATAATACCCCGTTAAGCCCATAAATCCACGCAATATTTTGAGAGTCTTTGGGTGCGACCAGTCTTGCATAGCTTCAATCTTTTTCGGATCCACCCTGACTCCATCCTTGCCAACCATATGACCCAAGTATTCTACTTCTGAGGCACCAAAAGCACATTTAGACTGTTTCAGGAAAAGTTGGTGTTGGGAGAGGACATGGAAAACTTGATCCACATGAGTAAGATGGTATGTCCAGGTTTTTCTATAGATGAGGATATCATCAAAGAAAACTAAGACAAAATGATAGAGAAAGGGATGAAAGACATGATTCATGAGGATTTGGAAGGTGGAGGGGGCATTACACAAGCCAAAGGGCATGACCAAAAACTCATACTGGCCCTCATGAGTGCGAAAAGTCGTCTTGGGAATGTCTGCCTCTTTCATACGTATCTGGTGATAGCCCGAGCGAAGATCAAGTTTAGTAAAGAATTGGGCGCCACTCAATTCATCCATGAGGTCATCAATGACAGGAATGGGAAATTTGTCTTTAATGGTCAGTTTGTTGAGGGCACAGAAGTCAGGACACATTCTCCAAGAACCTTCTTTCTTTAGTACCATGACTACAGGAGAAGAGTAAGGGCTCATACTAGGGCAGATAACGCCTGCATTAAGGAGTTCCTGGACCATTTTCTCAATTTAATTTTTTTGTGAAAAGCAGTGGCGATATGGATGGATATTGGGAGGAAGTCTTCCGGGTACAAGGGGAATGGAATGATCATGAACACCAGGGGAAAGAGGGAGTCCTTGGGGAGTGGAAAATACCATTTGATGTTTAGAAAGAAGAGCTTAGAGGTCATGTGACACCGGGGGTGTCTTTATTGATTCTATGGCATGGAGTTGGGCAATGACACTAGAATGACCTTTTTTGAGCAGCTTTTCCATGCGATGGGAACTAATGACCTCAGGTGAACCAACAGTGATGCCCCAGAATTTATATTGGTGGCCTTCCTGGTCGAATTGCATGGTTAATGCCTTAAAATCCATGAGAATGGGGCCCAAAGTTCTGAGCCAGTCTGCACCCAACACAATGTCACAACCACCCATGTCGATAGCAAACATATGGGATTTTAGGTGGTAGTCACCGATTTGGAGACACACATTTTCACAACACCCTCCACATTTCATGGAACCACCATTGGCAATCATGATTTGGAAATTGTTGACAGCATGGATGTAGCAATGAGTTTCTTGGGCAATGCGGTGATGAATAAAATTATGGGTGCTTCCACTATCAACGAGAATGATGACCTTCCGATGCTTGATGTAACCAATTAACTTGAGGGTTTGGGGAGCGGAAAATCCAGTGAGAGCATTGAGGGAAATGACGGGTTCTACTTTGGGAGGGTCTGAGGGAGGGGTTGTGTCAGTGATTTCAGGTGACTCAGACACAAGGGGAGTTTCAACATCCTCTTCTGAAATATCCTCAAAAATGGACATGAAAATATTTTCTTCCTTACACTTGTGGCCTGGGAAATATTTGTCATCGCAATTATAACAAAGGCCTTTGAGTTGGCGTTCAGCCATTTCAGCCGTGGTCAATTTTTGGATCTTTAATGGGGTGGAGGGAGTAGTGGGAGTGATGGGTTTAGGGCGAGGGATAAAGGAGGGTTTGTGGTTTTGAGATGATAGAACCTATTGTGTTTATTTATCTTTTTTAGTAGCCTCCACCCAAGTCAAGGGTCGATCCATGAGGACATGGGCCCGAATCTCCTCCTTGAGGCCACTGATAAAACACTCTCGAAAGAAAGTATCATCCATGCCCTCTGTTCGAAAATCCAGGCACTCAAAGGAAGCTATGAAGTCTTATACTGTTATGAATTGTTTCAACTTTTTCAAACGGCCCAAATGGTTGGTTTCCATGTCAAAGTGTTCATAAAGCTCAGTCACAAATTGGGTCCAAGCAATATACCCTTGACGGGAATTTTTTCTCCATTGCCACCATTGCCAACATTTTTGATCTAGATAGAGAACACCATACCAGAGTTTGGCCAAGTCATATGTGATGCCGTATAAAGAGAAAAAATGTTCCATTTGGGTTACCCAACCAGTGGGGTCCAAGCCATCAAATTTGGTCACATCCACCCGCAGAAGGCATAGGTCACGTTGAAAGTGATGGTGTTGAAAGGTATGGGAATGGGAGGAATGTTCGCCTTCGATCTTTGGAGGTTCTTCAGAGAAATGGTCATCTGTAGGGATCTTCAGTTTGGTGCAGAGGGATGCAAAGATAGATTCAAGCTGGGTGGTCAGTTCTTGTTTGAATTCCTCTATTGAGGATTGCATGGTTGTATTTATGGTTGTATTGATGGATGAATCAATGGAGGCAACAGTAGCACTGAGTTGTTTCACTTCTTTTTGGGTCTCGAGGAAACCAGATTGCAAGGTGTTGAAGCGAGTTTCTAGATCTTGGCTACGGGTATGGGCCATGAGGATGGGTGAACTGAAAAGGGGCAGGCGGGGTCAAAAATTTTGCCAAAAAATGATATGGATGAATGTGATAAGGGTGGAGAGAGGAATCCAATGGAATAGGTCTCAAATAATGGTGAAAAATTTTCCAGACTTTTTTTTTTTTTTACACCTGCGGAGTCATACTCCGATCTGAAGAATACTGCCTTATTCTATTTTATTCTATTTTATTGAAAGGCCTTATTAATATTGACCTTTATCACATCTGAATATATTGATCTACCTATGTGCGGGTTAGGACCCTAACAGGGACTTTGTGCTAACACTCTACCTCCACGGCCAGCTCTTCCATGTTTTCCATTCATGGGGTGAAACGAGGTTTCAACCACCTTCCCCATTTCCATAAACTACTTTCATCGGGATCGGGATGAAACCTAACACCCATGAATGTTCCAGGAGATGTTCACGACTCCTTCAAGTAAATATCAGTGCCTTCTTGCCACGTAGATCTTCCTCTGTGAAAATACAGGTGCTTCAGCATTTTGCGCAACTCCTTTCCATCGTTCCATGCGACCTTGGGCCACGACCTAAGGCTCCCCTGTGAAATTTCAGGATTTTTCACTCCATTCAATATCAAAACAACTAATGTTCGATATTGTGAAATGGCCTATCTAGATCAACGATCAAACTCGCTTTAAATTTGACGAAAAGGATCGGCTCATCGAACAACTTCACCCGCCTGTCGCTTAATAGGTGCTTACTTTTCTTTATGACCCTACTTTCCATACGACCCTGGGCTGTGATTGTGAGCCTAATTCCCAGGCACTTCATAATTTCACGTTTCGCGAGTTCTCACTGTGTTCCATGTTGAAATCTCTGAGTCGTGAAATCGTGATTTCTCATATCGAGTGACACGTGTCCCTTTGAATTGGATGGCCCAGATGAATATCGACATTTCGGGACCTCAGGCCATCGTCATTTCGGGACCTCGACTATCATCATTTCTCACTTAAGATTTTTTGTAACAACTTTATCTATGTTGATACTGTGCCATGTGTCCTTCTAAAATGGACAGCCCAGATTGCTTCATGACTTCACGTTTCGCGAGTCTTCGTGACTCTGCCCTTTGACTGCTCCATTTCGCGAGTCAACGAAATGTTGATCATGTGCCACACGTCCTTCTGAAATGGATGGCTAATATTGACCTCATGATTTCGGACCTCTGCCTGATGTTAAACTTCGTGTAACCTTATGGTCTCGATATCCTGATGGTCGTCGATCTGATCTTCCTGATGGATCTCTGTTGTTGAAATATGTTCTAGCTCACTCGCTTGATTTGAGTCCATATCAAACTTCTCTAAGTGTGGCACCTGTGCTTATGTCTGCGGGCTTTGTAAACAAATACTTAGATGACTGGCTGAGGGCTCAAGAAAACAAGAGCATCGGTGACAGAGGTAAAGAGAGAGAAGTGATCGACCTTAGAGAAAACATAAAGGCTTAGGGTCGACACCTCTCAGGTAGGAAAAAGGAGAAGGACTATAATCCAAAAGGAAAAAACCTTACGATTGGGTCTATGAAAGGAGGAGATATAGGAAAAACTACAGACTTAAGAAAAAACCCTAAATTCACCAGACTCTGACAATTTTATGTGATAACATTTGGCTCCACAGGGGATGGCATGCTCCCTACGAGCTTCCAAGAACACGTAGTTCCAGTGCCTTTGATTTGGGTTATGGAGTCTCTTATTAAAAACAAAATAAACATAAAACATGAATGGTATTTACAATGGTGGGACGTCGACTGCGACTTTAAACAAAAAACTTTTTCAGGAAATGCCCATTTACAGGGCTACCAACAAATTCATCACCCTCCAAATTATGTAACCTGTAAGTGTTGTTTGTAAATGCCTCGGAAATATTGAAGGGACCGATCCAAAGGGCTTCAAATTTACCATGTTTTCCCTTGTCTTTTCTGGGTGCATCCCATTTGAGTACTAGATCCCCCAGCTGGAAATCCTCCTTACTACTTTTCCTGTCAAAGGCCTGCTTGATTTGCTGCTGACAGTCATGCACTATGTCCATCACCTTCTCTCTAGTCTATTGGACTTCTACCAGCTGATGAATTCTTCTGATCATATTGTTGGGCTCTCCGTGGGAGTCTTGGAATAATTTCT
This sequence comes from Picea engelmannii, assembly GCA_009831015.1. NCBI lineage: Eukaryota > Viridiplantae > Streptophyta > Pinopsida > Pinales > Pinaceae > Picea > Picea engelmannii. The sequence goes on along the minus strand of ML782483.1, from coordinate 923,921 downwards.
CCACAGGCAGGGCAAGCTGAGAAGGGAAAACTGCTTCAATCCCATATACAAGTTGGAAAGGAGAGATGCTCAGGGACCTCTTTATTGACAATCTATCATCCCACGGAGAAAATTTGAGTTTTGAATCCCATGCTTTCTTGTTTTTCTCTAGCAACCTTTTGATAATATTTATAAGGCTCATGTTAGAGGACTCTGCCAATCCATTTCTTTGGGGGTAATAGGGGGTAGAGTGGATCAATGTGATTCTGAACTACTCACAAAACTTGATCAATGGTTCATCTTTGAACTATGCAGTGTAATCAGTGATGATTCTGTTCAGACAACCAAACCTTGCCATAATATCTTCAATAAAACCAATGATTACTTTGTGAGGAGCGCTCCTTGTGGGGATAGCTTCTATCCACTTAGTGAAATAATCTATTTCAGTTAAGATCCACCTATGCTGACCACTTGAAGGAGGATTAATATCCCCAATAAATTCTAGGCCCCGCTGTTGAAAGGGTCCTGAAGCTACCACAGGCTTCAATGGCAAAGACTTGAGCTGTTGCTTCCCAATGAATTTTTGAAATTTGATACAAGCCCTGATTTTTTCACAAACATTAATGAATAGAGTAGGCCAGAAGTACCTAGCCTTGAGAATATTGTAGGCTGTGGTCCTCCAGAAATGATGTCCCCCACACAGGCTGCCATAAAATTCAAACATAATCTTTTGGGCCTCCCGTGGGTCTAAACATCTCAAAAGAACACCTAGAGGGTCTTTCATATACAAGACCTGGTCAATAAGGCAATATCTAACTACTTTGAGCTTTAAATATCTTGAGTTTCCTTTTCACATACCATCAGGGGGATTTAACTCTTCTAGGAAATATATAATGTCTTTGTATCAGGCGCATTCTGCCAATGAAGGGTTGTCCTGAGAAATTTTATCAGACAAATCAGCTTGTTGATTTTATGAGAAAGTGTTGATGAAGTTAACCCCCAAAGATTTACAATTAGACTCAGCCAATAGCTTGGCTAAACCTTGACCCTTAACTAGTTTGGTGGGCTTTATTTCCAAATCAAATTCAAGGATTTTGGCAATCCACTTGATCCTTCTTCCATCTATGTCAGGCTGAATGAGAATGTCCTTCATAGAAGATGAAGGAACATATGCAATGACCTTTGAATGCAAGACATAGATCCTGAAATATTTGAGAGCTTTCACCAAAGAATAGGCCTGCTTCTCCATGATGTCATATTTGATCTCTACATCTCTTATTGCCTTGCTGAAAAAGGAAATAGGTTGCTCCATCCCCTCGACATTCTTTGCAATAAAACAGTTGCCACTGTGTCAAATGAAGCAAAGGAGAAAATCATAAAAAAAATTGGAATAATTAGGACTGATGAGCACAGGTGCTTCGGTGAGTGAATTCTTGATTTGATTGAAAGAATTTATGGACTCAACTGTCCATTTGACTTCATTCCCCTTCCTGAGCATGTCTGTAATATGCTTCACTAACTCAACAAAATTTGAAACAAACATTCTCAAAAAATTATTTTTTCCCAGGAAGGACTGGACTTCCTTCTTAGATTTGGGAAGAGACAAGGTTTGAATATATTCTACCTTGATTGAATCAATTATGACCCCCTCAGTTGATACTATGTTCCCCAACAACTTCCCCTCTTTCATGGCAAGTAGAGACTTTTTTGGATTCAGGGAGAGACCAAATTTTATGCATTTCAAGAAGACCTTTCTCAGATGATAACATTGTTCTTTATCAGATCTGGGGAAGACTGTAATGTCATCCAAATACATGACCACAAATTTATCCCTTTCTCCAATGAAAGCGATCTCCATGGCTCGTTGAAAGTTTGCTCCTACGTTCATCAATCCAAAGGGCATTTTGGCATGTGCCCCAAGGAGTGGTGAAGGTTGTCTTTTCTCTATCTTCAGGCAAGATAGAGATCTGATTGTACCCAGAAAATCCATCAATCATGGAAATCCTGGATGCACCTATTACCCTCTACAATATGTGTTCCATCTTTGGCAAAGGGTAATTTTCCTTATTTGAGCTTTTGTTTAGGTTTCTGAAATCGACACAAAGTCTGATTTCTCCACTCTTCTTTCTCACTGGGACAAAGTTGGCAACCCACTCTGAATATCTCAAAGGGACAATGATTTGGGCATCTAACAACTTCTTTACCTCTTTCTCCATAATAGGCAGCAACATAGGATTTGTGTGTCTTAATTTTTTCCTAAATGGTTTGGCCTCCTCCTTCAGTGGGATATTAAGCTCAATGGCATTTGTGTTGTATGTTCTGAGGTCTTCATAGGTCTAGGAAAACACATCAGCAAACTCTCTTAACAGCTCAGTATAATTGGTCCTTTGTTTCTTTGACAGGTTGCTTGACATCTTGACAAATTTGGGATCTTTCTCTGTACCAATGATGCATTCGGATACATCAGCTTCATTAGCCGATCTTTTAACTTTCATTGCCACATCATTTTTGTCAAATAGTCTTTCCAAAGGAACTATTCCCTTCAGAATGTGATTGCTAGGCAACTGAACAATATGGTGATTAGAAATTTTGTTCAGGAAAACATCAGCATGAGGATTACTTTCAGACTCCTGATCTTGATCAATATGTAGCGCAGAAAACTCATCAACAGTCACAAGGAATATTTTGATCTCAAGATCATCCTCAAATACTTTTCAATGATTGACATTATCAGATGTAGAGGGTCTGTAATTTAATTATGCGTCATACCTAAGCTTTGGTGGAAAAGGTACTATGAAATTGATTCCTGAAACAGCCAGAGAATCAGCCATGATTTTTTCTTCTCTTGGAATAAATGAAATGTTGAAAGCTAGGAAAAAATTATCAACAAAGTCCCAAACTTCGTTTCTATAACTTCTTATCCTAGGGTGCTTAGCTTGGTATATATTTCTAACTTGATGGAAAATTACTAAGCATCCCCAAATACTGATATCTCTTCAACTCCCATGTCCTTTGCAGCCCTTAAACCCAAAATAAGAGCTTCATATTCTGCCACATTATTGGTAGTTTCAAATTCTAACTTGTAGGACAGAGATATAATTTCCTGAACAGGTGAAACAAGGACTACTCCAGCACCAACACCTTCTCTAGAACAGGCTCCATCGAAGAACATCTTCCAAACAGAGGTAATCAGAGGAGAAACTTCATAGAGAGTAAGGGATTTCTTTATGATTTCAAGAGGGGGTTCAAGAGCATTGGTGAGTTGCAGCAAACTAGCTCCCAAATCTATGTCAAGAGAAAAAATAGGATGGTTTGTGGGGTTTTCTTTATCACTAATAATGTACACTAACTGAGATTCCCTGTAACGTCTCTTGTTCTCTCTCCCAAACACCGAAATGGTAGCATAGGTGAGGTCCATCTGAAAATTTCCCCCTTGTATTTTTATCCAAGATATAGACAGAAGCATCCCAAACTTAGGGGGAACATCGACTACCATGATGTCCATGATCATGCTTTTCATTGGCAGCTGGAATAGAGAGAGGGCCAATTCTTTGATAACCCCAAGGCACTTGACCTTCCTAGAGTCGAAAGAATACAGTTCATGGTAGGCTTTTGTAATCTCTAGACCAATCTCTTCCATGATGATTTTAGGCATAAGATTATGAGATGCCCCTGAATCCTTCAAATAGTTGTGCAACACCTTGTCATGTATGTTCAGTGAGGTATAGAAGGGAGGAGAGGAGTCATATTTGTCTTCTACTAAAGGACCTAAGATAATTGTTGGCTTTTCATCTTGCAAATTGACTAAGTCTGTGGAGTGAGACAAAGGTTTGAGCTGCAACATTTTGGAGAGGCGCTTTCTGAAGTCTTCATGTTTGACCAGCTCAAAAAGGGGTACAGGGATTCTAATTTTTTGAATTTCATGGTCAAAATTAAAAGAGGGAGGGGGCTTTAGAATTTGTTTCACTTCTGGAACAGGAAATTTAATTACTGGAGAGGGTGATTTCACTTTCTTACCTTTGTTGTTGTCTGCTATATCTTTAGTAGGCTTCTCTGCTTTGATAGGTTGGTTAGGAACATCGGGCTTTCCTTCTTTCTTCTTGGACCTCAGATTATATTTTTTTGGGATGTTGTTGGCCTTGTCTCCCTTACTCAACTCATTAAGTTTGTTTTCCATGAGAGATTCCTCATATGCAGATTGAGTCAAATGAGAAAAGGAGGAGGTGTCTCCAAGATAGTGGATTTCAGGATCAAAGTCCTCATCCTCACCTTCATCATCCGTAACAAGATTATTTTGGAGAGGGGTCTGGATGTTCTGATCATTTATATCTATGTTCCTTTGCTCTCTTGGAAGAATTTGAGGAGCTTTGTTAGGTCTCCTGAAGTTATCTCTGTTATCAACATTTTGTGGATTTCTATAGTTTTGTCTTTCTTCAAGCTTCAACTTCTCCATCTCAGTAGACATAGATTTTACTAATTTATTAAGTTCATCAACTTGAGGATGGATAGTAGAGGAACCAGAGGTTGAAACTTCAGACCTCCCTCTTCTTCTGTCTTTGTTAGCCTTGATCCTAAGTTTATCAACTACAAATATCTTAGAATCTACTTCAAGGGATGCATCTTTCATATGAGATAATGAAGTAGCTCTTCTTTCTCTTAGTAGGAGATAGAATTCAAGATCAAAACTGCTAGAATAATTAATCTTTGCATAGGTTTCCATAGGTTTGACTTCAGTGGGAATTTTATTATACATTTTATTAAACCTTTTGGAGAAATTAGACACAGATTCCCCTTCCTCTTTCTTCAAAGCCCTAAACTTTGTAATATAGTATAGGAGAATTTTTTTGTCTCCCCAATACTTTAAGAATACTTCATATAGGGCTTCAATCCCACCAATAGATCCAGGGGGCAAGGCCCTGAACCACTTCCTAACTTCACCATCGAAGCTATGAACAAATATCCTCATCCATACATCTTCATTCTCTATGGCATGATTATCTGTAAAACTATAAAAGGCATCAAGATGTGCTTTTGTAGTTATGTCTCCCTCACCTGTGAACTTAGGTAACTACTTAACATAGCCATCCACTGGGAGGGAATTCATAGATTGAGGAAAAACAAGAGGGACATACCTAGCAACTATTATAGCTTCCATTTTGGTTCTGGGGGGGGGTTGCTCCTGCCATTGGAGTGTGAATAGGAGGAGAAGCAGGTGGAGATGGATTTCGGATAGGTGAGACTGGAAATGTACTTCCAGGGAAAAAGGTAGTAGAGCTGGTAGGAAAAGAGACTTCTCCTACAGTGACTCTGATAGGGGAAGGGATAGTAAAACCTGGAGTGGGAAAATATAGGTCATGGGTCTATGCCAAGGAACAACTTTAGGGGAGATAGGAGTGTCAAAACCTTCTCCTTCCAAACCAAGGCCAGGGGAGGAGAAAACAGTAGGAAAACTCCCAAAATTCAAGGCTCTAGAAACTCCAACTGATGATATAATAGGAGTATGAGAAGCAGCTAATGGAGTATTAGAGGGAGGATGATGAAAATTACCATAAACACCTAGTTCGGCAGCTGAAGTACCTTATTGAGGGGTCTTTCCTTTTCTGATAATTTTCTCCGGTTCAGCTTTTGGCATGGCTAGAGGCAGTTGTGGGTGATACCTCATGTGTCTGCCTTTCGGAGCCAGCTAAAATAGTGGATTTGGACCAGTGGAGTCACCAAGTGCAAGTCACAATATTCAATGGTACTGAGTTATAATGCACCTTCAGAATCAGTAAGCTTTGTCGTTCTATCCCAAGTAAAATCTTCAATTCGTCCCCAGAAACAGCGCTAGAAATGTTAGCACCAGAAGTCACCTCTGGATTGTGGCAAAGGTAAGCCGAGTACCCATCAGTTTATATGTCACGGTTAATGGATTTAAAGAGGTCAAATGGGGAAGACTCGAGAGACTATCATTTTAAATCATAAAACTGGGGCAGTATGCACAAGAAAATGAGGTATGGATTAACTTCAGCCAGTAAGTTGTAATAAGGGTGAGTAGGATGAAGAACTTGAGGAGAAAATGTAGAGGTTTGCTATGAACATCCAGTCTTCCAACAACCCAAGGAAGAAAATCTTCGAATACAAGATCCTCTTGAACCCAAAACTTCATGAAACTGAAAACGTCATAACAATATTGGAATCAAACATACATTACAATACAGTCACAACAACTTGACTAGATCACCCATGCCCGAATCTTTAATATCATAAGCAAAAGTGATGATAAGAAAGTTGATTGTCATTAAACAAGAAGTCTCAAATGGCAACACATAACAAGAGAACCAGAGGCTTCATTAAAATTTTACAATACAGGAGCTTAGCTCAACCATTGACCATAACAAAATATAAAAACTGGTCATTTATACTTAGGAAAAATTGCCACCACCAATATTGTGACCTGGCTACTGCAATCAAAGCTTTGTGTCTGCATCTCTCCTGCCAGTCTGCACTTGCATCCTTCTGTCAGACGCGATCTTAGAATAGTATGGGCTTTGCAGGAGCATCCGTTGATAGGGGGAATTTGTGTTGACACTCTTCCTCCATGGCCATCTCTTCCATGCTTTCCATTTAAGGGGTGAAACGAGGTTTCAACCACCTTCCCCATTTCCATTAACTACTTTCATCGAGATCGGGATGAAACCTGACACCCATGAATGTTCCAGGAGATGTTCACGACTCCTTCAAGTCAATCCTGGTGCCTTCTTACTGCGTAGATATTCCTCTGTGAAAATAAGGGTGCTTCAACCTTTTGTGCAACTCCTTTCCATCGTTCCATGCAACCTCGGGCCACGACCTGAGGCTCCCCTACAAAATTTTGGGATTTCGCATTTCGGTAGTTTTCACTCCATTCAATCTCAAAAATCTCGATACTCGATCTTGTGAAATGGCATATCCAGATCGACGATCATACTCACTTTGAATTTGACAGCCACGATCGGCTCCTCGAACAACTTCAACTGCCCACCACTTAATAGGCACTTACTTTTCTTTACGTCTTTTCTTTCCATATGAACCCAGGCTATGATCATGGGCCTAATTCCCAGGTGCTTTGCAATTTTGCGTTTTACGAATTCACACTATGTTCCATGCTGAAATCTCTGAGTTGCGAAATCACGATCGCTCAGATCGGGTGACACATGTCCCTTCACATCGAACGGCCCAGATGAATATCAGGATTTTGGGACCTCGGGCCATCGTCATTTTGGGACCTTGGCTATTGGCATTTCTCACTTTAGATTTTCCAAACCGACTTTCTCTATTTTGATCCTGCACCACATGTACTTCTAAAATGGACGGCCCAAATCGCTTCACGACTTCATGTTTCGCGAGTCTTCATGACTGTGCCCTTTGACTGCTCCATTCCACGAGTCAGCAAAATGTTGATCCTGCGCCACACATCTTTCTGAAATGGACGGCTAAGATTGACCTCACGATTTTGGACCTCTGCCTGATGTTAAAATTTGTGTAACCTTATGGTCCCAATAGCCTGATGGTCATCGATCCGATCTGCCTGATGGATCTCTGCGTTGAAGGTTGATCTAGCTTGCTCGCTTCATTTGAGTCCATATCAGACTTCTCTAAGTGTGGTGCCTGTGCTTATGTTTGTGGTCTCTATAAACAAATAATTGGATGATTGGTTGAGGACTCAGGAAAACAAGAGGATCAGTGACAGAGGTAAAGAGAGAGAAATTATCGACCTTAGATAAAACATAAAAGGCTTAGGGCCGACACCTCTCAGGAAGGGAAAAGGAGAAGGACTCTAAGCCGAAAGGAAAAAGCCTTATGATTGGGTCTGCAAAAGGAGGAGAGACAGGAAAAACTACAGACTTAAGCAAAAACCCCAAATTCACAAGACTCTAACAAGTTTAAGTGATAACATGTTCTGATCAAGATTCAGAAGATTGCAAATATTTGTTAATTAATTGATTCATTTTTATCATGAAATTTAAATAGACATTTTTTGAGATTATTATAAATTAATGGATAACACGTTTCTGCAGGAAACAATGTTTTGTACAGAAACTTGAATGAAAAAGTAATGGAGCTATCTGGCCCCACCATTCACACATGGTCAAATGGACAAGATAGAAAAAAGAAAGATGAATTGATAGACCACATGGTAAACTTGTTCAGCAATACGTTCAACAAGAAAGAGGTTACAAAGTTAGCCGGTGAGAATTTAAAATATACCAGGGCACAATATAGGGAGAAATTGCAGTTAGACCTCAAGCATGAGCGCCCTCCCATGGTTCCAAAGAAAGAGTGGAAAGCCTTGATAGAGGATGAAAAGGAGGACTTGTTTAAAAAACAAGGAAGACATCCATGAGTTGGTCAAGAAAGGTACAACATATGTCATATTATTAGTGAAATATGCTCATTTATGTTTTTCTTTCCTATTTTAAGTAACAATTTCGATATCTGATATTTTTCAAAAAATCCATATATAAGCTACCTGGAACCTCCAAAAAAACCAAGGATAGAATGGAAAAGCACATGCATCATAAACTAGGCCAGGGTGGCTATGGAAAACTAAAAACCTCAATCATAAGAATTGAATGATTAACTATGCTTAATATTTATTTAACAGTAGTGAACAAATATATGTTTTTGTTATTCATAATTTTAATGGTGTTATGCATTGCAGTTAAATATGTTCAACACTACTACCACTGAGGAGGACCTAAATCTTGGTTACAAGCACGGTTTTAAAAGTGTGATTGAATATAGGAAAATATTGGGGCAGACTCCAATCTCCCCAGCCACGCAGGTAAATAAAATGAATAAGGAAACCGCAATAGCATGCTTGTAAAGTCTATTCATATTTTATTATATCACCCTTAACTAAGTATTTATGTTTGTTTTCAAGCAACAGTGTTGTTAGCACCAGAAGTCACCTCTGGATTGCGGCAGAGGTAAGCCCGGTACCCATCAATTTGTATGTCACAATGAATAATTTAAAGGGGGTCGAATGGGCATAGACTCAGGATAATATTGCTTAAACTCGGAAAGTTGGACCAGCATGCACACGCAAATGAGGTCTTGATTTGAATTTAGTTAGTAAGTTGTAGTAAGGATGAGCAGGAGGAAGAAATTAAGGAGAAAATGAAAAGGTCTGCTCTAGACAATAGGTCTTCCATCAGCCTAAAGAGGAAAAACTCAAAAAATAAGATCCTCTTGGATTTGAAGTTCAGGAGACTGAAAATGCAATAACTCTGTTATAATCCAACATTCATTACCACACAGTCATAAACATCCATGTGAATCATTCAATCATGAACATTCAGTATCAGACGCAATAAAGCATGGAAACAGGAAGCTAAATTTCATCAAACAAGAAATCTCAGATTGAATTACATAACCAGATAACCAGAGTTCTTTATAAAAACTTTACAATGCAAGAGCTCAGCTCAACCATTGACCATAACAAAATATCAAAAGTTCCTACATATACTCAGAGAAAATACCACCGCCAGATGTGCGATCAAGTCAAATATTTTCAAAGCTTTGCATCTAAAACTCCTCTGCAGACTGTGCGTACAGTCGAATGTCAGACCACCCATGTGGCTCCTTGTCAGATGTGATATCATGTCAGTCTAGGCTGACGGTCTGCTTCCATGGCTGGTTCTTCTCTGGATTTCCATTTATGTGGTGAGACGAGGTTTCAACCACCTCTCTCACTTTAATTAACTACCTGCATCAAGATATGGATGAGCCTGAGTCAAAAGCACATCTGGAAAAGTGTGTTGGTTGCACTCTGAAACTCTACCACTTAGATATTCACTGGACTTTTGCAGGGAATACTGGCAAGCAGACATGGATGTTGAGGATGGGGAGCCGGTCAGATGATTGGCGCAAACATATATGGAATGGCGAGTGATCGGAGACCAAGTGGAATGATGCAGTTGACAGAGTGCTGACTGGGAAACGTGGGCACCAGTACTCGGAATCTAACATGTAAATGCGAAAGGGAATCATGTGGCGAGGAGAGAGGACGTGGAGGCAGGTGTGTGCGGGGTCAAGAGGTACATGATAGCCATGGAGAAGGTGACATGGAGTGGGAGTGGAAGAAACATGTTAGCAGGTAAGAGGGGAGACGTGACAATGGGAAGGGAACAACCGCGTGAGTGATGTGAGTGGAGGACAGGTGGTGGAAAGAGCAATGGAGGTAATGGGAGGTGGTAATCAGGATAACTCAGGGGGGGTGTAGGTGGTAAGTGGTAATGTGTCGAGGGGGTCCGAGTTGCTATGAGGGAGACACATAGTGGGGGCATGTGCTTGAAAAACCACCAACTTGTACCCCCCCCTCGTTAAAGGCAGAAGGTCGAGGGGGGTCTGATATGCAATAAGGATCATAGATCTAAGCGCGCAGATCTTAGCCACTGAGATATGCATGCCTCTTAACACAAGGCACCCGAGCTAAAAACTTAGGATAAAAAGATCAAGTGGGTCACACAAGCAACCCCTTTCATACATTTCTTCACTAAGGGTAATTTCCTGAGGGAAACAACCTCCCCCACCCCCCTTTACATAGATGTGTGATAACATTAGGCTTCATGGGGGATAGAGACCTCCCCACGAGGATCTAATAACTTCAGCTTTAGTCGCCTTACTGTTGGTTTGTGGAGTCACTTATTGAAAACATAAACAAAAGGAAAAATATATTTACAATGACATGAAAGAGCCATTCATGGCTCAAACAAAGAACATTTTTAGAAAATTCCCATTTAGAGGGCCACCAAAAACTTTTGTGCCCTCCAAATTCTGCAACATGTAAGTTGTTTGGAAATGTCTCAGATATTTTGAAGGGCCCAATTCATAAGGCTTCAGACTTACCATGCTTGCCTTTATCCTTCATGGGTGCATCCCATTTGAGTACTAGATCTCCCGGTTGGAAATCCTCTTTTCTTACTCTCCTATCAAAAGCCTACTTGATCTTTTGTTGATGCCAATGTGCTTTGTCTAGAAATTGCTCTCTAGCCTGTTGCACTTCCACCAGCTGTTGTATCCTTCTTATCATATCACCAGGCTCTCCTTGGCAGTCTTGGAATAATTTTTCCACGGGGTAAGGCTAGCTGAGAAGGAAATATGGCCTCAACTCTATATACAAGATAAAAAGGAGAGACACCAAGAGACCTCTTTTTTGTCACTCTATCAGCCCACAGAGAAAACTTGATCTTTGAATCCCATGCTTTCTTATTGTCTTCTAACAATATTTTGATGATCTTTATAAGGCTCTTGTTATAGGATTATACTAGTCCATTCCCTTGGGGGTAGTAAGGATTTGATTGAATCAATGCAATTCCAAACTACTCACAGAATTGAATCAATGGTTCAGCCTTAAAGAATGCAACATTATCAGTGACAATTCTTTTCAGACAGCCAAACATTTCTATAATTTCCTCAAGAAAACCAATGACTACCTTGTGAGAAGTTCTCCTTGTGTGGATAGCTTCTATCCACTTGGTAAAGTAATCTGTGGTAGCCAAGATCCACCTGTGTTGACCACTAGAATCCATATGAATTTCCCCGATAAAATCTAGGCCCCACTGCTGAAAGGGTCCTGAAGCTACCACATGCTTCAAAGGAAAGGACTTGAGCTGTTGTTTTCCTGAGAATTTATGGCACTTGACACAAGCCCTGATTTTAGCACAAATGTCAATGAATAGGCTAGGCTAGAAATAGCCAGCTCTAAGAATCTTGTAGGCTATGGCTCTCCAGAAGTGATGTCCCCCACACAAACTGTAATGAAAATCAGACATGATGTTTTGGGCTTCTTGTGGGTCTAAACATCTCAACAACACCCCTAGAGGATATTTCCAATATAAAACTTGATCAATGAGGCAATATTTAATTGATCCAAGCTTTAGAGATCTTAATTTTATTTTTTCCATGCCATCGGGAGGCTATAACTTCTGTAGAAATAAAATGACGTCCATGTACCAAGCACATTCTGCTAATGGAGGGATAACTTGAGAACTTGTATCAGACAAGTCAACCTACTGATTTTTTGAGAAAGTGTTGATGAAATTTATCCCCAAGGCTTTGCAATTAGATTCATCTAGCATCCTGGCTAAACCTTGACCCTTAACTAATTTGGTGGGCCTTATCTCCAAGTCAAATTCAAGTATTTTAGCAATCCATTTTCTCCTTCTCCCGTCTATGTCAGGCTGAATGAGAATCTCCTTCACAGAGGCTGAAGGGACATATGCAATGACCTTTGAATGAAAAACGTAGACCCTGAAAGATTTGAGGGCCTTAACCCAAGCATAGGCTTGTTTTTCCATAATATCATATTTCAACTCTATGTCTCTCAATGCCCTACTGAAAAAGGAAATGGGTTGTTCAAACCCTTCATTGTTCTTTTGCAACAAAACGGCTCCCACTGTGTCAAATGAAGCAAAGGAGAAAATCATAAAATATTTGGAGTAATTAGGATTGATGAGGATAGGTGCTTCGATCACAGAATTCTTTATTTGATCGAAGGAATTACGATATCTAGTAGTCCATTTTATTTCGTTTCCTTTCCTCAACATGACTATAATGTCCTTCACAAGTTCAGCAAAATTAGAAACAAACCTTCTCAGGAAATTAATCTTCCCCAAGAAAGACTGAACTTCTTTCTTGGATCTAGGAAGTGCTAAGGTTTGGATGGATTCCACCCTGTTGGGATCAATCTTTACTCCCTCAGTTGATACTATGTGCCCCAATAATTTTTCCTCCTTCATAGCGAACAATGACTTCTTTGGATTCAGGGAGAGACCAAATTTTCTACATTTTTGGAAGACCTTTCTCAGATGATGACAATGTTCTTTATCAATCTTGTAGAAAACTGTAATTTCATCCAGATAAATGACTACAAATTTATCACTTTCCCCAATGAAGGTGATTTCCATAGCTCGCTGGAAATTTGCCCCTGCGTTCATCAATCCAAAGGGCATCTTGGCATACATGAATGTACCTCATGGAGTGGTGAAAGTTGTCTTCTCTCTGTCCTCAAGTAAGACAGAGATCTGATTGTAGCCAGAAAATCCATCAATCATAGACATCCTGGATGCACCTATTACCCTCTGTAATATGTGCTCCATCTTGGGAAAGGGGTAGTTGTCCTTCTTGGAGCTCCTGTTTAGATTTCTGAAATCAGCACAAAGTCTGATTTCTCCACTCTTCTTTTTCACTGGGACTAAGTTAGCCACCCATTCGAAATACCTTAAAGTAATGATAATCTGAGCATCCAAATGCTTCTTTACCTCTTTCTCCATGATAGGCAGCAACATGGGGTTGATCTGCCTCAGCTTCTGCCTAAATGGTTTAGCCTCTTCCTTCAATGGGATCTTATGCTCACTGATGCTTGTATCATATGTTCTAATATATTCATAGGTCCAGGAAAATACATCAAAAAATTATTTTAATAGCTCATCATATTCATCCCTTTGTTCCCTTGACAGACTACTCGACAACTTGACAAATTTTGGATCTTCCTCTGTACCAATGTTGCATTTTGTCACCTCAGCATCATCAGTGGAACCTTTAACTTTTATTGCCACATTTCTGTCAAATATTCTTTCCAAAGGAACTAGTCCCTTGGGAATGTGATTGCTAGGCAACTGAACAATATGGTGATTAACGATTTTTTTCAGGAAAACATCAGCATGAGGATTACTTTCAAAATCCTAATCTTGATTGATATGTAGTGCAGAAAACTCATCAACAGTCTCAAGGAATATTTTGATCTCAATATCATCCTCAAATACTTTCCAATGCTTGATATTGTCAGGTATAGAGGGTCTCTAATTTACCTCCACATCATACCTGAGCTTTGGTGGCAAAGGGACTTTGAAATTTCTTTTTGAAATAGCTAGAGAATCAGCCATGATGTTTTCTTCTTTTGGAATAAATGAAATGTTGAAAGCCAGGAAAAAACTGTCAATAAGGTCCCACACTTCATTTCTATAATTTCTTAGCCTATGGTGCTTAGCTTGGTAAATATTTTTGGCTTGATGGACAATTAACTCGGCATCCCCAAATACTGATATCTCTTCAATTCCCATGTATTTTGCAGCCCTCAAACCTAAACCTAAGATGAGAGCTTCCTACTCTGCCACATTATTGGAAGCTTCAAATTCTAACTTGTAGGATAGAGTTATAGTCTCTTGAGTAGGTGAAAAAAAAACACTCCAGCACCAGCACCTTCCTTAGAAGAGGCTCCATCGAAGAACAATTTCCACACAGAGGTGATAGGAGGGGAATTTTCACGAAAAGTAATAGGCCACTTTTTTATTTCCAGAGGGGGTTCAAGAGCATCGGTGAGTTGTAGCAAACTAGATCCCAAATCTGTATCAAGAGAAAATATAGGATGGTTTGTAGGGTTTTCTTCATCACTAATAATGTAAGCCAACTGAGCTTCCCTGTAAAGTATTCTATGTTCACCCCCAAACACCGAAATGGTGGCATAGGTGAGGTCCATCTGCAAAGTTCCCCCTAGTTTTTTTATCCAATATCTAGACAATAACATGCCAAACTTGGGGGGAACATCAGCTACTACAATATCCATGACCACGCTCTTCATGGGCAACTAAAACAAGGTCACAACCAGATCCTTGATGACTCCGAGACATTTTACTTTCCTAGAGTCAAAAGAATACAATTCATGGTAGGCTTTTGTGATTTCTAACCCGAGTTCGTCCATGACAGTCTTGGGCATGAGATTATGGGATTCCCCTGAATCCATTAGACAGTTGTGTTGCACCTTATCATGTATGTTCAGTGAGGTATAGAAGGGAGGAGAGGATTCATCTCTGTCTTCTACTAAAGGACCTAAGATAACTCGTGGATTTTCATCTTGCAAATTGATTGAGTCTGCGGAATGAGACGCAGGTTCAGACTACAATAGTTTAGAGAGGCTCCTTTTGAAATCTTCATGCTTGACCAGCTCAGAAAGGGGTACAGGGATTCTAATTTTTTGAATTTCATGGTCAAAATTGAAAAAGGGAGGGGGATTTAGAATTTCTTTCAATTTTGGAACAGGAACTTTAATTACTAGAGAGGGTTCTTGTACTTTCTTACCTTTTTTGTTGTCTACTATATCTTTAGCAGGCTTCTCTGCTCTTGTAGGCTGCTCTGGAACATCAGGCTTTCCTTCTTTCTTCTTAGACCTTAGGTTATATCTATTTGGGCTATTGTTGGCCTTGTCTCCCTTACTCAACTCATTAAGTTGGTTGTCCATGAGAGATCCTTCATATGCAGATTGATTCAGATGAGGAAAGGAGGAGGTGTCTCCAAGGAAGTGGATTTCTGTATCAAGGTCTTCTTCCTCCCCTTCGTCATCCGTAACAATATTGTTTTGGAGAGGGGTCTGGATGTTCTGATCATTTCTCTCTTTGTTTCTCTGCTCTCTTGGAAGAATCTGAGGAACATTGTTAGGTCTCCTGAAGTTACCTCTGTTATCAACATTTTGTGAACTTCTATAGTTCTGTCTTCCTTCAAGCCTTTACTTCTCCATCTCAGTAGATAGATTTTATTAATTTAGTAAGTTCATCAACTTGAGGATGGATAGCGGAGGAACTAGAGGTTGAAGCTTCAGACCTCCCTTTTCTTTTGTCTCTGTCAACCTTGCTCCTAAGCTTATCAACTGCAAATATATTGGAATATACTTCAAGGGCTACATCTTGCATATGAGCCAAGGAAGTGGCTCTTCTTTCTCTTAACAGAAGGCATAAATTAGGATCAAAAGCGCTAGCATAAGTAATATTTGCAGAGGTCTCTATAGGCTTGACCTCAGTGGGAATTTTATTATACATTCTATTAAACCTCTTGGATAAATCAGACACAGATTCCCCTTCCTCCTTCTTCAGAGCCCCAAACTCTATAATATAGTATAGGAGATCCTTTTTGTCTCCCCAATCCTTTAAGAAGGCTTCATCTAAGGCTTCAATCCCTCCAATAGATCTAGGAGGCAAGGCCCTAAACCACTTTCTAGCTTCACCATCAAGGTTGTGAGAAACAATCCTCATCCATACATATTCATTCTCTATTGCATGATTATCTGTAAAACTATAAAAGGCTTCAAGGTGTGCCTCTGTAGTTATGTCTCCCTCACCCGTGAACTTAGGCAACTGCTTAAGGTAGCCATCCGTTGGGAGGGTATTCGGAGTTTGCAACAAAAAAAGAGGGGCATACCTAGCATCTATTATAACTTCTATCCTAGTTCTGGGGGGATTTGGTCCTACCATTGGAGTGTGCATAGGAGGAGAACTAGGAGGAGATGGAATTCGAACAGGCGATACTAGGGATGCGCCTCTGGGATAAAAAGGAAAAGGTTGAGCGTTAGGAGATAAATATGAGGGGATATAGGTAAAAGAGGTTTCCCCTTATGTAACTGCAACAACTCTAATAGGAGGAGGAGTAGGAAAGTATTCTAGGGTTAAATCTCTCTCCTTCCACTTCACAACTTCAGGGGAGAAAGGGGTGTCAAGTATATCTCCTTCCAAACCAAGAATAGGAGGGGATAAATCGGTAGGAAAACTCCCAAAACTTAGGTTTCTTGAAACTCTAGCAGTTTGTATAATAAGAGAATTAGAAATAGTTATTGGAGTTTGTAAAGAGGGATTATGCAAATTATCAGAAAAACCTGGTATATCAATGGAGATACTGTTTTTAGCGGTCTTTCCCTTTCTAATAATTTCCTCTGGGTCAAATTCAGACGTTTCTAGAGGTGGCAATGAAGTGGACCTCGTGTGTCTGCCTTTAGGATCCATAACTAAAACAATGGAGTCGCCAGGTGCACAGTTGCAATATTTGATGTACTAAATTTTGATGCACCTTCAGAACTAGTAAGATTTTTCATTCAACCCCAGGGAAAATCTTCAATTTGTCCCTGACAACGGCGCCAGAAATGTTAGCACCAAAATTAACCTCTGGATTGCGGTAGAGGTAAGCCCGATACCCATCATTTTGTATGTCACAATGAATAATTTAAATGGGGTTGAATGGGCACAGACTTGGGATAATATCGCTTAAACTTGGAAAGTTGGACCAGCATGCACACGCAAATGAGGTCTTGATTCGACTTTAGTTAGTAAGTTGTAGTAAGGGTGAGCAGGAGGAAGAAATTGAGGATAAAATGAAAAGGTTTTCTCTGGACAACGGGTTTTCCAATAGCCTAAAGAGGAAAAACTCAGAAAACAAGATCCTCTTGGATTCGAAGTTCAGGAGACTGAAAACTCTATAACCTTGTTATAACCCAACATTCATTACCACAGAGTCATAAACATCCATGTGAATCATTCAATAATGAACATTCAGTATCAGACGCAATAAAGCATGGAAACATAAAGCTAACTTTCATCAAACAAGAAATCTCAGATCAAATTACATAACCAGATAACCATAGTGCTTTATAAAAAAATCAAAAATGCCTACATATGCTCAAAGAAACTACCATGGCCAGATGTGAGATAAAGTCAAATCTTTTCAAAGCTTTGCATATGAAACTCCTCTGCAGACTGTGCGTGCAGTTGTTTGTCAGACCGCCCATGCGGCTCCCTGTCAGGCGCGATCTCATGTCAGTCTGGGTTGATGGTCTGCTTCCATGGCTGGTCCTTCTCTGGCTTTCCATTTATGTGGTGAGACAAGGTTTCAACCACCTCTCTCACTTTCATTAACTACCTACATCGAGATCGGGATGAGCCCGAGTCAACACGACATCTAGAAAGGCGTGTTGGTCGCACTCTGAAACTCTGCCACTTGGATCTTCACTGGACATTTGCAGGGAATACTAGCAAGCGGACGTGGACGCTGACAATGGGGAAATGGTGAGATGATTGGCCCAAAATTGTATGTAATGGCGGGTGATCGGAGGCCAAGTGGAACGATGCAGTTGGTGGAGCGGTGATTGGGAAACGTGGGCACCAGTACTCGGTAGCTGAGGTGTAAAGGCACAGGGGAATGATGTGGCAAGGAGAGAGGACATGGAGGTAGGTGCGTGCAGGGCCAGGAGGTACATGACAGCCACAGCAAAGGCGACATAGAGCAGGAGTGGAAGACACATGTCGAGAGGTAAGAGGGGAGACGTGACAGCGGGAAGGGAACAGGTGCGCGAGTGATGTGAGTGAAGGATGGGTGGCGGCAGGAGAAATGGTGGTAATTTGAGGCGATAAGTAGGCTAACTCAGAGGAGGGGGGTTGGTGGTAAGTGGTAATGCACCAAGGGGGTCTGAGTTACTGTGAGGGCGACACGTAGTGGAGGGCCTGCGCTTGAAAAACCACCAACTCGGACCCGCCACCCTCGTTAAAGGAAAAAGGTCAAGGGGGGGTATGATATGCAATAAGGACCATAGATCTTAGTCGTTGAGATCTGCATGCATCTTAAAACAATGTGCCCGAGCCAAAAACTTAGGATAAAAATATAAAGTGGGTCGTGCAAGCAACCCCTTTCATGCATTTCTTCACCAAGGGTAATTTCCTAAGGGAAACAACCCCCCCTCCCCTTTTACATAGATGTGTGCTAACAAGTGCAACCGCATCAGTGAATCTAGCAGTATTCAGCAGACACCACGTCATACAAGGGTGCACATGTCCAATGATAGTGGGGAGCAGAGTACCCATTCTGGTATGTATGCTTCAGAATTAGAAATATTTACTGTGATTGTAGATATTTATTTCCTGACGTATACTTATATATTATCTTCTTTAAATGGAAGAGCATGTAGCTCAGGAGGGTGAACTGCGAGAGGAACCAAGTGGACAAGAAATTAACGCACCAACTGTCACAGCTACACAAACAGGTAAAGAGCAACAGTGTAATGTTAATCAAAATAATGAATTAGTTATTTCAATTATTTTTCAACATATCAATATGATCATTTTCGTTGTTGCAGTTCATGCCCCTGCACAGATGCCCTGATGCCATTCTCAACGATGTACCAAAAGTATGATACATGAGCACATGGAAACACAAACAATAGAAGGATAGGGCACAAGAAATACAATGTCAAAGGATGATTATGATACCCCAATTGTCAATTTTATTAATGTAAAAAAACATAAATCAAAGAAAAATTAGATGTATAAATTCATGACTTGTATTTGGATGTTTATCGATGTTTCAAGCATGAAACATTGTTTATATGAATTACAAAATTATGCTTCAATGTTTAAATGTTCATATGTTTTGATGACTATCCTAGTTATGAATGAATGTCTATATGTTTTCTATATAAACAAAATCATTTGTTGGGTATGGGGAATTGAGAGCGATGTGAGGGGGGAGGGGCCATATGAGCTTCCACCTTCACATGGTTAGCCTTGTTCAGTAGAGAATAACCTATTCTCGAAACAAAGAGAAGCTCATTAAGGTATGCGACCACTTAATTTTTTTCTAGAGTATTTTACATAACTAAATGCATGTTTATTTGCTTATATATTATTTACTCATATAAATAATTTGTCTTTTATGATTCATGTAGGTCTTGGTGATGGAAATGCATCTCGTGGAAAAATCTTATCAAGTTGTATGGGCTAATGGATCTGGTGAAAGGACAATGATAAGGTAAGGGTTTTGACGTGTTTTTTAAAGTAGGCTTTATACTAGTAAAAGTTCACAATCCTCTAGAAATGATAGAATTGCATTTTTGGTAGACAAGCATCAAATGTTTTAACAAACTATGAATCATAGACTATGGGAAAAAAAAAAAATTGTATTCTTACATTGACCAATACAACTATAACAAATTTTTAGTACAAAATCTTAACCACACACACACACACACACATATATGAACCCTAAGTAAACAAATGAGAGAAGAGAAAGGGAGAATATGCATTGATAGGAGTGAATGAAGATAATAATATGAATAATGGAGTGGAGAGTGCACTCTATCCTATTTGAATGATACTTACATCGAACATGTCTCATGCCATATTTTCAATCTCTCTCGTTTGATCATAAGGGTATCTATAGGGCCTTACATTGGCAGAGATATTGCATGGTGTAAGTTTAATGGCATGTTCAAAGATCTCATGAAAAAGGAAACCTTGTGGTAATTTCCTGAAACACCATGTCATGCTTATTGAAGTTATGTTTATCTCTAAAGGAACATTTCCTACTTTAAGTTGGGCTTCTTTTCAATGAATATTAACAATAACTCCATTAACATGTTTTGAGGAGCTTCTCCATTTTATGTGAGATAATCACTTGAATGAGTAGATCATTTAGGCCATTAATTCCCCATGGTTCATAGACATTGTACCCAATTATTTAAGCCATTGAACCCCCAAAACCACCCTTTCAATAACAATGGTATAAATGGAAATTGATCATTCGTAATCTACTTAGTTTAATGTTGTGGCATTTTCCTCCATTTACAATCACCACTTGAAAGTTTATAAATGGGTGTGTAACACAATTCAGTTTGTATACCATATCTTTGTTAATGAAGGTGTGGGTACTACCTAAGCCGATAAGGACTATGACATTTTGGTTATTGATGTATCCTACAATTTTAACGGTTTTAGGCATGTCGATATCTTCCAAGGAATTCATCAATATGGTGTAAAATTTTGCTTCATTATTTAATGAGCACTCAAACTATTCTCACAGATCCTATTGAGGTTCCTCATCATCCTTGTCATTATTCTTGAGGTGAATAGTATTTATTTGGAACATTTTTTCCACCAATACCATTTTTTATTACACCCAAAGCAAAATCCCTTAGCTTGTATCTCTTCCATTGCCTTTATCATGATTATGGTGTGCTTATGCATTTTTGTGTTATTTAGAACATATCTATCATTACTTCAGGCCATGGATCCTATGAGAGACTTATGTTTATATACATTATTAGATTCAATATAACAATCGAACTTGATGGATTTTACCATAATAGTTGGGACCTATATTCTAATTTAAATGTTGGTTTACATGATTTAAGCCATGAAAGTAAAGACCGTGTTAGAAGCTAGATATGCACCTTTGTTTTTTAGGCACTAACTATTGCAAAAGTTGTAGATCCAAATGTTTTTTATTCTATAACATTGCATGAGAATGATGGGGTCCATTAAACCTTGATTTTTTCGAGGTTTATGTTCATTAAAAGTTTAATCTCTCTATTGTTCCTTACTTCTAAATTAAATGGATATTTGTTGGACGATAAAGACATCATCACATAATATTTTTGTTGAGAGTGAAATGTTCGTATGGGTAAGCACTCTTAAAGTATTCATGCTCCTGTCAAACCCATCTAGAATCCACGAGGATGATATTGAATATGGATGACCTAACCTATCATTGTCAATAAGCCTAGCAAGTGTATGAGCTAGCTAATTGTCTGAGGTTTGTGCCTATTGGTTGGATGTCATTTGGTGATGTACGAGCTAGCTACTTGTCTG
>ML782483.1:886389-899545 GCA_009831015.1 Picea engelmannii | reverse complement strand
TCTTTTTTTATTACATTGGTGCTCTATACATCAGTGATTATTCACCACATTGTTGCCTGGAAATTTCAGGTATCTGTCAAGGAGTGCTTGCTCTGAACATGGAGGATGGAACAATACATCATTTTCGAGCTCTATCCACAATTTTATCCATAGGGTTAATTGGTTTGTTTATTGATTTGAACTCATATTTAATAAAATACTAAAGCACCAGCCTTTTAAAATACTACCTTTTGTATATACCCTCAGAAATATATATATATATATATATATATATCCATCTTTGTAGGGCTATGGTTGTGCTTATTTCTCCGCGACTTTAGCTCATACATGCATTGGAGATGGAAGTGTTATTGTTGTGTGTGTCAAACTGCCTCTACAGGTCAATGATTATGTTTTTAATTTTAAATAATTGTGATGAAAATATGATAAATACTGAATATACCATTTTTGGCTTGACTCAAAGCATTTTCCTTTTTTTCAAGATCTTGAATTTGTCCAATTTCATCCTCCAGGAATATATGGTGCAGGTTGCCTCATCACTGAAGGTATTGACTTCCTCATTGGATTACAGTTGTTTGCAGACTGCATTGTCATTAAATGAAGAATGATGGCCCATGAAATAAGTAGCATATTATTTATATAGTATAGAACTTCATAGCATGCTTCTGATTGAATCAGTAATGTGAATTTAGACGATGCAAGGCATAACCAAATTTATTCTCTAGAAAAATATTCTTCTTATGTAGGTTATAGATAATGGAAAAGCATATCAATCATTGATTGTGTTAATTAATCAATTCTAATTTGGTTTCTTTAATTTGTCAATAGTTAAGAGAATAGAGGAGTTAAATCCTATGGACTATTTAATACAAATCAAATATAATAGTATTGTAAGTTTTATGAGAAGAGGTGGCGATGGTGTCCCCCTTCTCAGTTCTTGCATAGAGTAGTTGTAGCAGGGCTGAGCAGTCCCTTCCCATCCTCTACGAGTTAGTTTGGAGGCGAGTTTGATAGAACCAAATGCCCTAAGGGATTTTTTGAAAATGCGAAGAAGAATCTATGATTAGAAATCACCTCAACATGGGTTGGGGCCCACTTGGGGGATATATATCATATGAAAGACTATGCATAGTTCTGTTTTTTATTGGGATATGGTCTCAAAGTGGACCCTATGTTGGTGGATTTCGGTTAAGTGTCAGGTTAAAAGGCTCCGCTGATCTCAAGCATTGTGTTAAAGGTTTCTTCATAGCCATATTTACACATGTCACACTCTAAATATTGTGAGTGAATTTGTACACATGCCATCTTTAGCTGATCTCGGTGCTCAATGTTTTTTAAAGAGATTATTTGTATTCTTTTATCTATTTTAATAAAATATAAGCATGGTGCACTACTTGGAGGTTCTTTGTTCATTTCAAGATATCTTTTCATGCACATGTTGGGAACTTTCTCTTGACTGACTTTCTTGTTCATGGATGAGGATTAGACCCATGAAAACTAGGTGTAATCTTCTGGACAAATTTAGCATGCTTTTAGGGTTTTTGAGGTGATGTTTCATGGCACATATTATGGGTCTTGAGATATTCTTGGATAATTTTTTGGATGATTCCTCTCTCATCTACAAGAGAACGAAATTTTAGAGAGATAGGGGGATTAGTTATTTTTTAGGCATCTTGCTTCTTGCACTTGCACTTGCACTTCAGTATTCCACATTCTACTCCCTCTCAAGTCAAATTGGAAACTTGGTATGAACAGGATTATTCAATAGTATACAACCCACCTACTATAATTTAAAAAAAAAATCATTTAGTTTCCAACATATATACCCTGGATTATGTGAAAAATAGTTATAAAGGAGTCCATTGAAAATGGTTGATATGTAGGAAATTATAGTTGAAAATAATTTATGGTTGATGAATGATGGTTAGATTGTCCATTGAAAATAATGGGAACGTTTCAATAATATAACAATATTGCAAAACCTCTATGATCATTGTCTTTTAAAGGGAAATAAATGACATGCACATTACATGTGCAATTCTATTTTTGTAAGTGCAATTTGCACCTATACTCTTATAAGTGACATTTAGATCTGTACTTACTTCTTTCTTTATTGTACTTTGAGAACTTGAAGAATGTGATTTATTTCTTTAATGAAGAGAAATTGTGTTTTTTTTTTCTTGGAAAAAAATGAATTATTTGACTTCTATTAATTAGAAGTAGGGTTTTATGTTCATTTTGTGATTCTATGTTTGAGAGGAATATTACAAATTAAAATTTATTCAACCAAGGTTATTTATTGACTTGCCTACTTTTACAACTTCCAAATATATATGTTCAACATATGATGTGATTGGTTGTATACCTAAATAAATGAAAAAGTTACCTGTTTTTTCTTCCAACTATCTTTTCGTTCATTCAAGGGGGATATGGCTCATCAAGAGATGGTGCTTTTTAAATACCATGCTATGTTTAAATTGTATGGAGTCATTGTTTCTGTCCACTCAAATCTGAATTCTCTAATGCATGATGTCTTTCATCCCATTTGAAGTATATAGAGAGAGATAGTTGTGTTCATTGCAATCTACATAAAAATAAGAATGATATGCTTAATTCTATGTTCAACATGGAGCTAATTCATGGAATTTAAAAATAATAATAAAATATTAATAACAAAAAATATAAATATTTGTTAGATAGAAAAATGTTTTTGTGCATTAATTTCAACATTGATAAAATGCAAACCATTATGTATATTGACTTTATCAACAACACAATATTCTAGATCATTTCACTAACATAATCTTTATAATTCATACAAAAAAAGTGAGAAGAATGCATCTTATTATAAGATCATATGCAAGATTTGAAAATACATATTGATGATGATGATTAACCTCCTATATATAACATTGTGAAAAAAGTTTTTGCTATAAGATCAACTCTAGTTATTCGTTTTATTGAATATATTTCCTCTTCTATTAGAATTGTATATTAAAAAATATTAAATCCCTCAAGTTTTATTGTTATAGTGTTAATATATAAGTTGCATCTATTTCAGCAATGATGTGGTGAATGTAGTATCATTAGTTATAAAAGAATAAAAGCTAAAGGTGAAAAATAAATAGATGCAACTACATTAGTTATAAAAGAATAAAAGCTAAAGGTGAAAAATAAATACATTAAATATAAACTTATAAAATGAAGGAGAATTATAGCACATATATTAACAAAATGAAACAGAATTGCATTGCAAATGATTACAAATCCATCTTAACCTCAGATTTATCAAAGCTTTATAGAGATCAAATCTCAAGTGCTTTTTTTAATTATTTCTTAAGTTTTCACTAAAAAAAGGTTTTCACTTCAAAAAAAAATTAATCTCTCTACTCTTAATAGATTAAACTCTTAAGAATTGAGTACTTCCACAAATATTGTAGATCTTAATTAAATTATATACCTTTTTATTTTTCTCTAATCATTATCCTATTCATAACTAAACAAAATTTACACAATTTTTTTTTATTAAAAATACTACTACAACCAAAAAAAAATTATATTTTCTTCATCTAAAACCCATAATAATATCGATCAACTTCACATCATTGTGATGAGATAAATTTTCATTCAACCAATCTGTGCAATGATGATCAATAATCTTCACACTAAACTATACCTGAAATGAAATGAAAATGATATGATAAGATAAATTTTCATCAAGTTATCAAATATTTTGAGGAATTTAAGTGATGCTTCCTTTTATAACTTATCTTGACTCCATTTGGGATGATACAATAAATTAGTTTTATTGGAATTGTTTTTCTTTTGTCCTTTATAGTGTGTTGTCAACATTTTAGGAGTAAGAAATGGATGATACAATAAATTAGTTTTATTGGGATTGTTTTTTATAGTGTGTTGTCAACATTTAGGAGTGAGAAAGATCACATGGACATATTAATGGTTTCCAAATAAGAAAAATGAAATCAACTCAAACAAATAAAACAATCAATCATTTTCAAAGGTTAGGTAGAATTCCAAAACAGCAATAGTAATATGACTAATGTAAAAGATAAACAAATAAAGCAATCAATCATTTTCAAAGGTGAGGTATAATTCCAAAACAGCAATAGTAATATGACTAATGTAAAGGATGGATGTGACATTTATAAAGAATATATAAATTAAAATCATAAGAAAAAACAAACAATGAGACATGTCTAAATATATATATTGGAATATGTTTAATATATATATATTTTGGAATAAGTGTACTATATACTAAAAAAAAGTAAATAATTGATGACTCATGTATAAAGATATATCATATTTTGTTTGTTCTTTCTTTTCTTCACAAACTGGATATTGAATATTCGTGTACTAAGTGTCTTTGCTCTCTTCGTGTTTTTGATATCTCGAATGTTGTATTGGTTAACGATTCATTCATTTAAATTTAGTAATTTAGCATGTTGCAGTTACAGTTTTTAGCCTTCAAATTTTGTCGAAAAGATGGATTTTGTATGGTGTTAATTTGGAGAGGAATTTGGACATTGAAATTCATTAGTTGATGCAAAATCTCTGGTCGTTAACATCCATTCTCTTTCACTTGTGGTAATCTCACTTGTGGTTGTGGTAATTAGAGAGGAATTTGGACATTGAAATTTATTATTTGATGCAAAATTTCATGTTGTTAAAACCTCCATGTTTCCTTATTTTCACAAGTATGTATAGAAGCTTGGTTTTTGTTGGAATATGTAACTCTTACTTGTCTTAATCATGTGTGAGGAGATCATGTTTGTAAGTTAGAGAACAATCTTTATGTGAGTGGTTTGATCCTAGTCTTTAGGAAGTTGTTAGATAGTTGGTTGTGAGAGAGATTCTCTTCAACTAAGAGTCATAGAATGGTGTGAGGTTGAGATATTTTCTCAATTGATAGATTGAGTGATCAAGGTAGTTTTTCTATCTTGAGACAAACCTTGTTGTATTTATATGTATCATTACATTGATTCAATATAGTGTTATTGATGCATTGTTGGTGTACAATACTCGACTCTCCCAATTTAATATGGTATCAAAGTTGGATTGGGCTTGACTCTCATATGGGAGAGTCTAGGAACATGCAATGAGTAGAGTAGTTTGTTGATTGTGAGTGAGTTGTTGCTAGGTATGTAAAGTATGAAAGTTATTTGTTTGTCCATTGTTATTAGAGAGAGTTGTGTTGTGTGTGTGGACAAATTCGAGGGGAGGAATTAGTCATTTTTGTAATAGGACCAAGAGTTTGTGAATGTGGGCGTTGATTTCCCCACAAAAGAATTATCGCACCAGAAGTGGGTGGGGTTAACGCCATCAGTTGCATATTTCCTCAGGAGGGCATGCATCGATGGTTTAGTTCGTGAGTAGTTCATGAACAATGTGATTTGCAAACCCTCGGCATCGCAAGCAACAATTCGATCCAATTACAAGACCACGGAGATCTACGGCCTCGATGTTGTGGCCTATGGCATGTGGGATGAGCCCTGAAATCTGACCCAGTTCCTAGTACTTTCCAGGGTCCTCCGCCTCATTCTCGAACCTCTGAAGAGGATAGTGCAAGCAATGCCATAGGTAGAACAGGGTCTTGGGCGTGTATTAATAACAACAACAATATTTCCATAAGAGAGTGTACCGAATTGAGCTTGGGCGTGTCCAGGAAGCCAAGGGGTCATCCAACATGATCCAAAAACAAGGTGAAGCCACCCATTATAATCACCAGAGACAGTGAGGATGCAATCAGACCTCATATTCTTGAAGTGGTGGGAGACTCTGTGTTTTGAGCAGGAGAGGAATGGTGACCAATGTGACAATCTGCCAGGCCAACAGAATAGGATCCACGATCACATTCCATGGAAAATTCGAGATAATTTCAATTTATGGGGCTTATACCCCACCCTCTGGCTCCTCTTCTTCGCCTTGTGGTCTATCTATATCCAATTTTCGACACTGAGGTTGCACATGGGAAATCTTGTTGTGAGGCATGCCAGTGTCGTTGTCCAACATCCAAATATCTTAACTGACACATTTCAAGAAGAGGGTGAGGCCGGAATCATCCTAGGACACGCCAAGGAAGGAGATTTTTGGAGTTGATTCTTGCCTCCATCCAAAGTTGTTATCATGGTGACGTGAAGACCCAAGAGCATGTGGTGACATAGTTGATGGAGCTTCCCCATTGAGGGTTTGCTCATGAATGACAACGTTGTCAGTAATGGAGTGGTCAAATTAGAAGAACCAAGCTAATATCCAATCTACACGGGTTAAAGGTAATGTAGTTGATACTATATTCATGAGAACGGGGTTAGCAAGGAGAAATTCTATGCTCAATGGACTGCCATGTCAAGCAGGCTCGTGATGAAATATTCATAATATTTAAATCTTTATTTTTAATTTATAAGTCTTGGAAGTGAGCATTCATATGAGCTTCACAACCTCAATATGATATAGAAGTTATTTTGTTAGAATTTGTGATTCTAACAAATGACAGGTAAAGTATGGAAATCCAATGGCATATAATTGGTAACCTTTGTAAAGAATTTTTGGATGTTTGTTATACAAGATCGGTTGTAACCAACACCCTAGAGTTTTATTCCAAGTTGTAAGCTTAGTTATAGGCAAGTTGATTTCCCCAGGTTTTTTGTAAGCCCTATTATTCAGGCTTATAGGTAGTGTTATAGTGCATGGTGTTTAGTAAGACATGTTGAGTCAAGCCTACATGGATTAGTGTGGTATCGCATGTAATAATGTATCATGTATCCCTCTTATGGATAGAGAGAATGTGGCATCAATTTGTGGAATGAACCACTAGGGTAGGTATGAGAGTTTCAGGTGTACTCCTATGCCAGCTTGATGTAGAGTCAGAGAACTTGAATCTTCGATTAAGGAGGAAATATGAGATGGAGTAATCTCAAATTGTGATGAACTGTAACGTTCCCAACCACCCAGGTTGGGCCACGCCACACAAAACTCTCCCAATTATAGCTCTAATACCATATTGTAGAATCCCCTAACTCCTGTTGGGAAATGCCACACAAAAAATTTTGAACTCTAATACTATTTAAGTAACTGATATAATTTTGCAAATGCTCAGATTAATGCGGATAACAAAAAATATATACATATACAACATATACAAGAAATACCCATGAGAATAAATGAACAAATATTAACATAACATATAAATTTGCACAAAATAGACACTTATCTTTGGTAAAAATAACACCAACAACGTGAAGACCTTCCACGTTCCTCCCAATCTTAGACCTCGTTACTCATAAACTTTTAGCAGCGGGTCACCCCCGAGCTAGGGCTAAACTCCACCTGGGTAAGGAAATCCTAACCAGGATAAGGTTTCTCAAACAACATAAAACTCAAACTCAGGTGCCAAATCAAACTAGCAGCCTACAGTCTCTCATTCCCCACATGCATGTCCCACCCCAGGAAGTGTGCCCCTTCTCATCTCAACAATCCTTCGGCTACCCCACTTCCCTTATGGGGCTTCAACAACAGGTCGGACAGGAAGTCTCAGAGCCCTATAGCTGCATCTTGGCAACTTGTGAATCAATTCCCCACCAATTCTCTCCCCTAGAGAGAATTCTCACGGGTCTGACAACCCACTTCTTCAATGTCCTTCGGGCCTGACAACCCACCTCTTCAATATAGTTCCAATGCTCTCCTCGGTACAGGTATAGGTACGGTAATGGAAGCATGAAAGTCTTGATGACAACAATGAGGTGAGGTCTGAATTATGATCCCCGGTGAATGAATGACATAAAGTCCCAAAAACTTATGTGCATGTTCTCAACTTGACACTTGTCATGTTGGAAACTACATGGGGCACACATGGGTTCCCTCACATGGTGATACGTTTCTTCATAGGGACTTAGGATAAAATGCATTATCCCCTACTTTAGACTTTAACTTTAGGAATATTGATAAAATATTCCTTTTTTACTTAATCCCCCTTAGCTTAGCTCCTTTTCTAGACTCTTAGGCCCCCCCTTTTCCCATTCTACTAGAGTTTATCCCCCCATACTCTTTTACATGATTGGTCTATAGCAGTGATGTGTTTTTACTAAAACTGAGTGTGATTACATTTACAAAAAACAAAAATAGGCTCATTGGCCTTTCAAATTCTGGCTCACCGGCCTAATAACCACATAGGCACTCTGGCCTCAAAATACATATATGCAAAGGCACTCTAACCTCCAATTATCCTAGCTCACTAGCCTATATGTACAATTACATTATATTTACAATGGGGTTTGGCCTAGGGGTATTACATCCCCTCCCCCTTATTTATGCACTGTCCTCGGTGCATTATATACATATGTATAAAAAAAACTTCACAAATATTCAAAAATATGTGAGTAGTATGCTTGCATAGAATCCTCAATATCGTAACAGGTCCACTGGACCTTTACCAGTCCTATTGCTCGATTCCAGAGTAGCTTTACTTTCCGATCCAATATGCATAGCGACTGAACTAAGAAGTCTCCTTCTTTATCCACCTGAATCACATTCCAATCAATGACATGATTAACATCAGGTACATAATTTTTAAGTAAATACGCATGGAATTCATTATGAATGCTCATCGATGCGGGTAAGGAAATCATATATGCAATTGGACCAATCCTCTCCAGGATTTCAAATGTCCCACAATAACGTACTGCCAGCTTGGAACAATTTCCCAACTTTAGGGAACTTCACTTGGCCTTTACTTTCAAGAACACATGGTCACCCACTTTAAACTCTCTGTGAGTTCTTCCTTTATCTGCATAAATTTTCTTCCTGTCTTGGGAAACCTTTAAATTTTTTTTATTTTCACCATCTGCTCTTCTATTTCCCTGAATAATTTAGTTCCAACCATTCCTCTGTCACTTGGTTTGTCCCATCTCACTAGTGTGTTTCATTTTCTTCCATAGTGTGCCTCAAATGGCCTCATCTCTAGAGATTCTTGATACCCATTGTTATAATAAAACTCCACCAAATGCAAATAGTCCTCCCATTTGGATGGTTTATCCATTACATACATCCTTAGCGTGTCCTCTATCACCTAATTCATCCTTTTTGTTTTCCCATCTGGCTATGGATGATAAGCAGTGCTAAAATTCATATTTGTTCCAAATCCCTTGAATAATCCCTTCCAAAAATTTGATGTAAATTTGGGATCTCTGAAAAATACAATTTTCTTAGGAACACCATGTAGCCTAGCAATTTCTCTCATATAAATATCATCAGCATTAGATGTCGTGTGAGTGAGCTTCACTGGAATAAGATGGGCAGCTTTAGTAAGCTTATCCACCACTACCATGATAAAATCATAATGCTTATTTGTTCTGGGAAGCTTAGTGATGAAATCCATCATTACAACTTCTCATTTCCACTTGGGAATGGGTAATGGTTGTAGCAACCCAACTGGGTGTCTATGCTTAGACTTGACATTTTGGCCTTCCAAACACCTAGCAATAAAACCAACCACTTCTTTCTTCATACCTGGACAATAATATTGGCTCTTGACATCTATAATAGTATTCTAGTAACCTGGGTGTCCAGCATAAGGAACATTATGCATTTCTTTTAATATCGTATTTTTCAATTCCTGAGAATTTGGCACATAAATTATGCCCATGTATATGAGAATTTCATCATTTTTCCAGCTTATAGTTTTTCATTTTCTGCTGCAAATCACCTTACTAAAATGTTTCCTTTATCTCCATGTATTGTTGATCTTATTTTGTAGCCTCTAGAATTATGTCTTTCAAATTTGTTTGGTACATGATAATGGTTGTAGCATGCATCTCATGCACTCTCCCACTAATTGCATCAACCACCTTGTTCTCTTTACCCTTGATATGCCTTATATCAAAATCATATTCACTAAGGAATTCCAACCATCTACTTTGCCTGGCATTTAAGGTTGGTTGTCCAAATAAATATTTCATACCACTATGGTTTATCCTCAACTCAAATATTTTCCCCATGAGGTAGTTCTTCCACATATTCAAGGCATGCAATATGGATGCCAATTCCAAATCATGAGTAGCATAGTTTCTTTCATGCTCCTTTAATTTTCTTGATTCGTAGCACACCACATGTCCATTTTGACTAAGAACTCTACCAAGTCCTTGTTTACATGAATTTGTGCATACAATGAAGTCTTCATTTGGAACAACAATCTTCAATATTGGAGCACTATTCAACAAATATTTCAAGTGTTGAAAATTTCTTTCACAATCTGATGTCCACTCAAAATTCACACCCTTCTTTTGCAAGGAAGTGATTGGGTGTGCAATCTTTGAGAATACTTCAATAAATATTTTGTAGTAACGTGCAAGTCCCATGAATGATCTCACCTTAGAGACATTCCTTGTTGTTGGTCACCCTTCAATGGTTTTTATCTTCTTCGCATCCACTGCTATCCTTTCCTCTGAAATAATATACCCCAAGTAATGTATATGTCGCTAGTAGAATGAGCACTCGCTCAAGTTTCCAAATAGTTGATGTTCTCTCAATACTTGCAGCACCATCCTCAAGTGTTGATCATGTTCTTCTTCATATTTTGAGTAAATAAGTATGTCATCCAAAAATAAATTGACAAATTTATCCAAGTATTCTCTGAAAATACCATTCATTATACACATGAATACAGTTGGTGCATTTGATCACCCAAATGGCACCATTATGAACTCATAATGACCATACCTTGTTCTGAAGGCAGTCTTGGTAAGGTCTTCTTCCTTAATTAGTACCTGCTGATAACCTTACCTCAAATCAATCTTAGAGAATACCTTAGCATCTTTCAACCGATCAAATATATCATCTATCCTTGGAAAAGGGTACTTGTTCTTCACAGTTACCTTGCTCAACTTCCTAAAGCCAATGCAAAGCCTCAAGGTTCCATCATTTTTCTTCACAAATAATATTGGGGCACCCCAAGCTGCCACACTTGGGTGTATATGGCCCTTCTTTATAAGTTCCTCCAACTGCATTTTCAACTCCTTCAACTCTAGTGTACTCATCCTATAAGGATTCTTGGATACTGGAGATTCTCCAGGCATCATATTTATGGAGAAATCAATATATCTCTTGGGTGGCATCCCCATTATTTATTTAAATACATCTTCAAACTCTTTTATGACTGCATAATCTTCAATACATGGTACTTTATCCTTAGGTTCCTCCTCCATATGTGTTGAAATTACTTGACATCCTTTCCTAAAGTTTTTCTTCAACTGCAAGGTTGAAACTTCTTTGATGGTTACTTATCTTGGAATACCCTGAACTATCCTCAAGTTCCCTTCTTCATCCAAGCAGGTAAAAGCCTAATTATAAAAATCTAGAACAACGTGATGTTGGTCCAACCAATCCATATCGATTAGGCATTCATATGATCCCAAAGGTATGATATTCAAATCATCCCTTGTGCTTAATCCATTCATGTCCATTGGGCATGCCTTCAACATCTCATGAATTTTCCTTTTAGCTCTTGTAGCTAGCTACACCATCCAAGGTTTACCAAGCTTTCTTCTTGGCAAATGAAATATTTATACCATCTTAGGATCTATATAACTATGACTATCTCTTGAATCAATCAAAATAGCAAGGGGTGGTTGTTGATCTTACCTTCCACTTCAATCATATGTGACAGAAACTCATATTTCTTGTTATCTATAGCTGTGTAGAACCTAGGTACAATTATTCCCATGTCCTCCATTATTTCAACTTGCTATACATTGTGAACAATCCTCACTTTTTCACCTCTGTGAGGTAAATATATGTACATATGATCTCCCCCACAGCCCCAACATTTAATAGGTGGTTTCCTTGGTCTTTGCCCCATTGTCTCAGTCATCTTGGGTTCCTTAGGAGTTGGTTGTCCTTGATAATTATTTCGGAAGAATGGTGGCTTTGTCCCCTTCCTCTTTTGTTCCATCTTGCTCTTCTTTTTGTCTTCCCATGCCTTTTGGAAAGTTGGTCTTCCTCTATGTTGGTCATAAAGGAATTCATCTCTCCTTATGTTTTCCTATAGTGTCTTGGGATCATCATACTATATCTTGGCGCTAATAAATGATGGCAGCCCACTTAGGTACCTCTGAAGCTTAACTTGGTCATCCTTGGTGAAAGAAACATATTTTAGCAGCTCTAAGAACCTCCATTCATAGTCATCTATGGTCATACTCTCAAGATTGATTTCAAAGAAATCCTTCATCTTCTTATCATAGTATCATTTGGTTAAGTACTTATTTTAAATATACCTTTTGAATTCTCTCCAAGCAACATTTTTCTCATCAATGTGTTTCACTTGCACAAACTAATCCCACCACATTGATTATTTTCCTTTGAGTTTATATATGACAATTCTTCCTTCTTCCTGTGAAGAGTAATTATGCAGTTGAAAATACTTTCTCATGCCCAACAGCCAGGTCTCAACATCCTCATCCTTATTGTGTTCACCATCAAATGTAGGTGGTTTGATTTTATTAATTTCTCCATGTAGCTTATCCACCCCAGTCTTCTTCTTATGCTTCCTAACAGGGGATGGACTTGAACTACTGTGTGTTCTCCTAGTTGAATTCCTTGGGGAGTGATGGTGATTCCTACAAACACTTCTAGTTCTTCTGCTCTCATCATGATATCAGTGACTCCCTGATTTGTCTGACTCAGTCTTTGTATCCATCTTCTTCTCTATTCTTTCCAAGCTCTACATTAACTTGATGTTAAATCCTTTTTGTTGCTCCTTGGCTTTCATAAGCTTCTCATTATCAGCTTTATAACTTTGGACATCCTTTTGAAAAAAAATTATGGTCTCTACCAAGTTCATTCTCTCTTTCTTTCCACCTTCTCCATTCCCATTGGTTTATGTTACTGCATCATCCATGCCCATACCAAATATTTTTCCTTCATATTCATAATTGTAAGTTTCTTCGACATCATCCATGTCTTGGTTTACTGATCTTCCTGTTGAATTATGCTTATGTTGAATTATGTTCTTGGTTCTGCAAAATGTGTATGCAATACGATTAGTAAGGCTACAAGAATTTAACAAATCCATCATTTTATACAACATTTTTCTTTTCAGAATTTTATCAGAAATAATTTATTTTTGATTTCTTGTGAATTATAT
>ML782483.1:868570-886248 GCA_009831015.1 Picea engelmannii | reverse complement strand
ATATATATATATATATTCTTGAGTGAATACATGGACTCTGTTGTCCAACAATCCTCATTACTAATTCTCGTGTCCCCCTTCAATATCTTTGAGCAGGAAGACTATTAATGTCATGATAGGGAAGATAATTTTGTTATCTCAAGCATCCTAGCATTGATGCTCAGCCACCATCTGATTATCTTCGAATTATATTTTGACCATTAAAATATTTCACCGCGGGTATAAGGTCTTCATTTCTTCCCTCAAACTTCCACGACATCCAAAATACACTATTTCGTTCCAACGCCCTTAACTTGCTCCCATACTTAGAATATTTTCTTAAGTTTATCGTTGTTTCATGAGTCCATTTCATTCATGTTATAACTTTCCCTCCTCCAAAAGGCACTGTGGTGTTCCATCGTATCCATTATACACCTTTACTTAGTCATTTTATCTGAGATATCACCGTGTTTTTATGGTCATTTTCTTATGCTTCATCACCTCTGTGACATCCTTCACACCCACGAAGTCTTTACACTTAGTCAAATTTTGAAATTTCACTGTGAGTTCAGGTGATCTCATATTTCTTTTACTCTTAGGACTCCATCCACTTGTCTACCCAACCAATCCTTAGGAATTAACCAATTTTCCACTTCTTACCATGGGTTCGAGAGTCCACGGGGATATCATACCTCTTTCCATACCCCCAATTATCTCTGCGCTCAGTGATAGTCTTAATACTTAAACAAATTCCAAGATCTTACCACGGTTTCATGGGACTGATAGTTAGCCTGCCACATGGCTCCACATCACCTGTCAATTGTCATCCCATACAAAATGTACCTATCACTGTGGTAGTACATGTTTTTCTTCTAACACATCAACTAACACATGCCATCCACATCATGCTAACATCATCATACTGGAAAATACCCAAAAAAAAAATCCAAATTTGTCGAATTTCGTTTGTTTTCAAAATTTCCAAAAATGCCCAATATTTTTTAATTTCGAAAATATTTCATAGGACTCCATTGAAACTCTATATAATCTTCATATGACCGAATTTATCCCTGTGAAATTTATCATCTTTATCATCGAATCTCCATAAATTTATTGACAAAAATTTGGGGCTTTTTCCCAATTTCGCTTATTTTTTTTATCGACCACCATTGAAGCTCTGTGTATAGTTATATACGATCAATTATGGCCCTATGTACACAAATTTAACATTGGCACACGAAATTCACCCCCCCTTCCTGTCGAATTTCCTCATAATTCCACTACCGAAACTGGAAATTTGCTCGATTTATCCAATTTCATTGAGGTGCACTGTGAACATAAAATTCGGCCAATTGCAGGCTCGAATTCACCCAATTAAAGATTTAAATTGGATATTGTTAGTTTCTAGGCTTGATTCTTGCAAATTACCCATGGAATTTCTCAAATTTCACTACAGTAATTTAATCAAAAAAGTTGCAGACACACTCTTTCCAGCATTTCCATCAAACAATTTGCCTCCATAATCTGCTATTTCACTTCTGTGATCTGATAAATGGCCCATGCAGGCTCAGTCGCATTGAAAATGGGGCTCTGATACCACTTTTTAACATTCCCAGCCACCCATGTTGTGCCATGCCACACAAAACTCTCCCAATTATAGCTCAGATACAATATTGTAGCATCCCCAAACTCTTGTTGGGAAATACCACACAAAAAAATTTGAACTCTGATACCATTTAAGTAACCAATATACTTATGAAAATGCTCATATTAATGTGGATAACAACAAATATATACATATACAAGAAATACCCATGAGAATAAATACATAAATATTAACACAACATATAAATTTGCACAAAATAAACACTTATCTTTAGTAAAAAGAATACCAATTTCGTGTAGACCTTCCACATTCCTCACAGCCTTAGACCACTCTGCTCATAAACTTTCAAAAATGAGTCACCCATGACCTAGGGATAAACACCACTCGGGTAAGGAAATCCTAACCAAGCTAAGGTCTCTCAGACAACATAATACTCAGACTCAGGTGCTAACTCAAACTAACGGCCTACAGTATCTCATTCCCCACATGTTTGTCCCACCCCAAGAAGTGTTCCCCTTCTATACTCAACAGTCCTTTGGTTGCCCCACTTCCATTTTGAGGCTTCAACAACAGGCCAGACAAGAAGTCTCACATCCCTATAGTTGTATCTTGGCACCTTGGGAATAAATTCCCCAACAATTCTCCCCCTTGGAGAGAATGCTCACAGGCCTGACAACCCTCTTCTTCAATGTCCTATGGGCCTAACAACCTGCTTCTTCAATGTCCTGGGGGCTTGAAAACCCTCCTCTTCAATCTAGTTCCAACACTCTCATTGGTACATGTACATGTACAATAATGGAAGCATGAGAGTCCTGATGACAACAATGAGGTGAGATCTGAATGATGATCCCCTAGTGGATGAATGATCTAAAGTCCCCAAAACTCATGTGCATGTTCCCAACTTGACACTTGTCATGTTAGAAACTACATGGGCCACACATGGGATCCCT
Source organism: Picea engelmannii (assembly GCA_009831015.1). Lineage (NCBI taxonomy): Eukaryota > Viridiplantae > Streptophyta > Pinopsida > Pinales > Pinaceae > Picea > Picea engelmannii. Next base: position 883,713 of record ML782483.1, on the reverse strand, counting down.
CACATGGTGATATGTTTCTTCATAGGGACTTAGGATAAAATGCATTATCCCCTACTTTAGACTTTAACTTTAGGAAAATTGATCAAATATTCTTTTTTGGCTTAAGCCCCCTTAGCTTAGCCCCCCTCCCTTTCCCATTCTAGTGGATTTTATCCCCCATACTATTTTACATGGTCGGTCTGTAGCAGTGATGTGTTTTCATTAAAATTGAGTGTGATTGCATTTACAAAAAAAAAATAGGCTCATTGTCCTTTCAGCTTTTGGCTCACCAGCCTAATAACCACATAGGCACTCTAGCCTCAAAATGCATCTATACAAAGGTACTCTAACCTCCAAGTATCCTGGCTCAACAACCTATATGTACAATTACATTATATTTACAATGGGGTTCGGCCTAGAGGTATTACATGGACCACAGTATTATTAATGGAGAGTTTAATGTATTGATGAACCATGTAGATGAAAATGATTCCTAGAGAACTAGTGAGTACAGCGGATGGTACCCATGTATCTCGGTATATGGATTATTTTTTATATGGGCATCAATGATCAGTTTTATGTAGGTACAAAATAAGAAGAAGTAGGAAGTTTGAGGATGAAACCCATGGTGAACAAATCCTGGTCGAAGGCAAGCTAGTGACAATGTTGAGGTAGAAATGAATATGGCATCAAAACAAGATTAGATGATGGCAAAAAAATAAAGATGAAAGTTTGAGTGGTGTGTTGAATAATAACAAACTCAAGACTATATGTTAATATGAGTCACACATTATAGTTGTAGCAAGTCTATGATGTCATGTTCTATGTAGTGGTCCTTGAAAAATTGAAGTATGTACCTAGTATCTCCATGAGTGGAGTATGTAATGTATGTACCTTATTTATGTATGTAACATGTAAATGACATATTGATGTAAGACCTAGATAGGCATGCTTACCCATTTGCCATGTATTCCTGATGATTTGGATAACATATTGGTATAATGTAGTAGCCTCTATGGTGGACTTATTTAACACTAGGGGTGGACCACATTATTGGTTTTAGACTATAGGAGGTGAAGTTCAAGGAAGTCCATCAATAGGTTGAATGAACCATGTAAATGAAGGACATTCTATTAGACCGACGGTTACAACGACTAATGACCCATGTATTTTGGTGGATGGTTGTTCGTTTATATGGACGTTGACACTTTGGTGATGTATGTTCAATTGAGGTACGTGATGAAAGCCATTGATCAAGAGGTTATTCAATTCATAGTGGAAGATATGTTGCAAAAAATAGTAGGTGTTAATGAAGACCTCAGGTGATGGAAATTAAGACAAGTACTCGTTAAGGGAGAGTGTTGGAATATGTAACTCCTACTTGTCTTAATCATGAGTGAGGAGATTATGTTTTTGAGTTAGGGAACAATCTCTACATGAGTGGTTTGATCCTAGTCTTTAGGAAGTTATTACATAGTTGGTTGTGAGAGAGATTCCCTCCAACTAAGAGTCATAGAATGGTGTGAGGTTGAGATATTTTCTCAAGTGATAGATTGAGTGATCAAGGTAGTTTGTCTTGTTGTATTTATATGTATCATTACATTGATTCAATATAGTAAAATATACGCATTGTTGGTGAACAATACTCTGCTCTCCCAATTTAATACTTCTCTACCAAATGCAATGCTCTACTAATATATTTCCACCCTAATAGCATTATTCATAGCTTTGGCAACTTGGATCTACTCTCTTGAAGGATTTCCGTGCAATCTTTTAATAAACATTCGTGATAAAGTTGTGTCGGGTGGAAGCATTCAGCCTGCACTTAGAGTCAATGTGATGGATGGTAACGTATGTCTGTTATGTATTTTTTAAGTGGTTTTCTCTTTAATGAATTGGTGTTTTGGTTTTATATGTTCAATAAGATTTCTCTCACATTTGGATTTGAACTAAGAAAATATTTTAAAGGATTTCAAAATTTGTTAGTCTGTTGATTATGATAAATATTGATGTGACTTGATGGCTTTTATATGGGAAATTTATTGTGTGCCAAGGATATTTTTAACTATTTTCAAGTCGCATTAAGAGCTTCAACTAATAAAAACTAAGGGAATCATTATTTTCTATTAATAAAAATACCTGGGCGTACTTAAAAATCAAACAAAAGAGCTATTTCCACTACCCTCCCGAGTCTACAATATAAATGACCTGCTACCGCTAATTACAAATACCCTGGACATACATATTTAAAAATTCGACGACAGTGTATGAATAGGAGATGCCCTGGTAAAAGTCCAAATTATTATATTATCTTTGGTGTTTTTTTAACATAAAAGAATATATACAATGAGAGGTTTATTTTTTTATATATTTTTTTAACTGTGCTTTATAGTTTTTAAATTTATAGCATGTATATAACTTATTTATTTTGAATCATAATTTATATTTAATAAAAGTCATTTTTCGTTAAAAAAAATATTTTTATAGTTAAATGAATATAATATAGCTCATCCACCCTAGACTTCTTCTTATGCTTCCTGACAAGGGATAGACTTGAACTACTGTGTGTTCTCCTATTTGAATGCCTTGGGGAGTGATGGTGATGCCTACCAACACTTATGGTTCTTCTCCTCTCATCATGAGACCGATGACTTCCTGATTTGCTTGACTCGATCTCCTTATCCATCTTCTTCTCTATTCTTTCCAAGCTCTGCATTAACTTGATGTTAAAGCCTTCTTGTTGCTCCTTGACTTTCATAAGCTTATCATTATCAGATTTATAAATTTGGACATCCTTTTGCAAAAATTTTATGGTCTCTACCAAGTTCATTCTCTCTTCCTTTCCACCTTCTCCATGCCCATTGGATTTTTTTATTGTAGCATCCACGCCCATACCAAATATTTTTCCTTCATATTCATAATTGTAAGTTCCTTCGGCATCATCCATGTATTGGTTTACTAATCTTCCTGTTGAATTTTTCTTATGTTGAATTATGTTCTCGGTTCTGCAAAATGTGTATGCAACAAGATTTGTAAGGCTACAAAAATTTAACAAATCCATCATTTTATACAACATTTTGTTTTTCAAAATTTTATCAGAAAGAATTTATTTCTGATTTTTTGTGAATTATTAATATCTTTTTATATATATACATTCTTGATTGAATACATGGACTCCATTGTCCACTAATCCTCGTGACTAATTCTTTTGTCCCCCTTCAACATCTTTGAGCAGGAAGACTATTAATGGCATGACAGAGAATAGAATTATGTTATCTCGAGCATCCTAGCATCGATGCTCAACCACCATCTGATTATCTTTGAATCAAATTTTGACCATTAAAATATTTCACCACAGGTATAAGGTCTTCATTTCTTCCCTCAAACTTCCATGGCATCCAAAATACGTTGTTTCATTCCACCGCCCTAACTTTCTCCCATACTTAGAATCTTTTCTTAAGTTTATCGTTGTTTCATGAGTCCATTTCATTCATGTTATAACTTTTGCCTCCTCCAAAAGACACCGTGGTGTTCCACCATATCCATTATACACCTTTAATTAGTCAATTTATATGAGATCTCACCGTGGGTTCGTGGTCATTTTCTTATGCTTCATCATCTCTGTGATATCCTTCACACCCACAAAGTCTTGACACTTAATCAAATTTTGAAATTTCACTGCGGGTTCGGGTGATCCCATATTTCTTTTACTCTTAGTACTCCATCCACCTGTATGCCTAACCAATCCTTAGGAATTATCCAATTTTATACTTCTTACCACAAGTTTGAGAGTCCACGGGGATATCATACCTCTTTACATACCCCCAATTCTCTCCGCACTCCACAATAGTCTTAATACTTAGACAAATTCCAAGATCTTACCGCGGTTTCATGGGACTGACCGTTGGCCTGCCACATGGCTCCACATCACCTACCCATTGTCATCCCATCCAACATGTACCTGCCACTGTGGCAGTACATGTTTTTATTCTACCACATCAACTAACACATGGCATCCATGTCATGTTAATGTCATCGTACGGGAAAATACCCAAAAGACTTTTTTTCCAAATTTGTCGAATTTCGTTTGTTTTCAAAATTTCCAAAAATGCCTAATATTACTTAATTTAAAAAATATTTCAATGAACTCCATTGAAACTCCATATCTTCATATGACCGAATTTGGCCCTGTCAAATTAGTCATCTTTCTCATCGAATCTTCATAAATATATCGACAAAATTTTGGGGGTTTCCCCAATTCCGCTTTTTTTTTTTATCGACCAGCATTGAAGCTCTGTGTATAGTTATATATGATCAATTCCAGCCCTGTGTTCACCAATTTAACATTGGCACATGAAATCAACCCCCCTATCCTGTCGAAAATTCTCCATAATTCCACTACCGAAACTGGAAATTTGCTCAATTTCATCCAATTTCACCGAGGCACACTGTGAACATAAAATTCAGCCAATTGCAGGCTTGAATTCACCCAATTAAAGATTAAAATTATTTTTATATTTAAATGAATATAATATATATGGTTAGAGATATTTTGGCTCTGTGGTTTTCTCCGCACCCACAGTCCCGACCCCCCTAATTATCAGTGCCCTTTTTCATCTCTCCTCCCGGTCGGCAACTTGCTTCCCCCCCTTCCAGCTACTCCCCCTCTAGCGCACAGTCTTCCCCTCCCTAACCACGCAGTTCGAACTAGTTTCCTCTCCACTTCACCATGTCCAACTACGAGGATGACATGGACTACACACTCGATCCTGACAAGCCTCTTCCCTGGTTCCCGACAGGTGGCAGCCCTTGTCTTCTCTCCCCCAGGCACCCAATGCCCTCTGTTGTTCCTACGCTCTAGGAGTCCACAGAACTATTCTCGCACCTTCAATCCTCTCTGGCAACACACCTAGATCCCTTTCCCCCCCAAACTCTCCCCTACCGYTTTCTCCTCTCAGCAACTATCCCCTAGAGGCAACCCCTCCTTTTTTACAGACCCTCCCCCCTTTACCTTCTTTGTTTCATTTGACTACTTCATCTCCCTGTGCTACCCTACCCCTCCCCTTCTCAGACTCCACCTCCCCCACACTCTCCCCCTTCTGGATCCCCTCCTCCCCCCGGCTTCTCCCCCACCACAATCCCCATGCCCAGGAATGATCCATCTTTGGGTACTCCTGTGGTAACCACTCAGGGCATCGAAAACCCTTGGATTGATCCCATTCTACAGGACTCCAAATTTTTTCCTGACGCAGGCTCGATCTTACTTACAGAAACTATCCTTGGAAGTAACCCCGAGGGTTTTATAGGAACCCACCTTCCACCCTCAAACCTGAATGGCTGGGACAGTCTAGAAAATGAAGGCATCGAAGAAGACCTCCTCAGAGGCCTGATCAAATATCTAGACCCCCCCACCTCAAATCGACGCAGGAAAAGAAACAAAGTCATCGACATCGTATCTGACACCACCAATATCATACTCAATGAAGATCTATTAATGGAAGAAGTATTAGAACTTGTGGACAAATCAGTGGTTGGAAACGTATATGGGAGACACTTCAGCGAAAAGACTTTAAAAATTTGGTTCCAGTCAACCTAGGGCTCGAGCCAAACCCCCCCACCATAGATCCGTCGACTATCAATAGGATGGTTCTTAATCACTTTCTCCACTACATCCCAAGCAACTCGAGCCCTCAATGGATTCTCAGCCATTGACTCCTCTCTAGTCCTATTAAAGCTTTGGGATCCAACTTTTGACTTAGCAAGTGCACAGGTCAACTCTTTCCCCATCTAGGTTCGCCTCCCCAGGCTCCCACCCCACCTCTAGTCAGAAACATTCTTCCAGGCCATCGGGAATACCCTGGGAAAATACTTGTATGTAGACTTCTCCTTCAAAGAAACAGGGGAAATCTCCCTAGCCCGTATACTGGTCTTGCTAAATATCAGAGGAGGACTGCGCAAATAACTCAATATTACAGATCGGGGGTCACCAAGGCTCAAATACTAGACTATGAAGGCATACCCTTTCGTTGTCGTCGCTACCATGCCCATGGACATATCCTCAAAGACTGCCCTCAGCCTATGTGTGGTCGCCCCCCATCCTCACAACTACAGGAAGAAGACATCCACCAACAGGGCCTCAACCCCTCTCCTTCGGCCTCCCCATCCACTTCCTCCTCCCACTCCCATCGCTCACTTGACATAAACTCACCGGGAGTACAACAAAATTCAACGGCTTCAGCAGCAGGACCAGACCAACAGGATTTCGAACGGACAACCCTACAAGCACAGGATCCCGCTCCTCCACTCCCCTCAAGTACACTTATTCCCCCTCCCCTAAATTCTCTTATAAATTTACATTTCACCATCCCACTTCCTATTCGTGATCCCCTTCGGGTTTTCAAATATCTCAAGATATACTGTCCACTCACACTCGGCTCTCACCCCCATCCCCTCTCCCTCATCGAGAGCCCTCCCCCTCCCCCTTCCTCTCCCACCCTAAACCCCCTCTTCTCCCCCTCTCCCCCCGACCCACTCCCCTCCTCCTCCCCCAAATAAACCTCCTAAGATGCCACTGAAGAACCTACTATCCTCTTCCAACTCAGGAATAGAACCATCCTCAGCCCTCCTATAAAAAACTTGAGTTAGGCCTTGACCCGATTGACCACTCAAAAAAAGGAAGAGGCCGCACCTCACCACTATCAAAATCTCAATCCAAGGCATGTATAGATATTGCATCTGGTCGTCAGCAGACAATTTGTGGGGCACTTAGAGAAACACATACCCCTAGGAGGGTTACCCCATGAAAGTGCTCTCCCTCAACTGCATGGGTCTGGTAAGCCCTCGCAAAAAATATGCCCTGAAACAGTTGATTTTCCTGCATCAACCATACATTAAAATTCTACAAGAAACCATGACAGACTCCACATCTATCTCTGCTACCCTCACCTCACTACTCTCAGGCTGGACCTTCCTAGGACTCAATGCAGTTGGCCGATCAGGGGGACTAGCTATGGGATGGCGCACAAACTCTATCAAACTCCTAAATTCTTGGGGACTCAACTCCTGTTTAGGGATCGACATCTTTGTGGAAGGCCTTGGAAAAGAATTCAAAATTATAAACGTCTATGGCCCCTACCTAGACCTACTTCCCTTCTGGGAAACTCTCCTCAAACTAAAGCTACTAAAGGCCGAAAATATAATCTTGGGCGGTGATCTCAACTTCTCACTAGGGGAGGCAGAAACATGGGGCCCCACAGCACATTCAGACCCTCTCACCACCAGGCTCACTCACTTTCTATCTTCTAGCGGGCTCCTGGACATCACACCTAGGAAACTTCTCCCAACTTGGAGGAATATGCGCTCAGGGGAAGCAAGAGTGGCAAAATGCATTGACCATTTTCTATTAGCAGAAACCCTATTGGAGGAAGCTTTTCAAGTCAGACAATGAATTGGGGCAGGCGGAATTTCATATCATTGCCCCATCTAGCTAGTACTAGAAGGTGGGCCAAAAAAACCTCCTTCTACCTTCAAATTGAATGCAACTTGGCTTGAATATGAAATCTTCCGAGATCTGGTAAAAAAGCATTGGAGGGCCTTTGACTCAAGAACAAGAACCTCAGCGGGGGTCCATTTTGCCAAAAATATCAAAACAATCAAGGCATTAACCATTCCTTGGGAAAAGGAAAAAATATAGAATGAGGAAAGAGAACTTCAAGCCACAGAAGAACAACTAGAATCCTTCTATCAGGAGGCATATGGGGGCCTACTCAAAGACATCACAAAAACCAGTATAAAAACATTGGAAGCTCGTTGCAAACAACTCCTGGCCGAACAGGAAGAAACTTGGAGACTAAAAAGTAGGGCGATTTGGCTTGAACAAGGAGATGAAAACACCAAATTTTTTCATGCATTTTCCAAAGGATGAAAAACCTCAAACACCATCTGGAATATGAAGGATCCAGAAGGAAGAACACTATCTACCTTCCTAGAACTGGTAGAACTAGGGAAAAAACATTTCAAAACTCTTTACAAACCAGATCAAAGGGAAAATATTGCAAAGATTGTCAAACTCGCTCTCTATTACCCCAGCTTTGTAAATGAACAAAATAACAGAGACCTTTACTCAAAATTCAGTGCTTTTGAACTAAAATAAACTATTGGAAGCTTCCAAAAAGACAAAATCCCAGGACCAGATGGATGGACAATTGAATTCTACCTAGCCTTCTTTGATCTACTGGGTGCAGACCTCCTTCGGGTAGTGGAATAAACAAGGCTAAATGGACTGATACATCCACCTTTCAACACAACCTTCATGGCCTTAATCCCAAAAAAGGAAGAACCCACATCCTTCGAAGACTTTTGACCAATTTCTCTTTGCAATTGCATTTACAAAAGTATTGCAAAGATTATCTCCAGGCACCTCAAGCCTATCCTTTCGAAGGCGATCTCAAAAGAACAATTTGGCTTCCTGAATGGACGACAGATACATGAAGCTATTGGAGTGGCACAAGAAGGAATACACAACCTAAAGTCCCACTGCTCCAAAGGAGTAGTATTAAAAAATGATCTTTCAAAGGCTTTTGACCGAGTAAATTTGTCATTCATTAGACTACTACTCACACATCTAGGGTTTGAGGTTCCCTTCATCGGATGGATAGTGGCTTGTATCTCCTCTGTAACCTTTGTTGTACTAATAAATGGAGCAACTTCCCCTTTACTCACCTCTAAGAGAGGACTAAGACAAGGTTTCCCCCTCTCCCCTTTTATCTTCCTCTTAGTGGCAGAAGGTCTTAGTAGGGCACTAATCTCGGAAAAAAAACTCGGGAGACTTCAAAGGCATAAAAAATTCTCCAAATTTTAGAATTACACATCTACTTTTCATAGATGATGTACTAATATTCTGCAGTGCTAGACCAAGAGATGTTAAGACCCTAGCAGAAATCCTCCAGCTCTTCCGGAATGCTACAGGTATGATCATAAATTCACAAAAATCCACCTTGTCACTTACTGGACTTGACAATTCTACAACAAACCTCTACAAGACACTCTTCCCCTTCCCTCTACAAGACCTCCAACAAGGAATCAAATATCTGGGGTTCCAACTAAAAGCGAACAATTTTCAAAAAAGGGACTGGAGCTGGCTAGTGTCTAAATTAGAAAAAAGACTTTCTCTCTGGAGCTTCCATTGGCTCTCAAGAGAAGGAAGATTGACCCTCACCAAAACGGTCCTTGAAGCCATTCTAGTTTACTAGATGTCTCTCTCCTGGATCCCAAAAGGCACACTTGAAAAAATTTGAAGGCTCTGCTTCAAATTCATTTGGTCGGGAATGAAGGACCATTACACCTTACCCTAGGAAAAATGGGAACTATTGGCCAGACCAAAAGCCCTGGGAGGATGGGGGATAAAAAACATCTTCACTTTTGCAAAATCACTAGCAGCCAAATCCAGTTGGAGATTAATCACCACAAACAGCCTTTGGACACAGGTGACCACTCAAAAATATATACATCCTAGAAGGATAGAAGACTAGATCAGACGGTCAAACAAAACAACATCAAACTGCTCCATAATATGGAAGGCCATCATCAATTCCTTCCATGTAATTGGGGATGGACTAGCCTGGAAAATCGGAAAAGGAGAAAAATTATGTCTTGGCTCAGATCCTTGGCCAGGCAATGGGACTTCCCACACACTCTCACAGGAACTTCAGGACCACCTACATGCACAGGGACTCTACAAACTCTTTCAAATCGTAGACTCGTGCACTACAGACATTTGGCACCAAGGTTGGATTACAAAGGAGACCCTTCGGCTAAATGGTGAATTAAAACAACAATGGGAAATATATTTGTTTACACTCCTGAGGTCAAACATAAGACTCCTGGATAGTGAAGACGCATTGGTCTGACAGAAAGCCCCACATGGTGTGTACACACCAAAAATAGGATACACAGTGCTCAGTGTTGACCTCCTACGAGAAGAACCACACTGGTGGTGGAGGAGACTTTGGAAACTAAAAACACCATTAAAAACAAAGCTCTTCATGTGGACAACATTATCAAATAAGGTCCCAACTTGGGACAAAATGCGGAATCGCCAAATCGAAGGACCATGATGGTGTATATTATGCAAAAGGGAATCAGAAACTATTCACCATCTACTCATCAACTGCACTTTCACTAAAAAAGTATGGAAAGAAGTAGCACTCATCTTACAAAAAAGCCTTACCTGGAATGGACATACACTTGACTCCACTTGGAATAACTAGCTAAATGTTACCCCACAAAACCCGCAAAAAACCCTGCCACTACTAATAAATTGGGGAATTTGGCTAGCTTGGAATAAAGCTATATTTCAGGAAAAAATCACGGCACCAGAAATTGTAGCAGCCCAAAGCCTCACCATACTTGATCAACTCCCCAAGGAAAAGACTGCTCACAAATCTTTTCTCCCACACTCCCCATCCATAAACCACTCCACGGCTTGGGCATTCTTCGATGGGGCATCACAAAACTCTCTATGTGGGGGAGGCATCCACCTTCACCTTTTAGACACTCACTCCTTCAAGATAAAAATGGGACTTGGGAATAGCACCAACAATTTCGCAGAACTAATGACGCTCCTCCTACTTCTCAAACTATCAAAAGAATTTCATTTGAAGGCTTTACAAATATTTTGGGATTCTATGACTATAATAAAATGGGCACAAAAAACACAACATTGTCACAACATTTTTTTATAGCCCATATTAAGAGAGACACGCATGTTGTTGAATACTTTTGACTCCTTCTCTCTTCAACATGTCTACAGGACCAGGAATACAATAGCAGATCAACTGTCCAAAGATGGGCTCATCTTAAATTTTGGTCAATGGCACTTCACAGAAACAAAAGAAGATAAAGAATAGAGTTACTACCACGGGCCTTTCATTGAAGATCAAACAACCTCCACAACATGATAAATATTCAAAAAAAATGCATCTCTATGTCTATCAGACAACAACAATATATATTCCTATTTTCTGGGAAAGCAATTTTTTGTAATATTTAGCTACTCTATACATAGCACTGAATAGCTTCGAGAAGCAAACGGTATACCAGCATCTGATCCGCTCAGATATCAGCAAATCAACCTTTTCTGGTGCAAACCATCACACTTTCTACATGCTCACAATTGTGCTAATACAGCGCCTACAAAATGTGATTTTGTCTCTCCGGATGAATACAATTACGCTTTTTTCCGAGGAAAAAAAATATATGGTTAGAGATATTTTATTTATTATAAATTTTAATATTTTTAATAAATTCATATTTAAATGAATATAATTTATATAAATTATTTTTATATTTAAATGAGTATAATATATATTGTTACATTTTTTTTCTCTTCTTTTCAATATGAGCACTCCACCACCTATTCCAAAAACTCATCCTAATAAGGGGAGGCCCCCCAAAATCACCCTAGAGATCCTTTACGATTATATGGAATCAGTGGAATAAAGAAGAGAAGAGAGAGATGCCAAAATCCAAATAGAGTTAGAAACATTAGAAAAAAGGAGTGAAGAAAGAGACGTAAAACTCCAAATAGAGCTAGAGGCAATGATTGATAAAAGAAATTAAAGATACCATTCAAACTCAAATAGAGGATAGATTCTTAGGGTTCAAGAGTGAATTGCAGACAATGAAGGATAGAATTCAAGAAATGGAAAAAAATAAATAATCAACCCAAGAAGGAGGGGTTGAAGAAAATCACAACTTGAGAGATAGGATTAAAGAGCTAAAAGAAAAACTAACCAACAATTTGACCCTCAGTAATATGGAAAACAAATTGGATATCAAACCCATCAAAGAGGAAATGAATAAGCTAATCGAATTGGACCATGAGCGTAACAAAATATCCTTGAACCTCATAATTATTGGTATAAAAGAACAACAAGAGGAGGATACGCTAGACATAGTAAAAGAAGAATTAAAAAATAAATCAAAAATTGATACAACTTACCTCATAGAAGCAAAGAGGCTAGGAAAAATAATTGATCACAAAGGTAGGTTGATCAGTGTCAAAGTAAGTTGTAATGACCATAAATATAGCATACTTGGTAAATCTCCGAGCTTAAAAGGGTCAGGAATATTTATAAATGAAGACCTCATTCCCGAAGACCAAGGAAGGAAGTTCAAATGGTAAAAGAAGCCAGAAAATAAGGAAAATGGGAAATAGTTAGAAATCAAAAAGCTATTGTTCAAGATAGAGACCATAAGGATAATAATAAATAGGAATTTAGGACACTCGGGATCATTTTTTGGAATTGTATTGGTTGTTCATGGCACAAAGGTCCTATGATAAGTTGGATCCCGGGTGATATTGATATTATCTATCTAGTTGAAACTTGGGAGCATGAGGAGTCTAAGGTCCCTAACATGGAAGGATTTTTCTTGTGGTTGGCATGGAACAAAAAATCTCATCGTAGAGGGATAGGAGGCATAGCTTGTTATATTAGAAAAATGATTTCTCCTCACATTCAACTTCATAAGATTGACCCTCTTAATCAATACATTTGGATAGAAATTTTAGACACCAATGCTAAGAAGATGTATATAGCAATTTGTTATTTTGCACCCATTAATTCTACTTTTTATAAGAAAAATAATCTATATAAAAATTGTCCCTATAATAATTTAGAACAAGATATTTATAATTTGAAAAATGAAGATAATATCCTCCTGCTAGGAGACTTTAATGATAGGACTGCAACTAAACAAGCTACTATTTTAAGTGATGACTCCAACCATTATCCTTTATGGCTAGATGAGGACCTTGTTTTATCTAATAGCTACAAAAGAAGCTCTGAAGACCTAATTGATAATTTGTTTGGTACTGAGTTGGTTAAGCTCTGCAGCTCTCAAGACCTAATAATTTGCAATGGAGTAATGAAGTGGCCAAACTCCAACCAAATGACATGTATTCATGGGCTAGGTAGTAGTGTTGTAGATTATGTGATATTTGATATCCCTATTTCCAACCAAATAGAAACTTTTGACCTTTTAAATGACCATGAGCCTGACTATGATCATAAACCTTTAACCCTAACTCTAAAATTTTCCATGCATAGGAGCACCATTGAAGAGAATTCTAATAATCAAAGGAATTCACGCTTTGAGAAAAGTAAAGTTGACATTTTATTAAAGGATTTAAATAGTAAATTAAACCTCCTAACTTATAAGGACAACATTGAATAACTCTATCATAATTTTACAACTACCCTTTCCATTTCTATTAACAAGTTCTCTTTCGAGGTGTCCTATAAAAAGAATAATAGAACAACCAACCCTTGGTAATGATAAAGAATGTAAAATTTCTAGGAAATCCATTAGGGATGCTTCTAATGAGCCCTTAAAACTCAATAAGATCGATACGTACAAATCCCTAATTAAAAGGAAAAAAAGATACTATATCAATAAAAGGCAAGAGCAACTTTCACAAATATACAAGTTGGATCCTAAGAAGTTTTGGAACCAAATTCTAAAACACAATACTAAAGAAAATAATAGGATTCCCTTAACAGACTGGAATTCCTACCTTAAAAGTCTTTACGAGTTCCCTAATGCCATGGACACCATTACTATTGTCCCTACAAAGGAAGAAGTTTTTTCTTTAGATGACATAGAGTTCAGGGTTAAGCGGCTCACAAATGGGAAAGCTAAGGACATTGAAGGCCACCAAGCTGAATTTTTTAAAATCGTAGGGCCAATCCTTATCCCTCACATAACAAGCTCTTCAATTTAATAGTCAAGCAGGGCTTCCCTAAACCCTGGACGCAAAGCCTCATTGTTCCTATTTTTAAAAATGGGGATACAAACATTCCCTCTAATTATAGGACCATTATGATTAGCCCGATTTTAACCAAGCTTTATGGAATTATTTTGGAAAAGAAGATTAGCATTTGGATAGAAAGTCACGGTAAAAGAGATAAAGTCTATGTTGGGTTTAGGAGATATCATTCAACTATGGACCATATTGTTACCTTTAGGATCATTGTAGAGGAGTTTTGCAATACTAAAACCAATTTTTTTTGTTGTTTTGTTGACTTTAGAAAAGCTTTTGACATGGCTCCTAGGAAAAAGATTTGGAATAGGTTGGAAGAGATAAAAGTGCCTCTTGAGTTGAGAGTTTTTGCAATAAGGATGTAGGAGAACGTTATTGCTAAGTTTAAAAACACTGAGGGTTGGTCAAAAGAGATTAACTGCAATATCGGAGTCAAAGAAGGTTGTCCCTTGTCCCCTACCCTTTTTGGCATATACATTGATAAGTTAGAAGAATGTTTAGAAAAACCAAGTTGTCTCGGGCCTATGCTCAATGGTATAGTCATCAATCTTCTTCTTTATGCCGATGATATCGTTCTTATGGCAAGGAGTCCCCATGATCTTGAAAACCAACTAAGAATCCTCAAGGATTTTTGCTCCAATATGGGTATGACCGTTAATACTGATAAGACTAAGGTCATGATTATTAAATCCAATAAGATCCCTTATGATACCTTTGTATATGAAAACAACAACTTGGAGGAAGTGACTTCATACAAATATCTTGGAATTGATATTCACCACAATTCAATTGGAATTATAGCATTGAGAAAAGGATTATTGGGAGATGAAAGACTTATTATGGGCTTGAAAACAATTGTAAATCAACTAATCTTTGGAGTTGGGATAAGAAGAAACTCCTCTTTGAGACTCTTGTTATACATGTTATTCTTTATGGATGTGAATTCTAGGGCTATAGTATCTCTCGTGAATCTTGGAGAAAGATAGAGCGAATACAAAAGAATTTCATAACCTATAATCTCAAAATTAAAGGAAATATGCCCTATCCCATCCTCCTCTCAGAAACAAGCCTCTCCCCCATTGAGAGCATGGCTATGACTAGATACCTAATGTATAAGAACAAGTTAAACAACATGGAATACAAGAGGCTACCTAAAATTGCTTCAAAATCAAGTCATAAGCACCATCGACTCAAGAGACGATGGCATAAAGACGCCCGGTCTTGGCTAAACTATTGGGGAATCATGGAAGAAACCATTTTGCAGAATAAAGATACTATTAAAAAAAACGTCAAATCAAAATTTAAGGAAAAAATGTGGTGTGTTAAAGAGTTAGAGGAAAAA